>JAFEMH010001798.1:0-418455 GCA_022495995.1 Adenophora triphylla var. japonica | reverse complement strand
AAAAAAAAATATTTTTTCAAAATAATGTGCCGGATGTCTTTATTTTTGTGAGGAGTTTTGTACTTGTTTTTCTTGTGGCCTTAGAAAATAGGGGAGTAAATATTGTAGTTATTTTGTGTGGCTAAAAATAAGGGAGGTTAGGTAAATATTTAATGTAATCATTTTTAGTGGCTAAAAAATAGGGGGAGATTAATTAAAAATAGGAGATAATTAGAGGAAGTAGGATAAGTCTTGGAAAAATTAATTCCTAATCTAATTCCTATTTTTCTCCTCTCTCTCTCTAATCGCCCTAATCCGCTTCTCTCTCTACACGGTAATACCCTCTTCCTTCATTGCTCATCTTAGTCAATCCCTCACTCTCAAACCCTTCCGCCAAAATCAAGCAACCTTCCTACAAATTCCAAACTCGCTTCCTAAAACCCTAAACCATGGCAACCCCTACCCGAAAAAGCAATCCGCCCCTTTGGAGGTATCTCGGGCGTTGGTTAGCGGTCCTAGTCTACGGACACTTCGACCACCCCCTCTCGTGTGTCTCCGGCACTGAATGACAATGCTCAGGTTGATGATCCTCCTCTTTGGTGACAACAATGGCGCAACCCTTGCCTCATTGTGACCTTACCCGCCCTCTTCCACCCGTCTCCATCAACCAAAAAGCCAAAAAGAAAAGCCATTTGCTCACAAATCTCGGCACAACATGACCGTCCAAAAGAGGAGCTCAAGTAGGCTCACCGCAATGAGGCACAAAGGGACCTCTAAATCCAACACATCCTCCGATCTGTTGAAGTTTACGAGTCTTCACTTGGTCTCTCCTCGGCTCATGTTTCAGATGAAGACTTCCATGCCGATGCTGAAAAGAGCCATTCTGTTGAGACATTTGAAGATTGGGAGATTGAGGAAGAAGAACCCTTGTATGAAGTTAAGAAAAGAAACATTAAAGGCAAAAGCAAGTGGACTAGCTTGTCAAAGATGTTACCCGAAAGCTGCAACACCCAAGGTAACATCCTCTGTTTCTAAAGCTTCAAAGTCTTCAATTAGTGAGTTTGCTTATTAGAGTCCTCGATTTCCTTGAGAAAGAGTTTGATGACGTGAATACTGCTTTTCCAAAACCTTACTTCTCATTGGAGTTTTATCGAAAAGAAAATATGGAGTTTTGGTTAAGGCATCGTGACACGAAAATTCAAAGAAAAGCACATTGACGAGGTTGATTTCAAAAAGCATGGTATATTTCAGTTCTTGGAGGATAGAAATTTTTGAAAGCTAACTTGCATCCTTCGAAATTTGTTGAAGCTATAGTCAAAAATTTCTATGCCAACCTTCATGCCAACCTAGATAATGAAAAGTCCGATCAATTTGGAAAGGTGTTTTTAAGGAACAAAATTTTTCTATTACTCCTTCTTTGATCAACAAGACTTTAGGACTCCCAAATTTGGATGATGATGGTCCTATTGTTCATAAGGATGAAATTGCTAGGTTTATCTCTCATGATGTCGTGCATGAATGGCCCTCCAATCCTAATCCCAAAACCAAAGTTCATTTTCTTGCTTCCCGTCTCACTTCACTCTTTGCCGTGCTTCACAAGCTTTGCATATTTAATTGGGTTCCTACTTCTAACGAGCAATATGTGACATTGCAACAAGTTTGAAATCTTGTATAAGTTAGGAAAGAATCGAAGAGTGAACTTGGGTAGATTGATCTTCAAACATTTGGCTTCGTGGGGTAGAAGAAAAGACATTACTATGTTTCCTTACCCTTCTTTAATCTTCCAAATTTTGAAATCTCAAAAATTGCCCATTGAAGAGTCGGATGAGTATACACCCAGTCTTGATCTCTATGCTATAGATTCCCAGCTGACTAAGAAGAATACCAAGAGTGTGAGATATACAGGTGATCTTCCTTGGTCAAAGATAAATGAATTTGGGTCAAGTGATGCGGTTTCTGCTAAGGGTGTTACTCAATCTGTTATCCCAAATGTTACTCCGAAATCTCCAAGTTTTTCAGGTACAGATGCAGCTCATGTTCTTGCTAATGTATACAATTTGTTGGGGAATGCTTCACCAACAATACCAAAGACCACAGTTTTGGCGTTTCTCCACAAACAAACTTCTACCATTTCCGAGATTGTGCAAGGTTGGACAAAGCTCAAGGAGATACTTGATGAATTCATCCAAAGTGTTTCTTCCCAAGCTGGGGGAGTTTGATAGTGGCGATGGAGCTGGTCCAAGTGGTGGTGGTGTTGGAGATGCCGGTGGTCTTCTTGCAGATGTTGCGATGGTGTCGACTTAGATGCCGGAGATGAAGAAGGGGATGATCGAGGGAAGATGAAGGCGATGATGAACGAGAAGAGTGAGTACAATACACGCCCGAAGGTTGATGTTGCCGCTCTTATGGTGATGATATTTTGGTGGTTGAAAAACAATTTACTTTTATGTTTTTATTTGGAACATGTTTTTAAATACTTTGGTGGTTTGTTTTATTTGCTTATGGTGCTTAAACTTTTAGGGTTGTTTTGAACATGGAGTAGCTTAGTAACTTTGATTTATCTTTGGTACTTTAGGTTACTAGTTAGTTGGAAAACTTATTTTGGAAAATATGTTTTGATAACTAGTATTTTTGTGATAAATCATTGTAGTTGTTAATGCCTTGATTATGGGGAGTTGATAACTATGAAGTTGCTCGGATGGCTAACAATATTCTTGCGAGGATCAGCACTTTAGAGTTTGGAAAGAAATTATAAATTATGGGGAGATTGTTAATGCAGACCGTGGGTGTTACCATTGTGTGCTATCACGCCAGGTGTTACCCGAACTGTAATGAGTTGTAATTTAATAATTCTTTCCATATTATTTTATATCCTAATGTCTAATATTATTTGCAAGATATATGTGTTTTTTGGTCCATATTTCAGGTTAAATATATGGCTGGATTAAATGCTAAAATCAAGGAAGAAGTTGTTGGAGGAATTATTCGTAAACGAAGATTTACGAATAATGTTTACTTGGGTCCATATTATTTGATGAAGGAATAAAACGTGGGAAGACCAAGTCATAGAGTTGTTGCTGATTAATTGAAGAGTCCAATACCAAGAAAGCAAGAGAGTACAAGGGATAAAGCATGGACTTGGGCTTCAAGAAATCGGTTGCTACATTCTAGGGAAGTTGGCGATGAAGAGGAATTCAAGCCAAGAAATCTCTCCACTCCTCTCACACGATCCGAAGGTCCAAGGCGTTATTTTGGAGTAGCCTCCAAGGCATTGGAAGGCTATAAATAGGCTAGGTGTGTTTCATTTGAAGTAGGCCAAATATCAAACACACACACCATAAAGCACAAGAGAGACAAAGTTCTTTGGTTCGCATATCCTTCCTCCCTTGTGATTCTAGCTTAAACAACTGAGTGTTTAAGAGAGTGTTGGCTAAGGATAGGATTCGTTCTTTGTCTCATTTAGTTCCATAGAGCATTATCATTGTATTAGCAATAGGGAACTTTCGGCTTTGTAATTTTGCTATATTGATTATAAAGTCTTCGCCATTTGTAGCACACTCAAGTTATATATTTATATAACTTGAGAAAATTATATCTGTGGTTATTTATTTCCGCCGCACAAAGTTTTTATAAACTATTTATTTTGGTGTGTGTGTGTCCGTCCAGTTGTGTTAACCAAGGTGTGCTGGGTAACATCTATGTAACATCTCTTTCCAAAGGAAGCCATTGACAATTTCTGTAAAAGAATGGAAAAAAATCGGTCAAACCCTCCGTTTGGTCGATACGAAATGGAATGAAATTGTTATTCAATTCCTTGGCAAATCATGTTTGATTTGAAAAATACAAATTATAGGAATGGAATGAAAGCATATAAAATGTTCAATTTACCCTTATTTTAAATTTTTTTTGGGGGGGATAGGGCGGCCGGGTGGGCGGGGTAGGTAGGGGATATGCAAAATGAGTAAAAATTTCGTGGGGGGGTAGTGGGGGTGGTAGGGCAGTGGGCCGGATGGGGGTAGGGGGGGTATGCAAAATGAGTAAAAAATATTTTTTTTGTGGGGGTCGGGGTGGGGGTGGTAGGGCAGTGGGGCGGGTGGGTGGGTGGGGTAGGCAGTGGTATTCAAAATGAGTAATTTTTTTTTTATTTTTTTTTGTGGGGGTGGGGGGTAGTTGGGGGTGGTAGGGCAGGGGCTGGATGGGGGGTAGGCATGGGTCTTTTAAAAAAAAATTGGAGGGAGTGGTGGGGGTGAGGTGGTAGGGCAGGGGCTGGATGGAGGGGGTAGGCAGGGGTCTTTAAAAAAAAATTGAAGGGGGGTGGGAGTGATTTGGGTTTGGGGGTATTTTGATAAAAAAAAAAAAATACAATTTCATTGCCAAAGGAATTGAGCATTCCTTCCATATATGGAGGGAATGACCAATTCCTTCCTTCGATGGAATTAGCCATTCTGGAGGAATGAAAATTTTAAACCAAACATGGGAATGGAATGGGTCAAACGGAATTGACCATTCCATTTCATCGGCGGAATGGTCAATTCCGCGAACCAAACGGGCCCTTAGGGTTTTGACTCCATGGAATTTTTGAGAAGAGAAATGATACTGAGAAGATACAATTGAAGCTTCCTTGTTTAATTCAAAGGATAAACATTACCTATTTCCAATTAAGCTCCTCCAAAGTTTTAAATTAATACAACTAACACCCTAAGGGGGCGTTTGGTTGGTGGTAAAGTGGGGGAATGGAATGCCCAATTTCATTCCCCCAAATAATTTGGCCTGTTTGGTTGAAGAATTTTTAAAATTTTCATTCCAACGGAATAGCCAATTCCCTCCTTGGAAGAAATTTGCCATTCCTTCCATATATGGGAGGAATGGCCAATTCCTTAGGGAATGAAAAAATAAATAAAAAATTTGACCAAAATACCTCCAAATCCAAACCCCTACCCTCTACCCACCCCCCAATCGCCTCGCCCTACCCCCACCCCACCCCCACGAAATTTTTTTTTTCCCCGCCTACCCCTCCCCCATCCACTCTCGCCCTACCCCCACTCCCCCTCTACGAAAAAAAAAAATATTTTTTTACTCATTTTGCATACCCCTACCTATCCCACCCCCACGAAAAAAATATATTTTTTTACTCATTTTGCATACCCCCTACCTATCCATCCCCCACCCCACCCCACCCCCCCACCCCACGAAAAAATATTTTTTACTCATTTTGCATACCCCCTACCTATTCCCCCCCACAAAAAATAATAAAGGGTAAATTGGACATTTTATATACTTTCATTCCATTCCTATAATTTGTATTTTCAAACCAAACATGATTTGTCAAGAAATTGAAAGACAATTTCATTTCATTCCGTGCCAACCAACCGGAGGGGTTGACCAGTTTTTTTCCATTCCAATTCCTTAAGGAATTCAATTCCATTGATCATTCCATTCCTTCACTTTTTTTCCACCGAACCAAACAGCCCCTAACTTTCAATCTTTACACTAAAGCACCTCAACTACTTTATACATTTATTTAGTAAAATTCAACAATTCATATTTAAACTACAAGTTCCTTTTTATTTCCTTTAGACACTATATAATTAAAATTGAATCAATTAATATCCGAAAATCATAATATAAGTTATCAAAGTACCACCATAACCACATAACATTTCAAATATCACAAAGTGCATAAACTGAGATGCTACCCACCCCATCCCCACGTGCTCAATATGTACTAAAATGGTGCCTAAAATTAGGGTCGTGACACGAATAGTCTCCTAAACGGGCTAAACTGACTCTCATGCAGGACTCTCCCTCAAGGAAGAACTTTTAACATATAAGCGATTTATTTCTGTAAATTCGAACTGTATAGTTATCTATACGAATAATTCTTATCTCTAATCACATATAAATAAATAGTTTACCCCTCCCAATTACATTTTTGATTCATAATTCGGTTTGTGATATCATACTTGTTCTTTGCTTTATCGCATACTAAATTAATGATTCGTATTTTAGAGGGATTTAGCTGGATACGCTTTCGACTAATTTATGCATGTATCTCAGTTGACATTCTATCATGCCAAATTTCCACTCCACTTTTAGGGTCACGTGACAATTTATAGTATAAATCACACCTCCACTATAATATAATAGTATAAATCACACCTTCACTATCTACAGTACAATAAACAGTATCTCAAGAGGTGAATTTTCTATTTTGCCCTCATACATTTATCTCTTTTCCGTTTTGTCCTTAAAAATTTTATTTTTTTAAATTAAAAAAAATTAAGTTAAAAAAAAAAATCACATGTCCTTAAACACGGGCATATACTAGTCATTTACATTTTAGGACAAAATAACTTTTATTTTACTATCCACATACTTCCATCACCTATTTTCGGCATTATTCATCCCCCTCCTCCCCTGTGATTTTGGTCATATTTAATACTCCCTCCGTCTCATTTATTATTTTACCATTTTAAAAGTGGCACACAAATTAAGAAAAAAGGTTAGTGGAAAAAGTGTTGCGAGTATAAAAGTAAAATAGGGCTCCGTTTGTTTCACCGTAAAACATTTTCCGGAAAATGTTTTCCGGAAAATAACTTATTTTACGGTGTTTGGTTAGCCCCCGAAAAATATTTTCCGGAAAATAACTTGTTTTCCGCTGTTTGGTTGTTTTCCGAAAAATGGAGAAAACGTTTTTCGAAAAACATTTTACGCTCTTCCTAAGTAAAACGACTTACTGACCTTGTCATAAGTAAAACATTTTTCGGAAAATGGTGGTCTTAATGTACAACTCATATTTCACAAGGTACAACACCCGCCTACCCCACCCCCACCTCCCCCGCCCCCAAAAAAAATTTTTTTTTTTTTTGTAATCGCCCCACCCACCCTCGCCTACCCCACCCCACCCCCCAAAATTTTTATTTTTTATTTTTGTAACCGCCCACCCACCCCCGCCTACCCCCCCCTCCACCCACCCACCCCCCAATTTTATTTTTTTGTAATTGCCCCACCCCCCCCCGCCCACCCCACCCCAAAAAAAAAAAAATTTTGTAACCGCCCCACCCACCCCTCGCCTACCCCACCCCCACCCCACCCCCCCCAAATTTTTTCTTTTGTAACCGCCCCACCCACCCCCGCCTACCCCACCCCCCCATTCACCCCCCAATTTTTTTTTTTTTTGTAATCGCCCACCCACCCCCACTTCGCCTACCTCCCCCAAAAAAATAAAAAATTTAACCACCCCACCCACCCCCTGCCTACCTCACCCCCCCACCCCCTACCCCACCCCTCCAAATTTTTATTTTTTTTTGTAACCGCCCCCCCCCCCCCCAAAAAAAAAAAAATTTTTTGGGGGGGGCGGTTAAAAAAAAAAAAATAAATTTGGGGGGGGGTGGGGGTGGGATAGGCAGGGGGTGGGTGGGGCGGTTACAAAAAAAAAAAAATTTGGGGGGGTGGGGTAGGCAGGGGGTGGGGCGGTTACAAAAAAAAATAAAATTTGGGGGGGGGGTTGGGGGGTGGGGTAGTTACAAAAAATGATTAAAAAAAAAATTTTAATAAAATATTTTACGCCCTTTCGAAAAACATTTTTCTTACCAAACACCCGAAAACATTTTACACCCTTCCTCCGTAAAACATTTTACGCTCTACCTCCATAAAACATTTTACAGAAAAATATTTTTCGGAAAATGTTTTGCGTCGAAACAAACGGAGCCTAGGAGAGAGAATAAGTGGAGGGAATAATAAAGTTGATTGGTGTTGTGAGTATAAAAGTAATGTAGGAGAGAGAATTAGTTGGTGGATTAGTAAAGATTATTTGCCATTTTAGAAAAGGTGAAGCTTTTAACGGGACACCCATTTTAACAAAAGATGAAGCTTCAAATGGGGCGGAGGGAGTATTTATTTTTCTATAGGGTTTAAATAAAAAAGCATAAAAATATACCCCCACCACCTCACCTGTCCTATGCCTCCCTCTCATCACACCTTCATCTACCCCAAAATCCCTCGTTGTTGTGCCCATTGTTCAATTTAAATATGTGTTTTTCTAATCCGTCTCCTTTATTTATTTATTTCATTTTTTTCGTTTTTTTTTTTTTCATTCTGTACTAAGCCTTTGAAATATGGTAATGTTCTGTTTTATTTTTTCGTTCAGTTTTGAAATGTTTGTTAATTTTTTTTTTCAAGGATCCGTTATTTAAGATGTTGATGAATTTGTTTTTGAATTTATATTGTTAATGGTGGTGGATGACGCTTATGACAGATGGTATCAGTTATGACTAGTTATGACTTATGACTGATGGTGTGGTGGATGGTATTAATTGTTGGAAATGGATAACGGAAAGTTAAGTTTAACTTAACGTTGATCTAGTTTCTAACGGAAGTTCGTTATGTGTTAACGGAACTAGTTACAAATGGTAATCTACATCTGTTGTAGATTATATATAACTCATTTAATGTCTCAAAACCATTTAGGGTGAATGAGAATTAATGATAAAGTCTTTTGTAACTTAACAAGAGTTAAATATTGGGTCAAAGTTTGATTTGGGTTGGTCCCAAAATTGGGGTGGACTTGTTGTGGCTAAAGGGCTGACGAGCAGGCTGAAGAAGTGTTTGCACGGCAGTGCACGTGTTTAGGACACGGCCGTGCACCGTGCCTTGGCTTGCCACTCGACCGTGCTGAGCCTTGAACTCGACCGTGCATATTGCCTCGCACGGCCGTGCGCTTCATTGGACACGGCCGTGCAAATGCTGTTATACCCGAAAAGTTGTGACTTTTCAAGGGAAAAGCCACCAAACCCTTTGACTCTCCTTATATACTTCCCCTCCGAATTTCAATTCACTCATACTGTATTTCTACCCTTCCTACCCTCTAGTGAGATAGATAAACATACCCAAATCATTGGCATCTTGTTGCATCAAATCTTTCAAAGTCCAAAGTTCTAAATAGTGAGTAGTTCGTAGAGTTACCAATTTGGAGTGCTCCTATTGGTGATTATAAGTCGTTTTATCTCACGAGAAGTTTGCCATTTAAACCGTAAGCACCTGTGCGGGGCAAATACTTCTTACGGAAATTGTGCTACACAAGACTCGACTTCCTAAATTGTTCTTCCCAATTTCCGTTAGTTTTTCTGTCAAGTTTTCCGTTAAGTTTGAAGAAGCCACACATAAGATCCAACAATCGTAAGAAGTATTTTGCGCTTCTTCAAGATCTTCAAGAGATGGCAAATGAGAAAGACGTCTCCTCATCCAGTCAAGGGAATGTTATGCCTCCTTCTCAAGGTGACGCTACATTCAACCATGTTGCACCCGCTACTACACCATCTCACTTGGTTCATGGAAAGAAACCTCCTTTTGGTGAAACCTCAAGGGTTGCACCTCTTAATGCTCTCCCTCCGTCTCATGTGTTCGTACATGCGGAAAGACCGGGTATTCTTACCGGGATGAACTTTAAGAGGTGGCAACAGAAAATGTTGGTCTATTTGACAATATTAAAATTGGTGCATTTTCTTTGGGAATATCCACCATTGATATCCGACGAGGATGAATCCAAAGCAAAGAATGATTTGGATACATGGAATCACAGCGATTTCTTGTGTCGCAATTATATTCTTAATGGCTTGGATTATGCACAATACAAAGTGTGTTGTGGCATAAAGACCGCGAGAGAACTTTGGGACTTTCTCGAGATGCACAATACTATGTGTATTGTGACTAAAAGACCGCAAGTGAACTTGGTGGAAAGAAGTACCGGAAACAAGAAAAAGAACACCGGGAAAGTGAAGAGGACCGCCAAGAAGGTCAAAGGTAGTTGTTTTAATTGCGGCAAACCCGGGCATATGGCTAGGGAATGTCGACATCCTAGAATCAACAACCAAGATGGAAACCCTCTTCAAGCCAATGTGACTGAAGATCGATATGTTCCATTGGACTTTGATCAACTTAGCCTAGGGGCATAAGCTTGAATTGACCAAATGTGGTAATTGTGTTAATAAAGGGTACCTTGTTGAAGGACTCCTTAACTTGAATTGTAAATGTTTTATCCGCCTAAGTGCGAAGAATAAAATTTCAAATTTTATTTACTTGGTTTGAAGTGTTCCAATTGTTATGGCGTGTTCAATTAGGTCGTGTAAATTTAAATTCACTAAGTCGACGAGTTAATTTAAAATTACTACCTAAGATGAAGTTTGATTCGCATATCAATTGTGATTTCTTTTGTAGAAATCAGTTCAAACCAGAGATAGTAAATAGATAGTTCATTACTTCTATTTATGATTGCATTTGATAATGCAAAGTTCATCTTTTGGAAAAGTAAAAGTAAAACCTTAAAGTTTTAAGTAAACAATAAGGTTTGTGATTCATCTTAATTATCAATTAAGAATTTCGTAGTGATAGAGGTGGTTAGTATGTAGTACCGTTTGGAAAAATAATTGTTGGGACGCTGACACTTATTTATCAAACGAATGCTTCTTACACACCCAAATCAATTGAATCATTAGAGAGGAAGAATAGAACTTATAAAGAGATGTTGAAAAGTTTCGTCTTACTCGACAAAACGTGGGTATACCTAGCAAAGGTAGAAATATCTAAACCTAAAGAGGTTAAGATAGGACCCAAAACCATGGATTACGTTTTCATTGGACATGCAAACTAATAGTAGTGCATATAGATTTGTGAAGAACAAATTTGAAATGAAAATGCGGTATTCTTCGAAAACAAGTTTCTTTACAAGAAAAATGGTTGAAGAAACCTCACTTAAACATAGTTATGACTATGTCGTCGGTTCATCTCAAGGAGATGAAATACATTGTAGATAACATGGTTATTACAATTAAATGACTCCACATAAAGTAAAATATTAAATATGAATTAGGATATTCATAAAATATTTGATATGTGGAGGTACACCTCAAGTGTGGGGGTACAAGCTAAATACATAAGTTCTATAGATATGAACTTCTAGTATTAACAGAAACTGTTAAACTGTTAACAGTTAAAAGAATGGATCATCATATATTTTGAAGTTATTTGATGATTAAAACTCCTAACGAATTTGAAGTATTCGTAAGCTGTTTTATAAATACCTAAACTGTGGGGGTATTTGGCTAAAGTAGAAATACTTAAGCAAGACACGTTATATTCTTTAAGAATATACTTCCTTGAAATGATAGGAAATGTGTAAATTTTAATAAGAAAATTTATAGAAAACTGTAAGTGTTTTTCTTAATAAGAAGAAGAACCAAGATACAGTTGAAGGACAAAAGTTACTACTGTTACTATTAACAGTTAATAGTTCATCCTATTACGAAGATGGTTGATCTTCCTTATGCGAACCGTTGGGTTGCAAAAAAAAAAAAAACTAGATGTGCCAAGGATGAAACCTTTAAATATTAGACTACAAAACGGTCCATCTCAAGTAGAAGATGAAGGACCTAGACGTAGTAAAAGGACAAGAGTGGAAAAGTCTTTTGATCCTGATTTTCTATCATTTATGTTGGAAAACGAACCAGCAACTGTTATGGAAAGCGTTATCTGGTCCGGATAGTTTGTTCTGGAAAGAGGCTATTAACAGTGAGACAAAATCCATAATGCTTGGGAATTGGTAGATCTCCCTCCAAGTTGCAAACCATTAGGTTGCAATTGGATTCTTAAAAGAAAGTATAAAGCCTATGGATCTGTTGATAAGTATAAAGCCAGGCTAGTTGTCAAAAGGACATTATGATTCATGCAAGATTATCCCAATTGACACAACAGAGCGTTCTATGTCGCACAACCGTGTTGGATCTACTTGTGTATTCATATGGACTAAAACAAGCAACTAACTAGTGGCATGAGAAGTTCGATAGAACTATGTTATCAAATGGATTCAAGATTAATGAATATGACAAATGTGTCTACATTAAAGGAACATCTGAATCATTTGATACCAAAGACATGTTAAAGAAGAACTTTGACATGAAAGATATGGGATTAGCCGATGTCATATTAGAAATAAAGATTTCTAGAACATCAGAAGGAATAGTCCTATCAAAATCCCATTATCATGAAAAAGTACTTCGAAAGTTCAAATAGAGGTGTACTCTAGTAAGGTAGAATCTTGAGAGGTAATCTCTGTAAAGTAGATTCCTGAAAGGTAGACTCTAAGGAGGTCAAACCACTTAGAGATACTGAATACTTGGGAAGTCGAAACAGTACAGAGATAATAACCACTTGAAGAAACTGACCGATAGAAGAATTTGATCACTCGAAGGGACTGATCATTCTAGATAGACTCAAGGTCTAATTGTAATTGTAATCAATCACCGGAATAGTATAATCATAGTACTTGGTGTACTTGAAGATATACTTATGATTAAAGATTACAATTCCTATGTAAGTTGAATGGTCTTGGAAGATATTCCTTTGTGGAATAAGTTTGTGTCTACATAACCTAAGGCATTGTGACGACAATGAGAAATAGGAAAAGGTGTAGAACATCATGGTAAGTCTAGACATATTCGTCGTAGACACAATACCATTAAACAGTTGATCAAGAATGGCGTTATCACTATTGATTATGTAAAGTCATGTGATAACTTAGCGGATCCGTTTACCAAAGGTATTAATCAAGATCAACTGTATAAACTGTTAAGGGGAATGGGTCTAAAACCCACAACAAAAGAACTTATAGCGGACACTCAACCTTGAGAAATGGAGATCCCAGACCCTTGGTTCAATGAGACAACCAAGTTATAAGTTCTAGTAGAGTTACTTGGAAACAACAACTCGGTTTATTAACCTGGAGATGTTGAATACTCATTCCCAGAACATCCAAGTACAAGCACATGCAGCAGTGGTAAGGATAAGTTGAGAAAACTTTTAATGATTTCTATACCTACGGGTGGAGTAGTGCATGATACTCCTTATAGTAAGAATCACCTATATAAGCGAGAGGTAATTAGGCCGCCTCTAAATGAACGCTTATGAATGAGATACGGTCCAGGGCCGAAATGGACAAAACCGTGAGAATGAAAAACTATTAGAGCTATTATTATGTGAGTATTATTGTCTTGGTATACAACCTACAGTCACTGGTTCAAAGCGACTCGCTACCAAATGGCTAGTATATCCGATAATATTTCACTAGGGAAGATTCAAGGCCACAAGCTATCTATCCCGATGTAATAATAGTTCGCCGGAACTTTGGACGAAGTTGCATACATGCATTAATTGTCATTCATGTGGGGGATTGTTGGAAATGGATAACGGAAAGTTAAGTTTAACTTAACGTTGATCTAGTTTCTAACGGAAGTTCGTTATGTGTTAACGGAACTAGTTACAAATGGTAATCTACATCTGTTGTAGATTATATATAACTCATTTAATGTCTCAAAACCATTTAGGGTGAATGAGAATTAATGATAAAGTCTTTTGTAACTTAACAAGAGTTAAATATTGGGTCAAAGTTTGATTTGGGTTGGTCCCAAAATTGGGGTGGACTTGTTGTGGCTAAAAGGCTGACGAGCAGGCTGAAGAAGTGTTTGCACGGCCGTGAACGTGTCTAGGACACGGCCGTGCACCGTGCCTTGGCTTGCCACTCGACCGTGCTGAGCCTTGAACTCGACCGTGCATATTGCCTTGCACGGTCGTGCAGTTCATTGGACACGACCGTGCAAATGCTGTTATACCCGAAAAGTTGTGACTTTTCAAGGGAAAAGCCACCAAACCCTTTGACTCTCCTTATATACTTCCCCTCCGAATTTCAATTCACTCATACTGTATTTCTACCCTTCCTACCCTCTAGTGAGATAGATAAACATACCCAAATCATTGGCATCTTGTTGCATCAAATCTTTCAAAGTCCAAAGTTCTAAATAGTGAGTAGTTCGTAGAGTTACCAATTTGGAGTGCTCCTATTGGTGATTATAAGTCGTTTTATCTCACGAGAAGTTTGCCATTTAAACCGTAAGCACCTGTGCGGGGCAAATACTTCTTACGGAAATTGTGCTACACAAGACTCGACTTCCTAAATTGTTCTTCCCAATTTCCGTTAGTTTTTCTGTCAAGTTTTCCGTTAAGTTTGAAGAAGCCACACATAAGATCCAACATTAATATTGACGATAGTGATGGGGTTTTATAGTGTGTTAGCTTTGATGGTGGTGGTGGTGGTCGTGCGGTTGGGTAGTATTTATTAAAAAATACTTCCTCCGTTCCTGAAAGATTGTCTCATTTGTCATTTTAATTTGTCCCAAAAAATATGTCTCATTTCTAAATTTAGGCATGAATGTTAGTGCAAATCTACTAAGGTACAAGAAGGTGAAGCTCTTCCTTAATAATTGCAAAATATACAACAGGACAATCTTTTAGGAACTGAGGAGGAAGTAATAAATAATTAAAAGCAAATTTAACAAAATGAAATTAATGGAAGTATGACATAATAGAAGTTCAAATTATTGTGATTATTGTTGTGATTAAACAATACTCCCTCCGTCCCACTAATATTAGCACACTTTTCTTTTTGGGCGTCCCGCTAATATCCGCACACTCTCAAAAAGGAAACTTTATATTAATAAAATATTCACCCAACCCCACTCATTCTCTCTCCTACATTATTTTAATACTCACAACACCATTATAATTTATTACACCCTCCACTCATTCTCTCTCCACTCATTCTTTTACACTCACAACATTTTATTAAAATATCATATTTCTTAATTCCCGCACAAACAGTGTTTGTGCTAATACTAATGGGTCGGAGGGAGTATGAATGAAATTGTCAAAATTGATACATTGGTACTTATATTGCAACTCCTGTGAAAATTAAGGGACCAATGTGCCATTTACCAGTTATTTATTTTCATTAGCGACTTGTGAGCATTAGACCATTTACAATGCATTCAACGACTCCAATTTTTAACACCCTTTAAAATACGACACATCATCTTCTCTCTCCTCCACCTAATTATTTAACACTTCATTCAATTTTTAATCCCTACAATAGTTTCAACACCCATATTTTTTCAACACCCTTCCAACTCATCATCCTCCTATACCCCACCACTTTTATTTTATTTTATATTCTTTATTTTTATTGATTAGTAAAATAATAATTATTATTATTATTATCATTTATAATTTAAAAAAAACTACATACTTAATTATTATTTTTGATTGCAATTAAATAAATATGAAAAATGACGATAATTATTATTAAAACAAAACGAAGTTACAATAAAGCATAACACACAATAGATTCGACTCACAATACAATAAAACTATTTGAAAAGTGTGATCTCTTTTGATATATTTTCTCGTAGCCCGAGGTGTATCTTCTAATATTTGATTGGGACGCTCAAAAAACCGGTTGACGATAAACCGATCCTCCAATTCAGATTGCCTTTTGTAGGCTTCGAAATCAAAAAGAAATTTGGATGGATCCATTGAAATTTGTAGGTAGGAAGAATATCAATGAAAAGAGGGTTTTTAGTGTGGAAAATGAAGGATAATAGGGTGTTATTTGAGTGATTGATGAAGGAAGAGAACTGATAGGGTGTTATATTTATAAGAAATTGAGTGGACTTCAAATAAAATTGAATACAGTTAATAAAGGATGAGTGCTCGAAATTGACGGACTTAAAAAAAGATTAAATAGAGTTAATAATAAAAAAACGAGTGGTCGAAATTGACGGACTTAAAAAAAAATTAAATATAGTTAATAATAAAAAAACGAGTGTTCGAAATTGAAGGACTTCAAATAAAATTAAATACAGTTAAATAATAATAATTATTATTATCATTTATAATTAAAAAAATACTTCTTACTTATTTTATTTTATTTTATATTCTTTATTTTTCAATATAATTAATTTATATTGAAAAAATAGTGTTTTTTTTCTGTGTCCAAATCAAATGAAACAAGACTCTATTTGTAGATAAAAAAAAATCATGAATTTTGGTGTAAAAAAAGTTTTTTTTTTTTTTTGATATAAGATAATTGCCTTTGAAAAATTCGGAGGATTTAAAACAAAAAAAAATTCAGTGGCCAATCAGAGACTGACATGTGGCACTTCAGGAAAAAACAAAAAAAAAAAAGAAAAAGGGAGGCACAGACGCGCCTGTAGGGAGAGTGGCATCCACACGCCCAAAACTGACCAATTATACGTTGACACGTGGCAGAAGTGGGGCCCAAAAATTTATTCAACACCCGTTGAATAAATTCAACAAAATGAAAAATTTTAAACAGTTGAAACTTTTTCAACTCCCCCGTTGGAAGCATTCAACAGTTGAAAAATGTTTTCAATACCCTTTTTCAACTTCCATTGCACTTGGTCTTAAAGTCAATCAAAATTGCCTTAGATTTGTGATCAATTATAAGGGTGATTTATCGTTCATAATCTAGTTAGCGTACACAACAGTAAATTTATTAAAATCTTAATGAAAGTTAGTCACAATGAGGTCATTATTTTTGTTATGTTTTTAGCGAAATTATGAATGGAGTGAAAATTTATAAAAATATGAAAAGGTCAATAATAAGAATTTTGGAGAAAATAAAAATTATATGAAAATTTTGTAAATTGAACTAAAGTTAAGTTGAAAAGATGTTTTTGCCTATTGAAATTAACCATTAACCTTTTAATGGCATACAATACAATGGGCAAATTGCATTTTAGTTACATAAATTTATCAAGATATTTCAATTAGTTATCGAATTTGCATTTGTTATAATTTGGTTATTGAGTTTGTATTTTTGTTACAATCAGGAGTAATTTTGGATGAACTGTTAAAAATCTAACGAATAGTATAACATGTGCCGCTCACGTGAGTTATTTAAGGGGTATTTTGGTTTTTTTCATGAATGAACCTTTATAGAGTATAATTTATTTATTTTATTGAAAGAACCTTAATATATAATTTTATAATATATATTTATATTATTTTAAATTGGGTCTTTCACAAAAACAAAAAATTGTCAATTAACCTACATATAATATGAATTTATAGCAGCAATAAGGGCGAAATTAGGATTTTTAAACCCTTTGAATATTGCTAATTATAAAGCCCCTCTCTCCCTAACACAAATAAAACACCTAAAAATTGAAAAGCATAATCATTTTGTTTTGAAACTACCTTTTGCTATAAAAAAAATCCAATGAAACAACATCAAATTGCGTAAAATTTTCAACAAATTTCAACAAATTAATAATGAAATGGGAAGATTTCATACGCAAACCTTTAATGGGGTCAATATTTGATAAGTAAACATCCTCCATCTCCAAATCTTCATCTTCGGGCAACCCACCTCTCCTTCGCGAAATCTCTGTCAAATCATCATCACTCCCAACCTTTCTGCTCTTAAATTCAATTTTTCTCATGTCAAACTAACCCGGATTCTTTGTTGGATCTTATGTGTGGCTTCTTCAAACTTAACGGAAAACTTGACAGAAAAACTAACGGAAATTGGGAAGAACAATTTAGGAAGTCGAGTCTTGTGTAGCACAATTTCCGTAAGAAGTATTTGCCCCGCACAGGTGCTTACGGTTTAAATGGCAAACTTCTCGTGAGATAAAACGACTTATAATCACCAATAGGAGCACTCCAAATTGGTAACTCTACGAACTACTCACTATTTAGAACTTTGGACTTTGAAAGATTTGATGCAACAAGATGCCAATGATTTGGGTATGTTTATCTATCTCACTAGAGGGTAGGAAGGGTAGAAATACAGTATGAGTGAATTAAAATTCGGAGGGGAAGTATATAAGGAGAGTCAAAGGGTTTGGTGGCTTTTCCCTTGAAAAGTCACAACTTTTCGGGTATAACAGCATTTGCACGGCCGTGTCCACGAGCTGCACGGCCGTGCAAGGCAATATGCACGGCCGAGTTCAAGGCTCAAGACGGCCGAGTGGCAAGCCAAGGCACGGTGCACGGCCGTGTCCTAGACACGTGCACGGCCGTGCAAACACTTCTTCAGCCTGCTCGTCAGCCTTTTAGCCACAACAAGTCCACCCCAATTTTGGGACCAACCCAAATCAAACTTTGACCCAATATTTAACTCTTGTTAAGTTACAAAAGACTTTATCATTAATTCTCATTCACCCTAAATGGTTTTGAGACATTAAATGAGTTATATATAATCTACAATAGATGTAGATTACCATTTGTAACTAGTTCCGTTAACATATAACGAACTTCCGTTAGAAACTAGATCAACGTTAAGTTAAACTTAACTTTCCGTTATCCATTTCCAACAATCCCCCACATGAATGAAAATTAATGCATGTATGCAATTTCGTCCAAAGTTCCGGCGAACTATTATTACATCGGGATAGATAGCTTGTGGCCTTGAATCTTCCCTAGTGAAATATTATCGGATATACTAGCCATTTGGTAGCGAGTCACTTTGAACCAGTGACTGTAGGTTGTATACCAAGACAATAATGCTCACATAATAATAGCTCTAATAGTTTTTCATTCTCACGGTTTTGTCCATTTCGGCCCTGGACCGTATCTCATTCATAAGTGTTCATTTAGAGGCGGCCTAATTACCTCTCGCTTTATATAGGTGATTCTCACTATAAGGAGTATTATGCACTACTCCACCCGAAGGTATAGAAATCATTAAAAGTTTTCTCAACTTATCCTTACCACTGCTGCATGTGCTTGTACTTGGATGTTCTGGGAATGAGTATTCAACATCTCCAGGTTAATAAACCGAGTTGTTATTTCCAAGTAACTCTACTAGAACTTATAACTTGGTTGTCTCATTGAACCAAGGGCCTGGGATCTCCATTTCTCAAGGTTGAGTGTCCGCTATAAGTTCTTTTGTTGTGGGTTTTAAACCCATTCCCCATAATAGTTTAAACAGTTGATCTCGATTTATACCTTTGGTAAACGGATTCGCTAAGTTATCACATGATTTTACATAATCAATAGTGATAACGCCATTCTTGATCAACTGTCTAATGGTATTGTGTCTACGACGAATATGTCTAGACTTACCATTATACATATTACTCTGTGCCCTTCCTATTGCTGATTGACTATCACAATGTATCATAACAGCAGGCACAGGTTTACTCCAACAAGGAATATCCTCCAGGAAGTTCTTAAGCCATTCTGCTTCTTCCCCAGCTTTATCCAAAGCTATAAACTCAGATTTCATCGTGGATCTGGCTATACACATTTGTTTGGAGGATTTCCATGATACTGCTCCTCCACCTATTGTGAATACATATCCACTTGTGGATTTAGAGTCTTTCATGTCCGATATCCAGTTGGCATCACAGTATCCTTCTAATACTGCTGGATATTTATTGTAAAGTATCCCATGGTTTAATGTATACTTTAAATATCTTAGTACTCTCATTAGTGCTTTCCAATGATCAGTACTAGGATTGCTTGTGAACCTACTTAGTTTGCTCACTGAATATGCAATGTCTGGACGAGTACAATTCGTTAAGTACATCAGACTGCCAATTATTCTTGCATATTCCAGTTGAGAACCGGTTCCCTTTGTTCTTGACTAAATGTAGAGCCAAGTCTACAGGTGTTTTAGCCGGAGGGTCATCAAAGACATTGAATCTCCGAAGAACATTCTCTAGGTAATGGGATTGTGAAAGAACTAATCCTTCAGATGTTCTAGAGATCTTTATCCCTAATATTACATCAGCTAATCCCATGTCTTTCATGTCAAAATTCTTCTTTAACATGCCTTTGGTATTCATGATCAAATCATGATTACTTCCCATTATGAGCATGTCGTCTACATAAAGACAAACGATAACGAATGATTCAGATGTTCCTTTAATGTAGACACATTTGTCACATTCATTAATCTTGAATCCATTCGATAACATGGTTCTATCGAACTTCTCATGCCATTGTTTAGGTGCTTGTTTTAGTCCATACAAGGATTTTACAAGTTTACACACCTTTCTTTCTTTACCAGGAACCACGAACCCTTCGGGTTGTTCCATGTAAATTTCTTCATCAAGTTCTCCATTTAGGAAAGCAGTCTTCACATTCATTTGGTGTATCTCAAGATTATACACTGCTGCAATAGCTATGAGAACACGAATGGATGTGATCCTTGTGACAGGGGAGTATGTATCAAAGAAATCATATCCCTCTTTCTGTCTAAAGCCTTTGGCAACTAGCCTAGCTTTGTACTTATCGACGGATTCATCCGCCTTATACTTCCTTTTAAGGATCCATTTGCAACCCAATGGTTTGCAACCTGGAGGGAGATCAACTAATTCCCAAGTATTGTTGAGCATTATGGATTCTATTTCACTGTTAATGGCCTCTTTCCAGAACGAACTATCCGGACCGGATAAAGCTTCTTTAACAGTTGATGGTTCGTTTTCTAACATGTAAGATAGAAAATCAGGACCAAAAGTCCTTTCCACTCTTGTCCTTTTGCTACGTCTCGGTTCTTCATCTTCTATTTGAGAAGGACCGATTGTAGACTCATGTGTTCTCTTATTAGAACCTACATCTTTCCTGTCCTTAACAGGAAAAATGTTTTCAAAGAATACCGCATTCCTTGATTCTATAGTAGTTCCTACGTGCATATCC
This sequence comes from Adenophora triphylla var. japonica, assembly GCA_022495995.1. Classification (NCBI taxonomy): domain Eukaryota; kingdom Viridiplantae; phylum Streptophyta; class Magnoliopsida; order Asterales; family Campanulaceae; genus Adenophora; species Adenophora triphylla. The sequence goes on along the minus strand of JAFEMH010001798.1, from coordinate 397,923 downwards.
GGAATGTCCGATTTGTGCACTATAAACCGATAGGCACTACTATTATTGGCATATCCAATAAAAACACAGTCAATGGTCTTTGGGCCAATCTTGACTTGTTTAGGCTTAGGTACTTCAACCTTGGCCAAACACCCCCACACTTTAAGGTATTTAAAACATGGCCTACGATTATGCCATAATTCATAGGGCGTTTTATCAATACCTTTCTTGGGTATTTTATTAAGAACATAATTAGAAGTGAGTATTGCTTCCCCCCACAAGTTGTCGGGTAAGCCTGAACTGATCAAAAGCGCGTTCATCATCTCTTTGAGAGTACGGTTTTTGCGTTCTGCAACTCCATTAGATTGAGGGGTATATGGAGCCGTTGTTTGATGAATTATGCCGGATTCCCAACATAATCCTTCAAACGGTGCTTCATATTCTCCACCTCTATCGCTTCTAATTTTCTTAATTTTCAAGTTAAGTTGATTCTCAACTTCTTTCTTATAAGTCTCAAAAGCCCCTAAGGCTTCATCCTTACTTCTTAAGAGATAGACATAGCAATACTTAGTGCAATCATCTATAAATGTAATGAAGTACTTTTTACCTCCTCGAGTTTGCACTAGTTTTAAATCACATATGTCGGTGTGAATTAACTCGAGAGGAGTTGTGTCTCTTTGTATGGCATTAAATGGCGACTTTGTCATTTTTGCCTCAACACAAACTTCGCACCTATTAGTCGAGTCGGATTTAGTCATTTGGATTAAATCTTGTCTCGCTAATTTCTTAATGGTGTCGAGGTTTACATGTCCTAATCTATCATGTCATAAATTAGAACTTTCCGACAAGTAAACATAAGGAACACAACTTTTATTCGTCGCACCTTGGCGGATCACAGTCATTACATTCATTTTAAAAAGGCCCTCCTCGAGGTAACCCTTTCCAAGAAACAAACCATTCTTGGTTAGTACAAATTTGTCGGATTCAAATACTAGTCTAAAGCCGGCCTTACTAAGCAAAGCGCCGGACACCAAATTTTTACGGATGTCTGGAACATGCAGCACATCCAACAAGGTTACTTCTTTTCCGGAAGTCATCTTCAAAATCACGTTTCCAATGCCTTGAACATCGGAGGTCGCAGAATTTCCCATGTAAAGCTTTTTTCCGGAGATGGGAGTATATGAAGAGAAACTTTCCTTGTTACCACAAATATGGCGGGTAGCACCGGTATCTATCCACCACGCTTTAGGGTTCTCCTCCAAATTTGCAACGTTGGCTTCAAAGACAACCGCTGCAAAATCTAGGTCCATGTGGTCAACATTGTTCGCCTCTTTCTTCGGGAGACGACAATCCCTTGACAAGTGGCCCGGTTTGCCACAATTATAGCAAGACCCCTTGAACTTCTTGGAGATCTTCTTCTTCCCTTTCTTAGCATTCCCGGCAGTTTCGGAATGCTTTCTCTTTGTACCACTCGTGCTAGCCTCGGCGAGATTGACCTTAGCCTCCATCTTGCCCTTAGCAACTTTTGCCTCATTCATTCTATTGTTCTCTTCTATTTGAAGACGAACAACAATGTCTTCCAAGGACATCTCCTTGCGTTTATGCTTGAGATAGTTCTTGAAATCCTTCCACGAAGGAGGCAACTTTTCAATGATAGAAGCCACCTTAAATGGATCATTCATGATCATCCCCTCGACATCAAGCCCATGTAGAATGATTTGGAATTCATCTACTTGAGTTGTTACCGATTTGGAATCGACCATCATAAAGTCAAGATACTTACCGACGACAAATTTCTTTGACCCGGCATCCTCGATCTTGTACTTCCTTTCCAAGGTGTCCCACAACGCCTTGGCTAACTCGACTGTACTATACACATTGTATAGTGCATCGTCAAGTCCATTCAAGATATAGTTCTTACAAAGAAAATTACCGTGAGCCCAAGCCTCCTTTGCCATTTGCCTTTGGGGGTCCGGATCACCTTTTTCTACCGCCGGAGGATCTTCCTTTAAGAAGCGGTGCAAGCTTAGGGTGGTCAAGTAGAAGAGCATCTTCTGTTGCCATCTCTTGAAATCCACACCAGTGAATTTCGCGGGTTTCTCATCATGATTGATGTGATGAGTTGTAGGAGCGGAAGCAACATTGTTGAATGTAGTATCACCTTGCGATGGAGGCGTCACATTCCCTTGACTTGATTCGGTGGAGTCTTTCTCGTTTGCCATCTTGATGATCTTGAAGAAGCGTCAAAATACTTCTTACGATTGTTGGATCTTATGTGTGGCTTCTTCAAACTTAACGGAAAACTTGACAGAAAAACTAACGGAAATTGGGAAGAACAATTTAGGAAGTCGAGTCTTGTGTAGCACAATTTCCGTAAGAAGTATTTGTCCCGCACAGGTGCTTACGGTTTAAATGGCAAACTTCTCGTGAGATAAAACGACTTATAATCACCAATAGGAGCACTCCAAATTGGTAACTCTACGAACTACTCACTATTTAGAACTTTGGACTTTGAAAGATTTGATGCAACAAGATGCCAATGATTTGGGTATGTTTATCTATCTCACTAGAGGGTAGGAAGGGTAGAAATACAGTATGAGTGAATTGAAATTCGGAGGAAGTATATAAGGAGAGTCAAAGGGTTTGGTGGCTTTTCCTTGAAAAGTCATAACTTTCGGGTATAACAACATTTGCACGGCCGTGTCCAATGAAGGCTACGCACGGCCGTGCAAGGCAATATGCACGGTCGAGTTCAAGGCTCGGCACGGTCGAGTGGCAAGCCAAGGCACGGTGCACGGCCGTGTCCTGAACTGCGTGCACGGCCGTGCAAACACTTCTTCATCCTGCTCGTCAGCCTTTTAGCCACAACAAGTCCACCCCAATTTTGGGACCAACCCAAATCAAACTTTGACCCAATATTTAACTCTTGTTAAGTTACAAAAGACTTTATCATTAATTCTCATTCACCCTAAATGGTTTTGAGACATTAAATGAGTTATATATAATCTACAACAGATGTAGATTACCATTTGTAACTAGTTCCGTTAACACATAACGAACTTCCGTTAGAAACTAGATCAACGTTAAGTTAAACTTAACTTTCCGTTATCCATTTCCAACATTCTTCACATAAATACAAGACAAATAATCGGTCTCCGTTTCACCACTTTCAAACCTTATAAAACCTAATTCGCCATTACTGCTGCTATAAGCCCATATGAGATTCATTCCCGTTACGACGAAGCCGACCTTGTGGTTTGATTTGTGAAATTGAAATGAGATTTTGAATGGGAGAAGAAGATGGTGTGAGATCGAAAGATATGAAAAAGTGGATTTATTTGGGGGAAGAAGGTGATTAGCCGATAATTAGGGAGGTTAGCCGCAAGTTATGGAGAGTTAGGTTTTATTCTGGGGATGGAAAGAAGAGAAGTGGGTTTATTTTTCATATACTCCCTCCGTCCCGCTAATATTAGCACAAACACTGTTTGCGCGAAAATTAAGGAATATGATATTTTAATAAAATATTGTGAGTGTAAAAGAATGAGTGGAGAGAGAATGAGTGGAGGGTGTAATAAATTATAATGGTGTTGTGAGTATTAAAATAATGTAGGGAAGAGAATGAGTGGGATTGGATGAATATTTTATTAATATAAAGTTTCCTTTTTGGGAGTGTGCGGATATTAGCGGGACGCCCAAAAAGGAAAGTGTGCTAATATTAGCGGGACGGAGGGAGTATTTAACCTTTCCCTCATTTTTAGAAAATGTTAACTAACTCTCTTAAAATTATGGGGGTCAAACTCGATAGAAAAGACCAAAATACCCATTACGTAACTCATGTGAGGGGCACATGTTATACTATTCGTTAGATTTTTAACGGTTCATCCAAAATTACGTCTAATTGAAACAAAAAGACAATCTCAATAACCAACTTTTAACAAATGCAAATTCGATAATCAATTTAAACATTTTTGACAAACTCAATTAACTAAAATGCAATTTGCCAGCATACAATATATCATATCAATCCACACAGTATTAACTTGCCATCATATAAATAAGTGTTAATGACAATTTAGGGCCTGAAGTATAGGAGCGATACCACATTGGGGCCTGAAGTCTTAAAACTATCAATTTAGGGCCCAAACTTACAATTTTGATCAATTTGGGGCTTTTTGACGAAAAACGTTAAAACCCGTTAAATGACCATGTGTGAGGCATGTGACATTCAGTGAGGGCATTTTGGTCATTTCGCGTTCAGCCCAGACTTCAAGCCCTAAATTGTCATTTTTCCTATAAAATAATAAATAAAAATATTTAGTTTTTTTTTTTTACAAAAAATAATTAGTAAATTATCCAATTTATAAATTTTTTTTGGAACATTAATAAATTATTTTAGTAGCATTATTATATTTAAACTAAAGCTAAATATTTTATTTTTTAAGAAATATATATTTATTTCATTGATTTTAAAATAATCATATAGAAATAAATAATTATATAATGAATAAGAAAATTATAAAATAAAAATATTTTTTTACAAAAAAAAAAAAACTCAAGAGTTTCTTTTCACCCTTCAAGAAAAAAATCCTTGTTTTTTAATTTTACAAACCCATGGCCAATCATCATCACCCTCCACCTCCACCAACCTTCCCCTTCATATCACCACCAGTAGCTCCACCAGTTCCACCACCACTAACAACAATGGCTTCCACCACTACCATCAAAATCCTTAAGGGGCTTTTGTTGTCATAATTTGAAAGAGAAATTAGAGAGACAAATCAAGAAGGGACTTTTTTTTTTCCACACAGTTCACTTCCAAGCTCCAACAATGGCGATGGAAGATGCCATATTCCAAATCGTCTCAGAGCTCAAAACCTAAGACTCAAATTCCCAAACACCCATTTCGCAACAATCCCTATATTTCCTTCAATCCCTCCTCGACTACATTCTCAACAAGAACGATCCAATCGAAATCGAAAACTTCTCTGATGAATTGTCGGCAAAGAATCTCTCTATCTCCTCCCTCCTTACTCCAATCGCCGCTGCAATGGATTCTAGCCCTACCCATATCTCTCTCCTAGCTACCAAGGTCTACCTTTCACTGCTTCTCACACCTAATTGTCCGTTTTTCTCTCTCTTCACTCACATGACCTTTCTCTCTCCTCCGTTCTATTCGTAGGGCTTTCAAGAATCAAAATGCTGGTAACGGGCTTGTTAGTAATGTAAAGAAGTAAAGAGGTGGGCCGGGCAGGAATCAAGGTAGAGAGGTTGAAGATGTGGAAGGGGGAGGATTTGAAGTTAGGGTTTTATTTTGTGTGCTTGAAAGGTAGAGAGGAAAAATGATAATTTAGCGCCTGAAGTCTGGACTGAACGCGAAATGACCTAAATGCCCTCACTGAATGTCACATGCCTCGCACATGATCACTTAACGGTTTTTTTTTAACGTTTTTCGTCAAAAAGCCCCAAATTGATCAAAATTGTAAGTTTGGACCCTAAATTAATAGTTTTAAGACTTCAGGCCCCAATGTGGTGCCCCTATACTTCAGACCCTAAATTGTCATTAACCCTATAAATAATTGCATTGTTTTTCATTGGAACGAGGTTGCATATTGTATTAAAATAAACACATATTAAGATAGATAGTTTTTTTAACGTGTTAGCACATAGTGAAACACCACCATTGTTGCCACAATTTTTTTTTATTTTATTTTTTCTTTTAAAAAAAGGATAGACACATATTTTTATATTCTTCCTCTGAAATGACACTAATTTGGGACATTAGATCTCAATTAAGGAGTGTCCTACCACTAGGCTACAACCTTCTTGCCATCGTTACCACCATTCTACTATCACTATTACCACCATAAGGCTCACAACCATTATCACGGCAACTATCATATTGATCACCACCGTTACCACTACTATTGTGATTAACACCGTCTCCAATACCCATCTTTCCTACCACCATATCTGCCCTTTCCACCGGTACCACCACCATGCTGTAACCATCACTGCCATAGCTAATTTTGGTGGTGGTGGTGGTGGTTTTGGGGGTGGAAGTATAAGTGGTGATGTTGTAACCAGATGATGGCAATAACAGTGTGTTGGTGACACAATCTCTAATTCAATCATACTTTCTATATTTTACAAAGTTTGTCTTAGTTCTATTTTTATGATCAATTCAGTTAAATTTTGATCATAATTTTATGAAATTCTAATTATCCTTATGTAAATATAAAAATTATTATTGATATTATTTATAAAATTTTAGAATTACGTAGGAATAATTAGATTTTTATAAAATTGTAGTGAAATTTCATTGAGTTGATTATGAAAATTAAAGTGGAAATACCATTCTAGGACGGAGTGAGTATTAATTACCTACCAAGTGTAAATTGTGGTAAAATTGTAATAAAAAGTTTGATCCAATAATTAAAATACTCAATGAAACTTCCATCCACATTTCCGTGAATTTTAAGGTGTATTCCATGAAACATACACAAGCAATTTAAATTTTAAGCTGTTCCCACAATCGAATTCACAACATAACATATTTGTTGGAACATAAACGATCCATTAACCATGAACCGACTCACAACTAGATTAAGAAGAGAAGGAGAAGAAGAAGAAGAATAATACGGAAGCGTGTACCTTGTGATTCCATGATTGTTCTTAGTCTTGTTCCTGAGTAAAACGAAGTATGAAGATATTCTTCAAAGTAGGAAAGAGTAGATCTTCTAAATGATAGTGCCCACACTTGATCTTCTTAGTGAATAAAAGAGAAAATTTGTGACTGAATTTTGTAAATGAATAAGTGTCTCTAAATGGCTGATGGATAGCCTTTATATAGATAGAGAAGGGGCACTTCATTTAGGGACTACACCATTTCATAAAGATGGTGGTGTGAAGTTACCATTATGCCCATTATTTAATGGTACTTACACCTAATGGAATTCTACACATTTTGTCTATACTTTAACATTATTAAATGATTATAACAAATGGAATTAAATAACACATATTAATTAATCCATGTTCTAACAATCTCCCACTTGGATTAATATTAATATGTATCTTTTACTAAATAAATTCCTTAATCATTTATAACATGAATGACAACCCTTATGTGCACGTTTATTGTCATCCAACACAATCCCGTCCATTAGTTTTATAAGTATAGGGACTAAAGGGGCAGTCGTTGTAATTGATTCGCAACTAAACCCACATTAATCACATATATATATCCAACTAAACGACATAGATTAAGTATAGATATGTAGCATGGAATATTAATGAATATATATGAAGAACGCATATATATATTCTCCAACTAGTCCTACTTAACCAAATGAGATCAATATAAATAATAACAACACAAAGAAATAGAAAACAACATAAACTCCCACTGATTTAAGCATTATCAAAAGTCGTTTCACCCATATGAGCAGTATGCTCGTGAAACATCAAAAGAGATTACGCTTTACAAAATGGATCCAATAACATGGAGTTTGATCCCATAAGTTGTATATCTATTTGTTCATTTTATACTTATTTTTCTTCAACAAGAGACATAACCATATGATGTCTTTCGACATCTTTGCATCCACTAAAACATAATCAGAATACTTAATGATCTCAAAATGATCCGATTTTATATACATAAGCATGTAGTTTAATGTTTTATATCATTCTTTTGGATGCGACTTAACGTTCTTCTTTCCGAATTGCTTTGGTATTGACCAAGTATCCCAATAATAAATACAAGGTCTGTACGAGTACAGACTTGCGCATACATTAAGTTTCCTACTGCCAGTGCATAAGGGATATTTTCCATATACTTGGATTTAAAATTAATCTTTAGGACATTTACTTTAAACTGAATTTATCTCCCTTAGAGACATGGGTGTCATGTGGTTTACAATTTTTCATGCTAAACCTTTGTAATACCTTCTCTATATAGCTCTTTTGTGATAATCCTAAAATACCTCGTGAATGATCATGATGAATTTGGATTCCCAATACAAAAGATGTCTTACCAAGATCTTTCATCTCAAATTTGTTTGAGAAATTTCTTAGTTTCTTTTAGAAGGTCCTTATCATTACTAGCAAGAAAAATATCATCCAAATCCACATATAAGACCAAAATAATAAATCTACTCCCACTGAACTTATGGTACACACAATCTTCAACAAGATTCATTTCAAAGCCAAATGAAAGAATAACTTGGTTAAATTTTAAGTACCATTGACGAGATGCTTGCTTAAGCCCATAAATGGATTTATTAAGTTTACAAACCAGTTGACTAGTTTGATCCGAATTAGTCACCATTTCTGGTTTCTTCATATAGATAGTTTCCTCAATGTTGCCATTGAGAAAAGCTGTCTTAACATCCATTTGATGAAGCTCAAGATCATAATGTGCCACTAATGCCATAATGATCATAAAAGAGGTTTTAGAAGATACCGAAAAAATATTTTTTTATAATCAATGCCTTCCTTTTGAGTAAATCATTTAGTAACAAGACGTGCCTTATATCTTTTCATATTACCTTGCTAATCCCTTTTGGTTTTAAATATCAATTTATAACCAATAGGTTTTACACCTTCAGGTAATGGGACAAGATCCCAAATATCATCGTCTTTCATTGATTTTAACTCCTCATTAATGGCATTGATCCACTTATGAGAATTAGAACTATTAATGGCTTCATGGAAGGTGATTAGATCATCTCCTACTAAACCTAAGGTGTCCTCATTCTCCGCAAGATACATATCATAAATATCCGGAATAATATTTCTTCTTTCTCTAGTAGATCTCCTTAAGGGCACCGGTTCATCCTCATTTTGAGGTTGTTGAATTTCATTATGTCCAACATTTTCATGTTGTCCGTTATTTACGGGAGTCTCTATATTATTTTGAATTGTATGTTCTTTGTTGAGTTTCAGGTACAATTACTTGATTTCCAACAGGAACTAAAGTTTGAGGAATAAAGAGTGGTTCCTCTAACTCTTCAAATTCAAAATCATTACTATTTCTCCCATTAAATTCAACATCCTCAAGGAACCTAACATTGTCAGTCTCGAAAAATGTTCTAGTTTTCGGGTCATAAAATTTATATCCCCTAGATCTCTCGGCATACCCTACAAAATAGCTACTAACAGTATTAAGGTCCAGTTTGCCCTCATTAGGCCTATAAGATCTAGCTTCTGGACACCCCCATACATGAAGATGATTTAAGGACGGTTTCTTATTCGTCCATAACTCATAAGGGGTTTTGTCGGTAGCTTTTTGAAGGTGCTCTATTGAGAATATAAGCTGCGGTTTTTAATGCTTCGCCCATAATGAGTGAGGTAAAGAAGTACAAGAAAACATACTTCTTACCATATCTTTAAGGATTCTATTATGTCTCTCCAATATACTATGCTAGGTTTTCCCGGCATGGTGTAGTGAGGGACAATCCTACACTCTTCAAAAAAATAGCGAGTATAAAAGACCCGGACGTTATTCACCCAATACGTTATACCGTCCGTAGTTTTCACTACTATGATCGGATTTAACGTTCTTAATAGTCTTTCTTATGCCTTAAAAGACTTGAAAACGTCCAATGATTGAAACTTTACATGAAGAAAATAATGTATCCATAACGAGAGTAATCATCCATGAACGTAATGAAATATTGTTGACCATTCCATGAAGGATTAATGAATGGTCCACAAATGTCCATATGAATTAGTTCCAAGACGTTTGATATTCTCAAAATTTTATTTCCTTTAATGTTTGTAAATTTATTCTTTAAAACACTTAATGCAAAAGTTTTATCCGAAGTATCAAGTTAATTTTAGGATTCCCTCCGACATAAGCTTTATCAATTCTCTCTTTGGAAATATGACCCAAACGCCTATGCCATAGAATACAAGAATTTTCACTTGATAACTTTTGCTTAGTGCCTTTAGTTTTGGTTTCATTATTATGGGACCCATTCATTTTCTTGACCGTGTCAAGTAAATTAAGATTATCGATATATGACAAAGTACTAGTACCGACAAGTTTGGAATTTAAAATAAAGATCACATTTATTATTACCAAAGAACAAGAGTAACCTTCCTTGTCAAAATTGTGATAGATATTAAACTCCATCAAAAGGATGGTACAGTGAATGTATTATTTAATACAAAATAATAGCCAGTACTTATCAATAATCTAAAAGTCCCTATGCCTATAACTTCAACCGGATTTCCAGCTTCCATATAGATGTATTTCTCATCTTCACTGGGAATTCGGAAATTCAGGCAACCCTGCATACATGAACTAATGTGAGTTGTTGCACCAAATACAACCACTATGTATATTAAGGAACTGAAACCAAATTTGCCTTAGTACAAACAAGACCAAATGACATACCATTCTGAATTCGCCATTTGCGATACTTATGGTAGCCGTTCTTCATGCGAGTAAGGTCCTTGCAAAAGAAGCATTTCTTGACTTTATGATCTTTAAATGATCTCTTATGCTTCTTACTTGCAATCGCAATTTCCTTCCCTCTTCTCTTAATCCCACGAGAAGAAGTAAATGATGAGTGAGTACTTTCTAATTTGAGATATTTCATCCTATCTTCCTCTAATGTCATATGTGAAAGTAATCCATTAATATTCCACTTTTTCTTTTGACATTTATAGGTCACTTCAAAAGGACCAAATTGAGGAGGAAGATAGATCAAAACTAAGTGCACGAGCAAATCTTTCGAAATCTCTAACTTAAGTGCTTTTAGTTTGATCGAAAGATGAAATAATTCGATAATGTACTCCCGAAGATTTTCGTCACCCTTGTACCGAATGGAAACAAGTTTCCACAAGAATTCAAGAAAAAACTCAGCATTTTCGATTTCAGAGACATTGTCCAAAAATGTCTTTGAAACTGTATTTTCCATGATCATTAGACTCACGCGGTTGGACCGTTCCCATTGCTCAACATTTTTCCGTTCTATAACGGTATTCCTTTAGTGAGAGCAGCGGGACTTGATTCCCCAAATGCGTGATCGATGTCCATATTGCCTAAGATCATCGTTATATTATTTTTCCAAGTTTTAAGTTTAGTCCCAGTAAGCAAAGGTACATCATTTATAGCAGTAGTTACGGATGAAGCATTAATCAAATCTGAAGGAGAAGAACAAGAATGAAATAAAACATATATAAGAAACTACATAATGATTAATTATATCAAATGAATTCCATCAAAATAAAAGATAATCAACATGACATCAAGACTAATCTTTGGATTACGAATTGACTCACAATTTGATTTATCTTAAGGTAAACAAATAGCTTAAACAACACACTTTAAATACTTGCCTTCCTTTGGGCCGAATCAAGTACAAAAGGTGTCCTAAAGTTTAAGGTACTAGTTCCCCGGCAATAAAGAATATAAACAATTCATTTTAAACACCCGCCTTCCTTTGGGATGGTTCACAGCATTTAAAATGACCAAAAGTTTAGTTCAATTATTACCCCATGAATGTAAATACTTAGTCAACAACAAGGTCTCCTTTGAGAAATAAGCATGTTATCACATATCAATATTTACATTCATCTTTTAACAAATTTGAATTTAATCAACAAGGTCTCCTTTGGGAAACAAGCATGTTAATTATATCCAAAAATGTTAAGGATATAATTAATCGGAAACAAAAGGCCTTAAGGTTATTTCTGAAAATTTAAAGGGTAAATAAATAAGTGAAATTTATCATTAAAAGATAGTATCATTTTGTTCTACCCGTCCATTCTTAAAGTTCGATAACTCTAAGAACCGCCGAAGCGCGACTGGTGTCCAGATACTATAATTTACTAACAAATTATCACAAAAGACCAAAAGGGTATGAATGACTTAAAAAAATTGCAGTTCTATAAACATTGAAGCTTCTGCACACATGGGCGGCCGCGCAGGTCAAGGTGGGCGACCACCCAAGCTTCAATTCCACAAATTTTGAAGTCGCTGTACACATGGGCGACCGCCCAGGTCAAGATGGGCGACCGCCCAAGCTGCATTTCACAGTCATTGAAGTTGCTGTACACATGGGCGATCGCCCAGATCAAGATGGGCGACCGCCCATGTGCCCAGTGCCCAGATTTGACGAAAAGTCACCATTTTTAACACCCTTTTATGAACAGTTTTGAACCCTTTTATGAACAGTTTTGAACCAAATAGAGAGAGTCATACCAAAGCAAGTAGATCCTTATACTCACATCACATTTAGACTATCAATTCTTAACTTAATAGTGAATGATTATTCAACCAAAGCAAGTAGATCCTTATACTCACATCACATTTTTAAATGTGTGGCTATACATTTGAACAAACTCACAACGCATCAAATGATGGTGGCTATGTCCAAAATAGGATAATCTTACATTAAGAATTGAAAGCCTTGTGAAAACCAAAATCAGAAATAGAATGAAGTTTATGAATATAATACTCTTAGACAAGATGAGTATCATGAACAAGAACAAAAACTAAATGAAGTCATACAAGAATTAAAGCATAAGGCTTTATAAGAATTTCAAACTCAATCTAGTATATGAGTAGGCTTTGATACCAATTGTTGGAACATAAACGATCCATTAACCATGAACCGACTCACGACTAGATTAAGAAGAGAAGGAGAAGAAGAAGAATAATAATACGGAAGCGTGTACCTTGTGATTCCATGATTGTTCTTAGTCTTGTTCCTGAGTAAAACGAAGTATGAAGATATTCTTCAAAGTAGGGAAGAGTAGATCTTCTAAATGATAGTGCCCACACTTGATCTTCTTAGTGAATAAAAGAGAAGATTTGTGACTGAATTTTGTAAAATGAATAAGTGTCTCTAAATGGCTGATGGATAGCCTTTATATAGATAGAGAAGGGGCACTTCATTTAGGGACTACACCATTTCATAAAGATGGTGGTGTGAAGTTACCATTATGCCCATCATTTAATGGTACTTACACCTAATGGAATTCTACACATTTTGTCTATACTTTAACATTATTAAATGATTATAACAAATGAAATTAAATAACACATATTAATTAATCCATGTTCTAACAATATTTTCATTTAGGGTGTGTGTTTTTTAAATACAAATTTGAATTTTTATTAATTAATAACTCAATTTATTATAAGTATAGCACTTGTTAGTGCTAAAAATTGCATTTGTTGAGGTTTAAACTCCTAACCTCGTAAAAAAACATTGAACATTATTGATAGAATTTAGAGGTTTATGCTTAGGTCCCATTTGGTTCGTGGTAAAGTGGGGGAATGAAATGCTCAATTCCCTTCTCCCAAATCCTTTGGCATGTTTGGTTGAAATTTTTCTAAATTTTTCATTCCACTGGAATGATCAATTCCATCAAATGAAGGAAATTGTCATTCCCTCCAAATATGTGAGGAATGCTAAATTCCTTTGGCAATGTAATTAAAAAAAAAAATTATGCCAAAATATTCCCAAACCCAAATCACCCCTACCTACCCCCCCTCCCCCGCAAAAAAAATTTTTTTTTACTCATTTTGCATACCCCTGTCTACCCCACCCAGCCCTGCCTTACCCCCACCACCCCCCCCCCACGAAAAAAAAAATTTACTCATTTTGCATATCCCTGCCCACCCCACCCACACAACCCTGCCCTACCCCCTCCCCCCCCCCCACGAAATTTTTTTTTACTCATTTTGCATACCCCCTGCCTACCTCACCCACCCAGCCCTGCCCTACCCCTCCCCACCCCCCACAAAAAAAAACTTACTCATTTTGCATACCCTGCCTACCCCACCCACCCAGCCCTGTCCTAATCCCCCACCCCCACGATTTTTTTTACTCATTTTGCATACCCCATGCCTACCCACCCATCCAGCCTGCCTACCCTACCCCCACCCCCCTAAAAAAATAAATAAATTTTTTTACTCATTTTTCATACCCCTGCATATCCCACCCCACTCCCCTCCCAAAAAAAATAAATTTTTTTTAGTCATTAATTTTTTAAAAGAAGGGTAAATAAATTGGACATTTTATATGCTTTCATTACATTCCTATAATTTGTATTTTCAAATCAAACATGATTTGTCAAGGAATTGAATGGCAATTTCATTCCATTCCGTGCCAACCAAACGGAGAGGTTTGACCAGTTTTTTTCCATTCCAATTCCTTCAGGAATTCAATTCCATTGACCATTCCATTCCTTCACCTTTTTTTTCCATCGAACCAAACGGCCCCTTAGGATTTATGTGGCAGTCAACTCAGCAAGAAAGAGAGATGAGAAAGGATGGATCGCTTCATGTTCATAAAGCGGTTTATCCTTGACAGGCCTTGTTAGTCTTTATTTTTGACTCAGTCTTTGTTTTAGACTTAGTCCTTGTTTTTGATTAGTTTGTTTAATAAGTCCTAGTTTACAGGAGGTTCTATTCTTTAGGGATAGAGTTTGTTTTTGTTGTTTTCATGATATCTTGTACTGGCTATAAAAGAGCCCCTAGCTAGCTGAAATAAAATCATTCCTTCCAGCTATTTCTGAGTTTCTGAATATCAACATTTGGTATCAGAGCCAGGTGGAGAGTGAGTGTGTGGTCGTGAGTAGTGTGAGTTAAACATTGAGAGATCAAATGTCAACCTCAGAGAAATTTTTGCAACCATCCATTCCGAGGTTCGATGGCCATTATGATTTTTGGTCAATGATGATGGAGAACTTTCTGAGGAGCAAGGAGATGTGGAGCCTGGTGGACGAAGGGATCCCTGCACCAGCAGTTGGGACAGCACCAGCGAGTGAGGCGCAGAGGAAGACGGTGGAGGAGGCCAAACTCAAAGATCTTAAGGTCAAGAATTTCTTGTTCCAGGCAATTGATAGAGAAATCCTGGAAACAATTCTTGACAAGGGGACGTCAAAGGCGATTTGGGACTCAATGAAACAGAAGTATCAAGGGTCCACGAAAGTGAAAAGGGCATAACTTCAGGCATTGAGAAGGGAGTTTGAGTTGCTTGTCATGAAAGAAGGAGAGAAGGTTGACAGCTTCTTGGGACGGACGTTGGCTGTGGTGAACAAGATGAAGTCAAATGGTGAGACAATGGTGCAGAGTACAGTGGTCAGTAAGATACTTCGATCGTTGACGGGCAAGTTTAATTATGTTGTTTGTTCAATAGAGGAGTCAAATGATTTAAGTACTCTTAGTATTGATGAACTGCATGGGAGTTTGCTTGTCCATGAACAAAGAATGCAGGGACACCAAGAGGAGGAACAAGTGTTGAAAGTAGCTCATGAATTATCAGATAGAGGAAGGGGATGAGGTGTGTTTAGAGGAGGACGTGGCAGAGGTAGAGGTAGACAGCCTCTAAACAAAGCCATCATTGAGTGTTTCAAATGTCATAAGTTGGGACACTTTCAATATGAGTGTCCTGACTTGGAAAAGAAAGCAAATTATGCTGAGTTGGAGGACGAAAAAGAGCTTTTACTAATGTCCTATGTAGAGCTTGATCAAACAAAGAGGGAAGAGGTATGGTTCTTTGACTCGGGCTGCAGCAACCATATGACGGGAAACAAAGCATGGTTCACGAACCTAGAAGAAGATTTCAGACGGACAGTGAAACTTGGGAATGATACGAGAATGACGGTTGTAGGAAAAGGAAGTATAAGGATGCAATTGAACGGCATAACCCATGTAATATCTGATGTTTACTATATTCCTGAGCTTAATAATAATTTATTAAGCATAGGACAACTCCAAGAGAAGGGGTTAGCCGTTTTGATTCGTGATGGGACTTGCAAAGTGTTTCATCCTAAGAGAGGACTGATTATTCAAACTGAGATGAGTGGGAATAGGATGTTTTATCTGGTAGCTTCCATGGCACAAAAAAATGCTATGTGTTTACAAGTTGAGACTTTATCAGAAAAAGAAGCTCATATGTGGCATTGTCGTTTCGGGCACTTGAATCACAAGGGACTGAGAACACTTTTTTTACAATAAGATGGTCGTTGGTTTATCCCCTCTGAAGTCTCCAACTAAGATATGCACGACATGTCTAACCGGCAAGCAACATAGAAATCCTGTACCGGAAAAAAGCTTGTGGAGGGCTTCCAGGCCACTTCAGCTGGTGCATTCGGATATATGTAGTCCTATCAAGCCAGCCTCGAACAACAGCAAGAGGTACATTTTAAGTTTTATTGATGATCTTACTCGTAAAACTTGGGTTTACTTCTTACATGAAAAGTTAGAAGCTTTTGCTATATTTAAAATTTTTAAGGCTGGTGTTGAAAAGGAGATAAAAGTACACTTAACATGTTTGAGGACATATAGGGGTGGGGAGTTCAACTTGAATGAGTTTGCAGAATTTTGTCAGTCAGTCACAGGGGATCAGTAGACAACTAACGACAACCTATACACCTTAGCAGAACGGAGTTGCCGAGAGGAAGAACAGGACGATTATGAATTCAGTTCGATCTATGTTAAATGAGAGGCAAGTTCCTAAAGCGTTTTGGCCTGAGGCTGTGAGATGGTGTGTGCACATTCAAAATCGATGTCCAACGGCAGCAGTTAAAAACAAGACTCCAGAAGAGGCATGGAGTGGTGAGAAACAAGTGGTGGAGCATTTTCGAATTTTTGGGTGTGTAGCACATGTTCATGTACCAGATCAACGGAGGAGTAAATTGGATGATAAGAGCAAAAAATGTATCTTCCTAGGAGTCAGTGATGAGTCTAAGGCGTGGAAATTATATGATCCAGTCTCAAAGAAGATCATCATCAGCAAGGATGTCGTGTTTGAAGAAGAAGAGTCTTGGGACTGGGGCAGAACAGAGGAAGAAATCAGTAAAGATACACTAGAATGGGAAGATGAAAGTGATGGAGAGGATCAGAATGAAGAAGAAAATGGTGGAACAGGTTCCAGCAGTTCGGGTAGAAATTCCAGCAACTCGAGTAGCAGTCCAGCAGAGACACCTCCAAATGAACCAAACTCTAATATACATGGAGAACTAGTTCAAGGGAGGGGTGTACGCGAGAGAATAACACCAGGTTGGATGGCAGATTATGAAACAGGAGAAGGATTATCTGAAGAAGAATCCTTGAATGCAATGCTGATGGTGATTGAGAATGATCCTGTTTCATTCACGGAAGCAATAAAAAGCAAGAAATGGAAGGAAGCAATGTCTGCAGAAATTGAAGCCATAGAGAGAAACCATACTTGGGAACTTACTTAGCTACCTAAAGGAGTTAAACCTATTGGAGTTAAGTGGGTGTTCAAAACTAAACTTAACGAAGATGGGGATGTGGAGAAGTTCAAAGCTAGGTTGGTGGCAAAAGGGTATGCGCAACGCCATGGAATATATTATAGCGAAGTTTTTGCTCCTGTGGCAAGACTTGATAACACCCATGTCATACTTGCAATGGCTGCTCAATTCAGTTGGGTGGTTTTTCAACTTGATGTGAAAAGCGCTTTCCTTCACGGGGAGCTCAAGGAGGAAGTGTTTGTGCAGCAACCTGAGGGGTTTGAAAAGAAAGGAGAAGAACACAAAGTCTACAAACTGAGGAAGGCATTATATGGCCTTAAACAGGCGCCGCGAGCTTGGTACAGCAGAATTGAAGCTTATTTTATGCGCGAAGGCTTCGAGAGGTGTCCAAGTGAGCACACTTTGTTCACAAAATCAGAAGGAGGTAAAATTTTAATATTAATTCTTTACGTTGATGACTTGATATTTACAGGCAATGATAGGAGTATGTGTGATGCGTTTAAAAATTCAATGATGTTAGAATTTGATATGTCTGATTTGGGGAGGATGAAACATTTTCTCGGAGTAGAAGTTAAACAATGTTCAGATGGAATTTTCATCTGTCAAAGGCGGTATGCACGAGAGGTGTTAGCAAGGTTTGGTATGGAGAATGCTAATTCAGTTAAGAATCCGATAGTACCAGGAACAAAGCTAACCAAGGACAAGGGTGGAGTTAGAATTGATGAAACTCTTTTCAAACAGGTGGTTGGAAGCCTCATGTATCTAACGGTCACTAGGCCTGACTTGATGTATGGCGTTAGCTTGATAAGCAGGTTCATGTCTAGTCCCACTATGTTACACTGGCTAGCGGCAAAGAGAATTTTAAGGTACTTAAAAGGTACAGCTGATCTTGGCATCTATTATAAGAAAGGAGAAAGCAGCTTGAAACTTGTGGCCTTTACAGATAGTGATTATGCTGGTGACTTAGACGATCGGAGAAGTACATCGGGGTTTGTGTTTATGTTGGGGTCTGGAGCTATTTCTTGGTCCTCAAAGAAACAACCAGTTGTTGCTCTTTCTACTACAGAAGCGAAGTATATTGCAGCAGCATTGTGTGCTTGTCAATGTGTTTGGCTCGAGAAAGAGTCTTTGGAGAGGAGTTGAAGAAAAGAGAGGCATTTTCATCATGTGTGATAACAGCTCCACAATAAAATTATCCAAGAATCCTGTGTTTCATGGTAAAAGCAAGCATATTGATGTACAATTTCATTTCCTAAGAGACTTAGTGAATGATGGAGTCATTGAGATGAGCTACTACAACTCACATGATCAGATAGCAGACATTATGACAAAATCAATAAAACTGGAGCAGTTCGAGAGGCTTCGTGGCATGGTCGGAGTGACAGAAGTTCCTAAAATAAGCTAAGTGTAGACACATTAGCTTAAGGGAGGGAATGTTAGTCTCTATTTTTGACTCAGTCTTTGTTTTAGACTTAGTCCTTGTTTTGATTAGTTTGTTTAATAAGTCCTAGTTTATAGGAGGTTCTATTCTTTAGGAATAGAGTTTGTTTTTGTTGTTTTCATGATATCTTGTACTGGCTATAAAAGAGCCCCTAGCTAGCTGAAATAAAATCATTCCTTTCAGCTATTTCTGAGTTTCTGAATATCAACAGGCCTGTCTTTTTCTTTTCTTGTTTTAGCAAATTGAACAACTTGTTTTTTAAAAATAGTAATTCATTGTTTCAAAATTAATATTTATTTTTTAATCTTTTTACTCAAAATAAATGTCAATTTTTTTAAAAAAAAAAGTGTCCCTAAAAAGCTTATTGAAAAAGTTTATGAGTGTGAGAGAAAAAGTTGTTAAAAATTAGTGTGTATAAAGTGGTGACGTGACGAAATCATAAACCCCTTGAAGGAGTTTATTAGTAACGATGCCCGATGCCCTAAGGGTCTCAAATTTTAAAGGAAGAGAATGGAAAGAGAAGGAAGGGGAGGGGAAGGAAGAGAATTTAATTTCTTTTCGAGATGTTACTGAGTTAGAAAGGAAAAGAAAGAAAATAAAATAAAATTACATTTATACTCTTAATAAAAAAAAATGAGTTATATTTGATGAATAAAATAGGTTTATCATAAATGTTTGTTTTATACGATTTTTTATCCTCCTATTTTGGGAAGTTTGGGTAGGAAGGAAAATTAAAAAAAAAATTATTCCCTTTCTGTCCGTTTACTTTCTAAAAGGACTCGAAAGCTACGTCAGAAAGAAAATTATTTTAAAATTTCTTTCGTTTTTAAAAATCGAGACCTCTCATTTTTAAAACTCGGGGAAATGTTGACATAGAATAAAGAAATTGAACAATTGTCGAGGAGCATTGATGGTGGACGGCAATAAAACATGTGAAACCATTTTGAACGGCGGGTGGGAGTTGCCGCGAAATTTGGATTCCCCCTCCCGAATAAATATCTAAATTTTAGTTAGAAAACATTATTAGTATTCTTTTTGAGTAATTTTTGTGAAAAATTAGTTTTTTTTCAAAATGTTATAAAAAACTAGTTTTCAGAACAGTTCATCACTCTTATTAGTTAGACTTAGTGCTTTAAAACTAGTTTTTTTCTTATATTACGAAAAAAACTAGTTTTTTGCAAGATTTTGACATTCTTTTTAGAATATTTTTTTTTTAAATTGAACATTCATTTAATAACTAAGAGCATTCACAATGGTAAAGCTCTCTAAATAGTTTTTTTTTATATTTTCTATGAGCCACATCATTATAATTCAAAACTTAAAAACCTCAAACACTTTTTTACAATGGTAAAACTCCTCTTTCAACTTTTTTATGGGTCCCATATGTAAAAAAGAGTGAATGACTTGCATAGAAAATGTGTAGCATTATTGATAAAAAGCTAAAAAGCTAGCTCTTTATAAAAAGAGTTACTCCTTACTGAGGAGCTCTTTCATCATTTCCACAATGGTAATAAGCTCTCTAAAGCTTTTTCATAAGAATAAGGAGCTCTTAAAAGCTTCCATTGTGAATGCTCTAAGAAGAAAGTAACTTTTTAATGTTTTTTTTTTCTCATTTTATTCATTTTAAAAAAAGTGTTCCCCTAAATGACAAACCTCGAAAAGTATTTATCAAAATGACCAAGTTTTGTGAAGCACTAGCGAGTTTAGGGAGAAAAAAGGAAACTCGCTACTGCAAGTAGCGAGTTTCACAAAATTCACTATAGAAATAACGAGTTTTAGCGAGAAAAAAATATAAAATCACTACTTCTGGTAGCGAGTTTCACAAAACTTGATCATTTTTGCAAAAAATTTTCAAAACTTGTCATTCAGAAAAATATTTAAAAAATGATTGAATAAGAAAAAAATAATTATTAATTATCCCTCATAATTAAAATTAAACATTTATTTTAGATATCGCAATTATTTGTAGTTATGTATACTCCATGTAAATATATCAATATACATGTGAAAGTATCTGTAATTACTACTCTATAAAGGATTTTATCCATTGACTTACATGATTAATTTATATAAGTCAAACGTTTGAAAAATCAAAATCATTTTCATAAATGTTCTTATATATTAACAAGAACAATAACAATATATCTAAGTTTCAAAATTACTGTAATAAGATTATTATAGAAGTCAATATTTTTTTTTAAAAAATACTTTGCTAATAAGAAATATGAAAAATAACGTAATTGACTGATTAATACTAATTTAGAAAAATATAATTTATTTGTGATAAATTTTTGCTAAAATTATTTTTTTATTTAAATATACAACTTATTATTATACCTTCCTCCATATCAAACTACATTAACATTTGGACTAAGTAAATATTGTTTTTTTTTAAAAAAAAATTCAAGTAAATATTGACTTAAATTACCTTGTTTTTTATGTCTTTAATCTTATTATTTGGTAGTAGTAATATTATCAATTCTAATTCTGCTCATTTACTACTACTTTCTCCGTTTCAAAATGAATAATTTTTTCATATTGTATATAAGGGGCACTCTGAATTTTACTAGTGAAAAATTATAAATATTTTTACTATTCACTTTAAAATTTTTAATGTTGTAGTATAAAATAAAATACTCCCTCAATTTTGAAATGATCTTCTTATTTTTTGGTTGTTATCACGAAAGTATTATAAGCAATAATTTAAGATTAATTCAATTACCTAAATGAGCATCTAAAAATTATTATTGATAATATTTATAATGGTATATCACAACAATATTTATTTTTTTATTAGGATGATTAAATCAATATAAATTTATGTATAAAGTAGATTCATGATAACATTAAAAAAATAGTAAGAAAATCATTTCGGGCAGGAGGGAGTATGAAAAAAAAAAAAAAAAAAAGGTAAAAATTTAATTAGGACAGAGTTTGGGAAAACAAAAAGTCATTAATCCATCATTTATAAAGAATGTTACAGATTACACCCATTTTCTTTCCCAATAATCCTGGCCATTATGGAGAATGATCCATGTGTATAAATCCATCATTTCCCTCTTCTTCACAACTCTTTTCACGCACAAAACACACACACAATCGTTCTGTGACGAACTCAGAAGAGACATTGCAAAGAGTTTCTCATAGAACAGGTAAAAGATCACATTTTTTGTTCCATTCTGTAAGGTTATGATTCATGATTT
The DNA here is from genome assembly GCA_022495995.1 of Adenophora triphylla var. japonica. Taxonomy (NCBI): domain Eukaryota; kingdom Viridiplantae; phylum Streptophyta; class Magnoliopsida; order Asterales; family Campanulaceae; genus Adenophora; species Adenophora triphylla. The sequence goes on along the minus strand of JAFEMH010001798.1, from coordinate 376,059 downwards.
CCTTTTTTTTTTTTGTATTGAATTCATGCGTTTTTTGTGTTTGATTTCTCTTTTTTTTTTTTTGGAGGATGTTGAACTGTTCGATTCATTTTCTTGAAATTAAATGTTTTTATTTTATTTTATTTTATTCAAACAGGGGATCCAAGATATAATTATAAAAATACCACCTTGTTGAAGTTATGATTTTTATGGATTTTAAGGAAGTGGGTATTTGATGGTTTAAGTTTCTTGAATGATTTCCGTTCCTGACTATACAAACTGAGGATCAAAGGGATTTTATAAGGGCTTTTTGTTATGTTTGTTGAGTTCCCCTAATTTGGTTTCCTTGAGGTAATTTGAGAAGTGGGTATGAAATGAAGTTGGCAGATTGATAAAATGGATTTACGGATTTTATTGAATTGGTCAATAGAAAAAAGAATCAATGTGAAAAGATGTTAGTATCTTAGTGAGTGCAATGGAAGAAGTGAAAGAAGACGGTGAGGGGCAAGAAGAGTGGCAAACAAAGCCGCTTCATGTTTTACAGCAGATTTCCGAGGAGGCAGTTAGAGTGGCTGGGGAAGCCATTCAAGGTGTTTATTTGGGTAGTCCGAAAATTCCGCCATTGGGGCCCGGCCATAGACGTTGTAGAAGTGAAGCTGTGGCCACTGTACAAAGAAGTAACAGTTTTCAGAGGTTGAAGTCTTCTATGCAAAGAGCTTTGCGGTGGGGTAGCAGCTCGCAGGAAGAAACATTTTTCAATCCGGAGATCTTAGCCAATCAGAAAAGACAGTGGTATCAGTTTCACTCAAGAGACTCGGTAATGAATTTCATTTACATGAATTAGAAATGTAATCGTGTGGTTCTTATTCACTTAGTTGCTATTTGATGATTACTTGCTACACTTCAAGAATCACATTTCTAATCCACTTTGTAGTATATGCGAGGTTTAGCAACCTATAAAATATGTACTCCCCCTTGGAGAAATGAATTTCCGTTTGTACGTACTTAAGGAAATTTAGGAAGTTGACTTTCATGCACTTTTAGTACCACACAGAGATAACTAATCTGAACTGTCACCTTATAGCATGCAAGTGCTCATTTTTAGCTTGGGGCCAGTGGTGAAGAGGGCATCCGTTGATAGAAAATTCTAGCTTGACTTTTTGGATCAAAACTAAATATTAGCATCTTGTTTTCATAACCTAGACCATAGTGAATCAGATATGTCTATTTGTCAGACTTTTCTTTGATCAATAAATGGAGGGATTCATGTTTGAGAACCTTCTAGTTTTTCTGGTGAACCTCTAATTGGATGAATTTCCTTAATCATTTTGGTCAAAAGTTATTGGTCTACTCCCTGTGTGTGCAAGTTTGATAGTTTGTTGCTCGAATATCAATCACCAAAAGTTTCATTTTTACATGTATTGTGGACGTCATCTTCTCTTTTTTCCCTTAATGTGAATATCCGTCCTCTCTTCATCCCTCCATATAGACATCTTTTCCCGCTTGTACTTCGTGTTTTTGTCTCAACAATGATGCTGCGCAGGACTTCATAAAATATGAAGAGCCGTCCTCGCTCTTTGAACACTTTGTCATTGCGGGCATTCATCCAGATGCTAATTTAGAAGTTGTGGAGGATGCATATGCCAAAAGAAAGAAGTGGGAGTTTCAAGCGGAGAAGTCAGAGATGATAGATAATAGAACCACACCTTGTCAACGTCCTTCGCTTCCAGCAGTGGAACCACAGGTTTGCTGATTGAATTAATGATCATCTTTCATGGTACATTAATTGTATAAAAGAAATAAGATTATTTATTTGTTCTCTGTCTCTGGTGCTAATTTATAAACCATGTCAGAGTTTTAACTCTTCTCATTCTTTCTTTGTCACTATTACTGTAATGTGTATTTTTGGTTGTATTTTTCATGTGTTAATAGTCCGCTGACACGTTATAATATCTTTTTATTGTAATTCCAGATACTCTTTAGATATCCGCCAGGAAAAAAGGTAGCTATGCGTCTGAAGGATCTAGCAGCCTTCTGCTTTCCTGGAGGTGTGAAGGTGCAATTTTACGTATTCTCAAATTCACTATCATAATGTAGCTAACAAGAGATAAATCAACTACCCTTTCTGTCAAAATAATAAAAAAAATATAGTCCACTATCCTTTTTTGGTTTGTTCCCCAGAAAATCGACTCATTTATAAGAAAATAATTATTCTAGTGTAATGTTAAGAAGGTACAAGGATTTAAATCTACATCCTTAAAAAGTTGGACTTGTCAAATAGGCCTTTTTTGGGACAGGGGGAAGTTTGACATTTGTGGGTTTGATGTTCCTTTTATGTCCTTTTTAAAGAATCGTGGACATATTTTCATATATACTAAGTATACCAAGACCATGTATATAGTTCTATTTGTTCTCTTTAATGTACCTAGTGATTTTAAAATCTCGTTAATTAAATGTACTGTAACAGAATTAATCTCTCCTTCCCCAAATGAATTGCAGAAAGTGTCCAAATTTACTCTTGGTCAAGAGCAATTTGATTTTTTTTGGACATTCATTTTGGGACATAATTAATTATTTCATTTCTTTTTCTTGGTTTTGTTTTGTTGAGTCATCAGCTAGCTTATTAGATTTTTCATCTATGAATAAATATTAAAAGTAAAAAATTATGTATTTCCCTGTAAAAACAAACATTTATGATTCTGTTTGGAGCTAATTTAGTCACATGCCAGTATTCTTCCTAAAGCTGGTCATTTATCTTGCCAATAGTTTGAATAAAATCTCCCCCACGGAAGTTGTCTGGAGATAATGCTTTTCTGAAATTTCATTCCACTATATTTTCTGTTTTTTTTTTTTTTTTTTTTTTTTTGGCGTGGTTACCGAGCTGAGAGGATGAAAATAGTGTGTTGCGAGAGTTATCTTTCGATAAATGTAAATACACCATTTTCTCAAGTAACATTTCCATGCATTTTGTCTGCTCTTGGTTATTCTTTTTTTTTTCCTTACTAAATTTATTAGTGCTTTGGTTGTTTGAAATATTTCCTCTTTTATGCTGGAAAGCATCTAAATTCTTCCTCCATTAATGTCCCTTAACCAGTCAGCTCCTATAGATTTTTTTGGCTGGGAAGTGGTCATATTTTTTTGCTCATATGCTGAGATTAATGTAAACGACTGCTCATCTCTCTCTCTCTCTCTCTCTCTCTATCTCTTCCTAATTCAGGCAAAAGTATTGGAGAGGACTCCATCCTTAAGTGAGCTAAATGAGCTTGTGTATGGACAGGTATGCAAACCAATTCAATTAATGTTTATTTACCTTCCTCTAAAATTTGGATTTTTTTTTTACTCAATTTTAGCTACAAACCCAAGTATGAAGTGTACACGTGCATTTAGTCAGTTGACTCAGTTCATTAGGCAGCTCCATGCTTATAAGATTTAACACTTTTTCTTGTCTTCCGCTCACAGGAACATTTAACCAGAGACAATTTATCGTTTCTGTTCTCAGTGAAGGTATCTCTTTTCTGTCAACCCAAGCACAATATAAGGGACTTTATAAACTTTGTAACCTCATTTTATTATTTTTTGTGTAGTGGGAACAAATTGAGTTCAAATAGCAAAAGAAGAAGTGATAGTTTTGCTGTAAGATTCTGAAATGTCTCTTTCAGGTGGGAGACAATGCAACTCTCTATGGTCTCTGCTTACATGTAGAAGAATTTGTTCAAAGGTCACAAACAATATTTGGTGGCGGATCACCCCTTTCCCAACCATCAAAAGGAAGCAGCCGTTTCTTGATCTCTGCACCTCGTTGTTATTGTTTATTGACAAGAGTCCCTTTCTTTAAATTGCACTACGAGATGCTAAACAGGTTTGGACAGTGTTTTAATTGTTTGAAGACAGTTGTTGCAACCTATGATGCTCGGACTCGGGTTCGAGTGCCCGACACGGGTACGGATCCGAGTGTTGGATCCTCCAAAATTTCAAGATTTTACGTCAAATTTAGTGTAAAATAGCCACACCCACACCCACACCCACACCCATGTCCTATCCTCTGGACACGAGTACTTTAGCAAAAATGAAGGGTCTGAGCATCACAGGTTGCAACACTACTTACTCCCTCCGTCCTTTAATAAATATCGCATTTGACTTAGTCAACATTTTAAAGAAATGCGCTTTAGTTGTTTGTACATTGCGTGTACAATGGTAAAAATACACTAATAACACTTTCCTTGTTTAGAAATACGACCTTTATTTAGGGACGGACGGAAATGGAAAGTGTGACATTTATTATGGGACAAAGAGAGTACTTATCAGTAAAGTGTATCTACGTGATTGCAGTATCATTGCACAGGAACGTCTCAATCGAATAACACAGTTTGTTAGTGAAATAAGTCTCACTGATCAAGTCACTTCAGAATCCAAATCAAACGGTGAAATGAATGCAATAGAAGATTGTCCTAACCAAGAATGTGCTACGGAATGGATGTCTTCTGCAATACCTGTTGACAGTGCAGTAGCCCTTGCTGCTGCTGCTGCAGGCATTAAATCAGAGGATGGGTTAAAGTCCTCACCTTCAAGGTGGGGCCCGAACTCTCCTGTCAGTGAGGATTCATCTCATAGTCAGTCAAAGGATATGGATAAGGATAGTGGAAAGGATTTGCAGAATTTTGATGAAAGTTATGATAATAATCAAATGCCAGAGGTTGAGGCATGTCCCTGCCCCGGGAGCCGGACATTGGAGCGGCTTGGGAGTTGTGATTCCTTAATCAGGTTTTTTTAATGTTATCTTTCAGCCCGTTCCACTTTACTCAATTAATCCATTTTTGAAAGCCAATTTTTTAATGATCTAAAATATATCATTTGATTTTAAGTCTAATGAAATGAGGTTTTTTTGGAAAGGTATAAAATGTATTAGCTTAGTTCTCAAATACGACTTCTTGAGTAAAGTGTCCCAAAGTAGGACTCTTTGAGTGGATCACTGTGAATATATATTTACTTAACAGATAGTCTTCAATTTTGTATATTTTGGTTCTTGCATAATTAAGTAAAAATCTCCTGTCTTTTGGCAGTTCAGTGAGAAGCACGGGATCGGAGGATGAAGACGACGAAATCTTTTCTTCTAGCGATAAAGATGCCGGGATGGAAACGTCAGTTGAATGGGCGAGGGTAAGTTGACTTTGTCTTCATGCATATAAGTTTGTCTAGTTTGGCTCTTTGGATTTGTTTTTTTGAAACAATGCCTTGTTAGAGAGTTGCATTGGCATGTTCCATAATACTCCCTCCGTCCCGGAAAGATAGTCCTACTTACCCTTTTTGTTTATCCCATAAAGATAGTCCCATTTCCATATTTGAGGGGTTAATTTCATTGAACTTTCATAATTGCCCTTGTGATAACTAAGGATGGGAGGAGAGAAAGAGAGATGGTGAGGGGAGGATGAAAGACAAAAGAAGAAGAGAGGAGGTTAGTGATGGAAATGATTTTTTTTAATACGTTTGAATAGTCAAAGGGGACTAACATTATGGGACGGGGGGAGTAGTAAGAAAGTATGGCATGCATCAAAACGGTGCGATTGGTAACACATTCTGTCTTATCACAACCCTTGTAAGCTTATTCATCAGTGAGATAATATGTTCCTTGTACTCATTTCAAGGTGGGTGTGATATAATTCATTTCCAGGAGGACGTGTCCGTGGTGTGGGGCCCTTTGAACACTGTTTTTCCTTGTTCCAATTGTATTGTATGTATAGGGCCACTATCCTACATTCTCTTACTGAGAGGGCAGAGGGGTCTACCCCTTGAAATATTTACTTCTTCTCTAATGTGCATGTTAGGGAGTCCAAGGAGCCTAGTCTGCTTGATCAAACCTCTCATGTGTGCTTCCTGATGTTTCTCATTATCGATTTTGGTGAACACATGGTTATTTTCTTGCGAGTCTCTTTAATTTTTTTCAATATTTTTTTGGTATTTTATTTTATCTTATTGTATTTACTCGCTCCGTCCCACTAAAAGTTACACTTTTGTTTAGACACGGGGATTAAGAAAAAGCGTAAGTGTTGTATGAAAAAGGAGAGAGAATGTGGGGTAGTGAATAGTAAGTGGATAGTTGTTGTGAGTATGCAAGTGGGTCACATTGAATAGAGAAGTATTAAACCATTTCCATTTTGGGAAAGTGTAATTTTTAGTGGGACTCCCAAAGGGGAAAAGAGTGTAACTTTTAGTGGGACGGAGGGAGTATTTATTTGCTTTTTTTTTTTTTTTTTTTTTCCATCTCTCCACTTTTTCAGTGGGACACCCTACTCATTATGGGATTAAGGCTTTGTTGTTGTTGTTCTCTTTTATTCCACTTGGTTCCATTTTTTCTGTAGTCTTTCATATCTGCTGATTTACAATGATAATATTCTTGAATCTAAAATCGATGAATACAAATAGCATTTTCATTTTGTTTCTTTATGATCGCAGAATCAAAATGACTTGTTACAGATAGTTGGCAGTTATCAAGCTATGCCTCTACCCTCACGTGGAAGTCAAATAGTTTTCAAGCCACTTGATCATCTACAGCCTATCGAGTTTCGTAGACGTCCTATTTCGGCTCTCGGAGATCACGAAGGTCATCCAGATTCGGAAGAGCATAATTCATTGAATACCCCTGAGGTACTTACTACCTCCGTCCCGAAATGTTCTTCCTACTTTTTGTTGTCACTACAAAGGTACTTTGAGCAATAAATTTTGGTTACTTTAACTATCCCAATTAAAATTCTAAACATGTTATTGATATACCATCATAAATACTATCAATAACAATTTTTAGATGTTCAATAGGATAATCAAATTAACATGAAGTACCTTTCTGTTAACCAAAAAAGTAGGAAGATCATTTCGGGAAAGATGGAGTAATACTTTGTCATAGCTTAATTTTTGCTATTTACCGTAAGTAGACATTTGTAGGAGGTTTTAAATGTTAACCTTCTTACAAGGTCAATTTGAAGCTTGCTGCTGCTGAGGAGGCTGTTGCATTGTCATCGTGGACGACCGCAACAATTTGTAGAGTTTTGTCCCTCGAAAACGTAATGCTCTCCCTTTACAGTAGTCCCGCCTTGAGTTCTTATCACTATTATACCTTTCAAATACTCTCTCCGTCCCAAAAAATGTCACACCTTGACTTTTCTTTGGTCAACTTAGTTGAACTTTGACCTAAAAGTTATGAAAATATATTTATCTTCATGTTATATTAAAAATGATTATTGATGCACCAGTAGAAACACTATCAACAACCATATTTAGAATTTCATGAAGATAAATATATAAAAAGTTGGTCAAATTTCAGTCAAGTTGACCAGAAAAGTCAAGGTGCGACATTTATTTTGGGACGGAGGATCCTACTATAATCTCCCTTTTTTCTTTCAAATATCTTTACCATTTTCCTTTCAGATTTTAGCATTGGTCACAGGAGTATTACTGGAGAAACAAGTGGTTGTTATGTGCCCGAACCTGGTAATCTCTTCTCTCTGAGTAATTATGCCAATCTTTTAAAAACTTGGCTATGATGAAACTTTTCTTATCCTTGAATATCTACTTCTTTGTTTCAACTATGTTCCTGTAATTACGTACGCAGGGTGTTCTATCATCTACAGTGTTATCTCTTATTCCTATGATTCGTCCGTTTGAATGGCAGAGCTTGTTCCTTCCAGTAAGTTCTACCGTATTTGCCAAATTTCTCTCCCATTTGAAAATTATTACTCCGTAGATAATATTTTACTTGATATTATCTAATTGATAAAATTGAAGTGTTCGAGGCCTTTATTGGCAAAGGACTTTTTGATGAATAACTGGTTGAAGATATTCTCTTATAAGAGTTGAAATATACTTTACATACTCCCTCCGTCCCACGTGAGTGTGGACTTATTTCCCTTCACATTTTCTTATGTTTATATTTTGCAGGTTCTTCCGGGAAAGATGTTTGATTTCTTAGATGCGCCAGTTCCATTTGTCGTGAGTTTCGGATGAATTTTGTCTCTTTTGCTGTTAAGATACATAACTCGAATGCAAGTATACATTAGATAATAAGATAGTCATAGCACACTTTCTTCTATGAACACAAGTGAACACACAAGCACATTAAAGGGCAAACCCCGGTGCGCCAAGCGCTCCCTGCCAAGCGGGGGTTGGGAGAGAGAACCATTTGCTAGAGCCTTCCCCTGACAATTGCCAAGAGACTGTTCGCCAAGGTTCGAACCCGTGTCATAATCGTGGATTCTTGTTTACTATCACTGTGCAGGCTGGAATACTGCTAATACCAGATGATTTGAAGATGAAAGCATCTAACCTTGTTCAGGTTAATGTAGACAACGACCAGGTAATTTGGTTACGTATGTAATGAAAAATCATTTTTTTAGACCATATATACGAGAGAGCATGTTGTTTATTTGGAAGTTGAATTCCTGATTTTACCTTGTCCAGAATAAAATCAAAATTTGGGAACATTATTGCTTATACCTAAACAATTACTCCCTCCGTCCCGGCTTAATTTACAAATTTAAGGTAGTGCACGGGAATTAAGGAAAAGAGAATTATATTAAAGTGTTGTGAGTATAGATAGTGGGATAGGGAATAGTAAGTGGATAGTTGTTGCGAGTATGACAAGTGGGTTCTTGATTTTAAAAGTATTAAAAAGTTTCCATTTCGGATTTTGTATCTTCAAAGTGGGACACCAAAAATGGAAAATTTTGTAGATTAAGATGGGACAGAGGGAATCCATGGAATCTGTTTATAGAAGTTTCTAACTGTATAGACTGACGCAACTTCTTCCAAGTAGGTGAAATTGTGTTCCTTGCCCGCACTTCCTCGACATAAAGAGCTTCTAACTGAATTACGCCCCATCCACGCTATATTGGCACGGGAAAAGTCTATAGCTAAAAGGCGCCCTGTATACAAGTGTAACGAAGTACAGGTATTTATCTTACTCTTCATATTTTATTTATATCCATTATACTCTTTCTGTTCCAAACTGAATGACCATTTTTGTCCCAAAATGAATGACCTTTCGAAACTTTTCCATCAAAAATCTGTCCTAAATGTTTTTTTTTTCAATTTTTTTTTCAGTTCATTATATTTTTGCGAAACTAAAACTTTAAAAGGGAATAGCGAGAATGTTTATGATTTTTATTTCTATTAAGGATCAACAATTTCAAAATGACCCTTAAATTCAGAATGGTCTTTCATTTGGGACGGAGGGAGTACTTTTTTTTTTCTGAATAAGGGTAGCAGCTCAAATTTCTTTTCACGAGAATAATCATTTCAACATTATGAAATCTTGAGGCTATGACTTTTAACTTAGAGCAGACTGTAGCTGCAGGACAGTATTCGAGTATCATGAGGCGCTACTTAGAGTCACTTTGTTCGGATTTAAGCTCCCATACAATCACAAGCGTACAGTCAAACGATGACAGGGTGAGATAAACTACTTCACGTATCTCTATATACATATATCTATATTCCCTCCGTCCCAATTGAAGCTACACTCTCTGATTTGGACACGGGGATTAAGGAAAAATATTAATGGAGTAGCTGTTGTGTGTATGAAAAGTTGGGTAGGAGAGAGAAATTGGGATAGAGAATATTAATTGGAGGGTTGATGTGAGCGGTGAGCCTGAAAGTAGGTCCCATTAAATAAATAAATAGTATGAAATTTTCATTTTGGGTGTGTGTAGTTTCTTATGGGACACCCAAAGAGGAAATAAGTGTAATTTCAATTAGGACGGAGGGAGTGTATATAAATACATATATATAGTGCCTTTAAACTCTTTTTTATCTGTCTTTGCAGGTATCTATACTTCTTAAGGATAGTTTTATCGATTCCTTTCCCAGCAAAGATCAACCATTTATTAAGGTACTACCTTTGTCGAGCAAATTTGAAAAAAAAATGGTCATTTATTTTGGGACGGAGTGAGCATGTTTTTCTGGTTGCCTGTCAGCAACATGGTAGCTTAGAACACTTTCTCATTGCTTTTGGCTTTTGCAGCTATTTGTTGATACACAAATGTTCACGGTTCTATCAGACTCAAGATTGTCAAGATATGAGAATGGCTATCATTAACTAATTTTTCGCCCGTTCAAAGTCAAGAGTTTGACCAAGAACTGATGTGCTGCTGATCGAGCGTCAATTTTGTAGCATAAAGATGTAAATCAAAAGGAAGAAAAAAAATACGAACCAATCTAAAGGCGACGGGAAATGTCGCCATCCCCAATTTTTTGGTGGGGTTTATAATTATATGGATCTCCCTTAAAATAAGAACCCTAAATAAGAAAACTTGTGATTCTCTGACATGGGGAGAAAGATGATAGCAGTAACAACAATCTTGAACACAAATTTGTACATATTATCACATTTACATTTTTGAATTATAATTTTACAAATTTGTACAAGTTTTACATTATTTTTCATCATCTTCGGAATCTGATTTCGAAAACGAGCTTTTTTAGTTTGAGCATAAGCAGGAGCAATGAACTTTGGCTCTTTTGCAGCAACATCAGCATACTTCAAGATAGCTTCCCAGTTCCCACCAGGCCATCGCTCGCTCCCGAGTAGTCTAATATATTTTCCTTCGTTAAGGGTGCGCTCCCGAGTAGTCTAATATATTTTCCTTCTAAGATTGCTTTCGAATTTTTTAAAGAAAGAAGTGAATGGAAAGGGAAGGATTTTTTTAAAGATTTTATCTCCTACGTAATCCTAGCTCCCAAAAGTGGGAGGACTTGGAGAGAAGAAAATCTTATAAAACAAATTTATTTGATAAACGATTTGGTCTTATAAAAAACGCGTTTTTTTTAAGCTTAGAAAAAAATCATTTTTACACTGACACTTAATAATACATGCACTGACACTCTTCACACTGACACTTTTTTATACTAATACTGACTTTTTTACCCTACACTGGCACTCTGTATACTGACACTTAATATACATGCACTGACACTCTTTACACTGACACTTTGTTACTCTAACACTGACACTTTTTTACACTGGCACTTAATATACATGCACTGACACTCTTTACACTGACACTTTGTTACACTAACACTGACACTTTTTTACACTGATACTTTGTTACACTCACTGACACTTTGTTACACAGGCACTTTGTTACACTAACACTGACACTAGCGGGATAAACAAAACACGTTTTTTCTAAGCTTAAGAAAAAATGCGTTTTTTTGTAAGATTTTGGCTTGATAAACTTATTTCATCCATCAAATATAAATTTCTCTTTATTTCATTAAAGAAAGGTTCGAGTGTAATTTAATTTTTTTTCCTTTCCTTTCTAAATTCAGGAGTACTTCAAGAAGATATTAAATTCCCTCTCTTTCCTTCCTTCCCTCTCCTCCCTTTCCTTTATCTCCTTTAAAAACTTGGGAGCGGGCGACATTCTGAAAATGTTAACTATTTATATAATTTAATGGATCGACTTTTTAAACATTTAATTTTACAAATATAAAATAACTAGTGAAAAATATTGGTAAAATAATAAATAGGGATAGTTTTTTTGAAAATGACATTCATTTGTAACAAAAAAAAAAAAAATTACAAGTTTTACATTAATTTTTATGGTTGACTTAGCAATAAAAACAGATTTTTAATGGTGAAAAAGTCTCCAGTGGCCCATTAGTAAATCCAAGTTTCACTTTCGGTGTGCGCTAGTGATCCATTAGTAAATCCAAGTTTTACTTTGGGTGAGCGCTAGTGACCGATCCATCTTCCTCCTGCGGGGAATATTAAAAAAAAAAAAATTGGTGAAAAGGTGTTGAAATATGGAGAGGAGTAGGATTATAATTTCTATATTATTTTCGTCTCATCTTTTACAATTGTCCTAAACACCTATTTATACTACTTTTAGAGTCCTAATTCTAATAGGAGATACAATCCTATATATACATAATAATCCTTCTTTGACTAGGATTCTATTTTAGCTATGTATTCTACTTTCCTACTTAATTAAGGAGTCTTCCTAAAATACGAAGCTAACATTAGGAAACAAGTATTTTCTTGCAAACTCGGTCCGCTCCATCGGTCTAGATCCGTTTCACTCGGTCCGATCCATGTCGCTCCAAGTTGATGTGGGATACATGGGACTTCAACACGCCCCCTCACGTGTAGGCCGGTAACTTGGCACTACACGTGGACTTCAAACCCAACACGGGCACCCAACACGGGTTAACTTAAGCCCAACATCAACTTGGGTCAGCTCTGATACCATGTTAGAATTGGGTCCTCATCCCCTTAAAAGGCCTTGTTAAGGGGTGAGGTTTAGCCAATCTATATATTCGATCAATTTTATTCTCCAAGTTGATGTGGGATACATGGGATTCAACAAAAGGTCCCCACAAAGAGTTGGGCTCCATACAAATATACTCCCTCCGTCCCATTATTTACTTCACCATTTTGACTTTGGCACGCAAATTAAGAAAATGGGTGGGAAGAAAAAATGTTGTGAGTGTAATTTGAAAATAGGAGAGAGAAATTTGAAAATAGGAGAGAGAATGAGTGGAGGGAATAATAAATTATAATGGTGTTGTGAGTATTAAAATAATGTAGGAGAGAGAATGAGTGGAGGGAATAGTAAAGATTCTTTGCCAAAAAAGAAAAGGTGAAGCTTTCAATGAGACACCCAAAATGGCAAAAAGTGAAGTTATTAATGGGTCGGAGGGAGTATTTGCTTTTGATGGGCCAAAATAAATAAAAATATTGGCTTATGTACAGTTATTGTGATACTTATATGGGCTTTACAATTATGCGGGCCTTGGCCTGATTTTGATCCAACGGATGAGATTGGTTGGGGCATCTTTTTGTATATTACGGAGTATGATTGTTTATTTATATTCTTAATAATTACTTATTCCGCTCCAAAATATAAGTTGTTGGATTAAAAAAATTATTTAATATGTTAATTATTTTTAGTTAAAATTATTTGAATTACAATTTATCATTACATTGGAGTTTATTGTATTTTATTAATTGTACTTATTAAATAAAATAATGTATGAGAAGAATAATTAATAAGAATTTTTGCATGTCTTACTATTAATTAATTACATTTATTATTAACTTACAAGGAGGGATTAAATTAGTAATTTGGGTCTAACTATCATTACTCCCTCCTGTTCAAAATAAATGTCCGTTTTCTAAGCTAAATTTTGATTCAAAATACTTGTCGATTTGAGGCTTCAATATTTTAATTTCAGTTTTATCCCTACATTAAAACTTATTTCATTATATTGAATATACTATTTGAATGAAATAATACATGAAAAATAAACAATTAATAAGGATATTTTTGATATTTATTTTTATAAAAATGTAGTAATAGTTGCTTTTTAAAAATATAAAAAATTATTAAAAATAACATATTTGAATCGGAGGGAGTAATATTGATAGTGGAGTAACTTTTTACATTAAATTTAAAATTCTAAATGTATTTTCCACATCATATCATATGAAACATTGAGTGTTCCACCTGATAATTAAATACTTATAATTTTGTATGGATAATAAAATTAGATTTATTTAGTTCTAAAAATAGAATTACAAATTGACTATTTAATAATTGAAATTGCCTTTTCGGTTTCTTGTTTAGGTAGGAGTCCTGTTTTAGTATGTAGATAGTGGAAGATTGAATAAATTGGCCCACATTTCAGATTTGAACCATATTCTACTCAAGGCTACCCAAAAAAAAAAAAAAAAATACTAGTTTTTTTTCTGGATCGTACCATTCTCTTTTACCACCGTGAACTTTGTAAACTCGAGGTGAGACAATAACCCCACCCACCATCCCTTCATATTCATCAAAATGCGTCTGATTGATTCAGATGAACAAAGGGCATCAGCTTCTAAACCACGTTTGTTATCCGAAAAAATGGCAGTATCAATAAAACTTTGAGAATTAGAAAAGAGAGGTTTTACCGTTACATTTATAGCAACTTCTCTTGGTGTAGGGCTCTGTGAAGTAGATGTCGATCCTCGCTCCAACAACATTAGTTGTGAATTTTGAGTTAAAATACTTGGGATTTAACTTACGCACTTCATGGGGTATTAAGTGTTAAGAGATGTGAGGGCTTGAGCTACAATTTTAACAGTTTGCATATGACTAACGGGGGTTTGAGTATGAACAATCACCACCTCAGATTTTGGCCGTAAAGGCTCAAATTATGGCTTTGAAACTAAAGGACTTGTAATAATTGCATTAAGAGATGAATTAGACATATTAGGATTTGGCTTTAAAGCCGCAACTCTTCGTAAAACCTCAACAAGTTGGGGCGAATGAACCTCATCACTATCTTCGGTGGCAGCCTCAGTGTATTTAGTACAGACAACTATTACTTCAAAAGAAGGTTGTGAATTCGGTTTTACAACCTTCAATTGAGTATCATTATCGAGTCGCCTCCACTACCTTACCATTCCCCTTTGATATCGTATCTATCGCCTTAAGGATTAAGGATTGCCTCTCCTCTTGCAAGAAGCAACATCTTGTTGGAAAAATTCGTTATATGTGAAGGAAATGTGTATTTTCCTTACATGAATCGTTTGTCGTTTGACAAAGATTATTGTGGGTTCATGTTCCACGTTGTGAAAACATGAAAATGAAATTTCTAGATGTCCAATTTGGTATTGGATAAGAAAGATATGATAGCTCAAAGTTGGGGGATTGAAAGTGTAACTTTTGAAACTTCATCAAACTATTGATGTTCCATAAATTCAAATTATTAAGGGATTAATTGGATACATACCAAGAGTTTTGAGGTTACAAATTGAAAGGACCTTCATATAAAATTCTAGAATTTTTGGTGGAGCTAGATGAGAGTTACCCACAATAAGAAACTAGAATGTTTTTTTCATCAATCTTTCCACCCTCCCTCTTGCAATTTGTTATCTTCTTCCTTTGGCCTCCTAGAGAAATATCCATGGTGATTTTGTCCAAGCATAGGGAAATTCGCCGAAAAACTTAAGTGCAAAGTTGTTTCGGTTCATCCTGGGAGACTAACGCCCATTGAAGATGACGAGCACTCGTAGTGAGGGGGCGAATTAGTCTTAAGGAGAGTGTCTAACACGGCTCGGATTCAAGCAAATTCAAGACGACGACTTACTGTTCTTTCTTTGTTAATTTTTATGTTGTATATTGTATTTCAATTTTATTGTAATTCTTTTTCTTTTGTGCTCGATTGTTTAGATTTGTCTAACAATCTTAAGACTAATTCCCTATTTGAGAAAGAATTACAGATTTGGAAATTCGGTGGAGCGGTAATCAAAGAAAGAGGTAAAAGAATTGAAAAACGATGGACGAGACGGAAGAAAATTCCAGCACATTTTTTCAGTGATCATCTGTGGTAAAAATTATTTTCTCGTTTCTTTAACCGTTGGATCGGACTGAAATTTGGTGTGAATGTTCAGGACTCATAGGAGAAGATTCTGAACGGTGGAGATCGGATTTTATTATGTAGATATTAATATATAAATTTCGGAACAGAACAGTTTCTGAAAGAAGTAATGATGTATTGACTTACGGATGAACATCAAGGATGTTGCAATGATTGTGTAAAATAGTTGTGGTGATGCCACTTCTAGTGTTTATACAATGAATGATAGATCTCTTATGGTTCATGAAAATCATAGTGAGAAAAATTGAAAAGTTCGATTGAACTAAATTGAGAAAACGAACGGTTAAAGATATCGTATTTAACGTTCTTATGATTCACAAGAATCATGTTGAGAAAAATTGAATAGTTCATTGAACTAAGTTGAGAAGATGGACGGGTAAAGATTTAGTCTTTAACGTTGCATTTTATAAATGAAAAGTTCTTTTGAACTAAGTTGAGAAGATGAATGGATAAAGATGTAGTCTTTAACGTTACATTATTTATACGATGTATTGACAAAGATGATAGGGCTTCTCGAAAGAAGTTGTTAAAGCCTAGTATTGTCAATAGTGACAAAAGTCACAAAGATTAAAACAATAGAGCTTCTTGAAAGAAATTGTTGAATTCTATTGTTGTGAAGATTAACATATATCACAAGGACTAAAGTATAGGGCTTCTTGGGAGAAGTTGTTAAAATCTATAATTGAAATGGGTGACTAATGTCAAAAGATTAAAAATAATATGAATTCTTAAAGGAAGTAGTTAAATCCTATTGTTGATGACAAATGACACAAAATATTTAGAAGTATAATTTCTAAAAGAAATTGTGTATTTGGTGAATGAGAAGGTAATTTCTCTAATTTAGAAGTACTCCAAGATGAGACCTTTAAAATTTTGGAATAGTTACCCTCCAATTATAATTTCATTAAAGAAATTTAGAGGTTTATAATATGGTTGGTTATAAGAAATAAATTGTGATAATTTTCCTAATGAATTACAATTTATTTTTGGGTGAATTCTCTAATTATATTAGAGAGCTCTATTTGTAACAACAAAGTTACAATTTGGTGTTTAATTGTTGAAAAATTAAAGCCAATGTTTTGGGGAAGGCTCCTTGTGTGGAGAAAAATTTTCAATGGGATGTGATTGTTCCAAGTATTCCGGCTCAGATAATGAGAAGTTAGAAAATTTTGTTAGCCTCGACTTTAAGTGATGGCAACAATAGATGTTCTACTTGATCACCCTTAAACTTGTGAGGTTTCTTGAGAAAGATTCTATAAAGTTGGGTGAAAATAAGACGGATGTTTAATCCGTGAGTGCGGTTGAAGCATGAGATATTTTTTTTTTGAATTATATACTTAACGGATTGTCGAATTCGTTATATAACGTATATAGTACCTAGAAAATGGTGATATAATTATGAGAGTCTTTGGACTATAAATAATAAATCTGAGAATGCGGCTGAAATGAACTTCATTATAAGTTGTGCTCTTGATTTTAAAATAGTGGACTCCATAAACCATGAAAAGTTAAATGAAAGAATTGAAAATGGTCTTTCATGAAAACCATACCGAATGGATGGTGCTGAGTGAAATTCTCAAGTGACGGCAATAATTGAGAAATTGTTTCACACTTGAAAAAATTTCAAGAATTACCTCACATATAAATGAAAGTTGAGGTTTTTGCTATTCGTCTTTGTGTTGAAAAAGAGAATAGAGCTTTGGAGAAGAAGTTGAAGCAAATCGAAATGCTTAACTCTAAGATAAGTTGGTCAAACTTGGCTTGAAAAGTCAAGCTTATTTGGAAAGTCAAACTTGGTTTTAATGTCAAACATGATATCATCAAGAATGATATTCATGATGCTTAAATGAATGAAATGAAATTGTATCAACCGATGAGTTGAATTAGTGATCAATAATGAGAATAAGTCTCGTTAGTTAGATCATATTCCTTACGTTAAAAAGAAATTCAAAGAAAATGTGATATGTGCTTGAAGAAATATAATCAAAGCATATTGATGCTTATGATGTGAATATTATTCAAACACATAGTGGTAATGTGTAAATTATTACATTTATCAATATTTGCTTAAGAGCAAAATATTTAATCTTGTCTCTTTAAACGAAAAAGTTGGAATCAACTTAATGAAGAGATGACGATAAAACACAACTAAGTGTAGTGTGTGTACAATTGGACCAAAAACTATTAGTGACATATTTGTTGGGTATGCACATAATAATAGTGTTTAAGAAATTCTTATTTATGAATCCAAGATTCAAGGTATACACAAGAATACTATAATGGAGTAAAGAAATCGTTATTTCTTTGAAAATATGTTTCCGTGTAGATGTGTATATCAAGAGTGGAGACAAACTCTTTGAAAGAGATACACGATTCAATATAAAAATGAAACTCATCATGTGAAAATGATGAAAAATGAGGTAGGACAAGAAAATTTTATGGCCCGAATTTTCCAATCTACATGCTAGAAAGTGAACCACAAAGTTATGAAAAGGTTGTGAGCTCTTTGGAAGGATCTTTGTGGAAAGAGGTCATGAAAAGTAAAAATTGATTCCATCTTGTAAAATTGCACTTGAAAACTAGTGAATTTATCTCCGAAAAGTAAACCACGAGAATATAAGTGAATTTCAAAATTGAAATGAAGGTCGATGGAACAATTAAAAATAGACTAGAATCGTAACAAAATGTTACAAGTAAAAGAAAAGTGTTGACTACTTTGATGATTATTCTCTATCACGAGAATAACATAAATAAGTTGTATTTGTAATTGCCGCCTAGCAATATTTAAAATACATCAAACGGATGTAAATAGCCTTTCTAAATGGAGATTTAGAAGAGGAAATTTACATAGAACAACCCGAGGGGTTGGTTGTATATGAGCAAGAAAACAATGTATCCACCATGTACACCGCGATTAAATGGTGTTAATAATGAATAATGACATTATGGTTAATTTCAGGACTACCCGGAAATGTGGGGGTGAGTCTACTTTGGAAAATAACTATCTTCGGAAAGGTAACCCCAAGAAAACAATGAAATGTCCATATGGAGTATGGAAACGTAGGCCTAGGTACACTTGTTAATGTGGGGGTGTTTCGCAAAGTAGAAAGTCCAAAGAAATTGAAATTGGTAACTAAATGGTGGATTATGTTTCAAAAGTAATGCTCATAATAATTGTGTATTTTGATTTATTATGTATGATTCAATAAGTTTGAATATATATAATAATCAATGGAAGATGAAGTCAATGAAAATCAAATATTGATGTCAAATTCATTCATGAAAATGAACAAATGATACTTTGAAGGAAATAGATCAAAGTAGTGAAATGGTTCAAGAAATGAAACGTAGAAAGAAATTTGCTAGTTTGTAAAGTCATTGGATGACTTGAAACAAGTACAAAGATAATGACATCAAAAGTTTGATTGCGTGGATTTAAGTAAAAATGGTGACAACGTCACTTTATTAATTAAATCCAAAAGTGATGTTAAACTAAGCAAAATTCTAGTAAATTTGATCATTTGATTCAAATTCAAGGAAAACTAATGGACTCGTTGTTAAACAAGTCATTAGACGGATATTCTTGATAAATTTGATAGGATCAATATAAAATCACTAGAATGAATTTGTGTTAACACTTGTCCCATGGATAAAGCTTGTGTTAGCAAGATGTTATATTGCTAAAGTCAATTTATGATTGACATGACATATAGCAATGTGTGTAATGGTAGTCTAGACATTTATGTCTAAGACATAATACCATTAAACAACTACTCTCAACTAATTTGACAATGTGAAGTCAAATGATAAACGGATCCGTTAACCAAAGGTTTAAATAGAGAGTTAGTTGAAAGTTCGATGAGGGGAATGAGACGTAAGCCTCTTAAAAGTTAAACACAGCGGAAAATCCAATCTAGATGTCTGGAGATCCCAAGAACTAGATTCAATGGGACAACCTAACTGTTAAAAGACTTGCAGCGTCACTGTGGGGGAACCAACCCCAATTCCATTCATGTTAGTGACATCCCGAAAGGACAAGGATAAGCTTATGGCTTTTAATGATTCTTACGCGTCGAAAATTCGAGCGGGGTAATACGGGTTACCTTTAAGAAATCACCTATGTGAGAGAGAAGTGGGGCCGCTTCGAGGAGAATTGTGTGAGGCTCAATTCTTAGACCCTTTCACAGAACCAGGCAAAATGTTCAGGGCCATGAATGAACATAGCTATGAGAATTGAACTATGTTAGGACGTTACTTATGTCAAGTATATGGTCGGCTACACAAAAAGCATAACGGTTCAAGGACATCGCGTCTACCGACTTGCGAGTAGAGTAAATATGCTTGTACGAGCGAAGGTTCAATGGGCATTCCCACACCTATCGTATGCAAGTTTTCGTCTGTCGGACTCTATTACCAAACTCGTCATCAATTTCCTTCATGTGGGGAATTGTTGGAAAAATTCGTTATATGTGAAGGAAATGTGTATTTTCCTTACATGAATCGTTTGTCGTTTGATAAAGATTATTGTGGGTTCATGTTCCACGTTGTGAGAACATGAAAATGAAATATCTAGATGTCCAATTTGGTATTGGATAAGAAAGATATGATAGCTCAAAGTTGGTGGATTGAAAGTGTAACTTTTGAAACTTCATCAAACTATTGATGTTCCATAAATCCAAATTATTAAGAAATTAATTGGATACATACCAAGAGTCTTGGGGTTACAAATTGAAAGGACCTTCATATAAAATCCTAGGACTTTTGGTGGAGCTAGATGAGAGTTACCCACAACAAGAAACTAGAATATTTTTTTCATCAATCTTTTCACCCTCCCTCTTGCAATTTGTTATCTTCTTCCTTTGGCTTCCTAGAGAAATATCCATGGTGATTTTGTCTAAGCACAGGGAAATTCACCGAAAAACTTAAGTGCAAAGTTGTTTCGGTTCATCCGTTCTATCCTGGGAGACTAACGTCCATTGAAGACCACGAGCACTCGTAGTGAGGGGGGATTAGTCTTAAGGAGAGTTTCTAACACGGCTCGAATTCAAGCAAATTTAAGACGACGACTTACGGTTCTTTCTTTGTTAATTTTTATGTTGTATATTGTATTTCAATTTTATTGTAATTCTTTTTCTTTTGTGCTCGATTGTTTAGATTTGTCTAACACATCTTGCCTCAAAAATAAACATTACCTGCAACACAAAATCTAGGGAGAAACGCGTTTCTCCATAAGTTATGGAGAAACGGGTCCCGACATGTCGCGCGACAATGAGCTAGATAGCCAGAAACCTATGAAAGTGATATCCGAAACCTTCAATGAATATCCGAAACCTTCAAAATGTTTCGGATATACATTTGAAGGTTTCCTGATATCGAAAACCTTCAATAGCAATTTACGGATATGCCCTAACACATTTCTGGATATGCACCTAACAATTTTCTGGATATGCACCTAACAGCTTTACGGATATACATTTCACATCCTTCGGCTATCAAATACAAAGCTTCTGGATATCAACTGCAAAGCTTCTGGCTATCAAATGCAAAGCTTCTGGATATCCAGAAGCTTTTGGTCTTGGCCTTGGATTTTTTTTTCTGGTTATCAAATGTAAAGCTTCTGGCTATGAAAAACACGTTTCTCCATAGTTATGGAGAAACGCGTTTCTCAGCAGACGCACTCTACCTGCAATATATAGGCAAATTATCAAACTTCAATTTTCGGTAGAAACTTCAAATAACATCAACACAATTAACAAATATTTCAGAGTATGTGGTTATGTGTTAGAGATATTATCTCACATTGGGAATTGACAAACCTTGCCTATAATATATAAAGATTCTGGGCCACTCCCCTTAGTACCAATTGATTTTAAGGTGGGACTTCAGACTTTTAGATGGTATCAGAGCAGGTTCTTTACACATGCAGGCCCAACGGCCCACGATGTTACTCCACGCCACCCGATTGATAAGTCCATGTTGTAAGCTTTGGCAAAGCCCGCTACACGTGAGAGGGCGTGTTAGAGATATTATCCCACATTAGAAATTGACAAACCTTGCCTATAATATATAAAAATTTTGAATCACTCCTTTTAGTATCAATTAATTTTAAGGTGAAAACTCAAACTTTAAAACTTTAAAACTATGGCTTTACACGTTTCACTTTATTTGGCAAACCCACATGGTCAATTCTTGTCAAGAAAATCACACCTGTATATCCTTACAATTCTTCCATAGTTAAATAGTCTTAAAATGAAAAACACTCGAAGTTTGGATTGTAATTTGCTCAATCTCAATAATGGTCAGGATTAATTTGGTGTACTAGGGTCCACCCTAAATCAAATTAATATCAATCACTTATTTTGAAAAAAAATATATGTGCATTATCGTATTGGCTCGCTTGAAAGAATGAGCAAATTTAGACTTAAGCGATTCCAAATTTCCAAAATCTTGCTTAATTTCATTGGGTCACTTCTTCTATAGTTCCTCAAGCGAGATTCAAATTCAATTCAAGACGCATCAGATTCAAAATAACACAAGACATCCCTCGATGGCAAAAAATACTGAGCTGCCGTCCTATCCAAAATCTCAATCAGCTCTTATAACTGACATATAAGACCAGTTTGCCTCTTATTATTAAAGTATAAGAGTCACTTTTTTCACTTTTTTTCATAAAAATATAAAAAATTTAATATTTTATTAATGTTAACTCTCATATTCGGTCAAACAACGATCAACTCTTATAACTGATGTATAAGACTACTTTGCCTCTTATACATAAGAGTCATTTTTATCCTTACAAAAAAGCTATTTTTAAAATGGAATAAAATCTGAGGAAAATTTTTCCTTTTCTTTTCAAGATGATCGTGATCCTTTATTCCTGACGGATAATGATTCGTAAACAAAAACAAAGTGCTACTATCAAAAGATATGTTATTTTATGATCAAATATCTTGTTCAAAAAAATTGTATTTTTTTAGTTAAAACACAATTAAATTTTATTTTATCCTTACATTGTAACATTTTATTGAGTGAAACAATGCAAAAAAAAAAAAATTAAAAAAATACAAAGAGGTAAATGTAACACACTCTTTTATTAAATTATAAGAATAATTGATTTTTTAAACAAATAAAAATTCATAAAGCAACTTTTATTTTTAATCGAATAAATTATAAAATACTTTGTGTTTAAAGATGGATCATTAACAATGGCTTCAGCCACGTATAAGACAAGGGGTCTTTTTTTACCCTTGTCTTTTAAAAACTGACATTTACTATTTTTGAATTTACAAAAAATTATCTTTTAGTAATAAAATAATATAAAAATTTCAGTTTTGACCTACTTTTCTCGAAAGAAAATAAATACTCCCTCCGTCCCGTACGAAGAGACACAAATTTTCTTTTCGGGTGTCTTATTTGAAAAGACAGAACTCAAAAATAGAAAGTTTTTTATTACTATTTCTTTATTTATGAGACTCACTTATCATACTCATAATAAATATACACTAATTATTCCCTATCCTACTTTCTTTTTTTTACATCACTTTTCATACTCACAATATTTATTTCATTATACACTTTTTCTCTTTTCTACATTACTTTTCTTAATTCTCGTGTAAGACAAAAACTTTATCTCTTCGGGCTGGACGAAAGGAGCACTAAATTATAATTTCAACCTTTATGAAGCAAAATACTGATTTCGTCACTGTCCGATTGTCAACTCTTCCCGTATATGGATAGTTCCCGTATATGGATAGTTGGTTTGCTTATATTTAATTGACAATCGAATTAGTCGACATACAAATCAAATGTATGATCCTACATAATTGGTCTCATGTTTTTTTTTTTAATTTTAAAGATATCGAAATATAATTAAGAAGTTCAATTCGGTTGAATGAATGCTGACTCTGAGATGAGATGCAAAGCTAGTATGCTACTTCTTCGGTCAAAACAAATGATAAAAAAATAAAAAATTACCGTACTCAAATTCATATTTTTCTTTAAAAAATAAAATTCATGAGTTAGTATTTTAAAGGGATTTTTATCAATAAATTTCTAGCTCCTTTTTAAAATATTTCATAACCATTTAAATGGCCAAACTACCCCTCTCATTCTCTCTTTACGCAATTCATTCTCTCTCTATACGCAATTCCGAAATCAGCGGCCGCGGGCAATGGTCCTTGCCGAAGAACGATTGAACGGGAACGAAAGGTTGTTGTTCGAATGTGGACCTAATTCGGAATCTTCTCTTGCTCCATGTGTCAACGACAACAGACAGAAGCAGCCAGAAGCACCGTGCATCATCCTCCCCTTCTTCGTCGGCGTTCACTGCAAAATCCTCGAACAAGACGGTAATTTCTCCCAACTCTATGTTTTCGACTTCAATTTCATCTTGCTCTCACGATTTTTCTTACTGAAATTGATCCCTTTAAGTCTGTTTTACATATTGATTTCATTCTTAATCGTTGTTATCATTGATTCTTTATGGCGTTTCCTGAATTTTGGGTTCATTTTTGATGTAAATATGTGCAGCGGGATAAAAGAAAGAATAGTAATCGGATAGGCAATTAATCGAAACAACGACTAATTGACCCAATTCGAATCCACGAATTAGGGTTTGGCAAGAACAACACCAACAATTGATGAGATTCTTGGAGAGACGAAGGAATCCACCTTCACGAAAGAATCCACCTTCAACAAGTCTAAAAAAGACTCACAATTGCAAAGCAATCAAATAACTTATCAAAATTCAACTCCCTAAAACAAAACCCCTAAAAGAGTATTTATACTAATCTATCAATGCTGGAAACTCTAAAGAAAACGAAATAAACGAAGTGCCAAAAATACCCCTACTTTAATTGTTCAAAACGGAAAAGAAAATAAACTGTTGCGAATTTCGTCAGTTGGGCGGTCGCCCAAGCTCACCGCGCTTGTGATCGCCCATGTATGGGCGTTCTTCCCTTGCGTGAATCCTCTCCTGGGCGGTCGCCCATCCTCCCTTGGGCGGTCGCCCACTTGTCCAGCCCTGGTCCTTTGTTTCTGGCGGTCCTTGCTACATCATACACCCCTTCTTTAAAATGATTCGTCCCTAAATCATGTGCTGAAAAAGGAACATGTCCCTTCCATGAGACTTCCTTCTTGGGTCTTCTCGCCGCGTGTACAGATGCCTTCTTATGAACGGATGGTTTGCTTTTCGTAGGTCCATGTGTTGCAGTACCCGAAAGAAAAGGTTTTGGAACAAACAAAGAAATAACCCCTTTCCTGTCGCCTTTACTACCGTGTGCTCCTTTAGCTTTTAATGGACAAAGAGTAAACTTGACTCCATCCTTCATAAAACTGATTAAATTAGTCCGCCCACAATGTATCGACCCCACATCAAAATGCCATGGCCTCCCAAGCAACAACTGGCAAGCGCTCATATCCACAATGTCACACGTAATCACATCCATATAGGTGCCAACAGAAAAAGGAATGATACACTGATGTGTTACCTTCAAAGAGCCCGTAGCATTTATCCACCCAACAAAATAAGGAGAAGGATGGTTACGCACCTCAAGTTTGAGCTTATTGACTAGACCACGTGCCACCAAGTTCTCACTGCTTCCACTATCAATAATAATGTGTACTGCCATATCATTGACTTTGCCCATTGTACGGAATATATTATGTCGAGCAGGATTAACCTCCTCCACGGGAGTAGGCAACAAAAGTTTACGAACCACATACTACTCATGGTCCTCGCAGTCATCATCATCCCCATTAGGGTCGAGATAAACGACCTCATCATCACCATCCTCACGCTCCACCACATTAACATTCTTTCTGAGAGGGCAACCACTACAAATATGGCCTGCCTCCCCACATTTAAAACACTTGGTGCCATAGTTTTTGGCATAAGGATTCGCATTCATGACCACCGGCGAGCAGGAGCAGCGGGCTTCTTAGCCGAAACAACACCCGGATTAGTTTGACCGGCAACAACGGGTTTAGCACCCACACCCTGTGTTGGCTCTTTGGCCACAATCGCATTACCAACAGAAGAGTAAGAACAGGTGCTCCCAAGAGTAGTAAGCTGACGTTCAACTGTGGAAGCCCGATCAATAGCCTCATCCAAAAAGTGAACAGGTGTCAACTCCACCTAATTACGAATATCAACACGAAGCCCAGAAATAAACCTAGCAGTCAACTGTGCATCCGACTCACACAAATCATTCCGTGCAGACCAAGAGTGAAATTCGTTCGTGTAAGCACCCACAGATTTAGTACCCTGTACACATTCCAAAAATTTCCGATATAGTTTTTGTTCAAAATCAGCGGGTAAAAATCTCTGCCTCAAGGCTTGTTTCATCACAGGCCACTCAGTAATCATAGGTCGATTGTTACGAATATTTTGGGTGCGCAATTGCTTCCACCAAGCAGATGCACCACCCCTCAATTTATAAGCCACATAAGGAACTTGTAGTTCCGCAGGAATATTCATTAAAGCAAAATATTTTTCTACTTCCTCAAGCCAATCAGAAAACTCAATCATATCTAATTCACCAGAAAAGAATGGCAAATCAGCTTTAATTTTAGGGGATTGGTCATAAACAGGATTACCTCCGACCGGCTGACCACGACGATTAAAAGCCCCACGTTCGACACGTTCATCTTGTCGATCTGGCCTTTGCCCGAGATTGCCAATACCAACTTGCAAAGTCTGCAAAGCCTCAGTCAACAATCTATCCCTTTCAGCGCTTTCCGCCTCTCTTTGCTCTTCGCGTTCAATACGCTCTGCTTCGCGATGCTCCAAATCCTGTCGGAATCGTTCTAGCACAGCAGCCAAATCACCAGGGTTTGCTTGATTGTTGGCCATCTCACTCCTTGGATCGTCCGTTATCTGATACCAACTGATGTAAATATGTGCAGCGGGATAAAAGAAAGAATAGTAATCGGATAGGCAATTAATCGAAACAACGACTAATTGACCCAATTCGAATCCACGAATTAGGATTTGGCAAGAACAACACCAACAATTGATGAGATTCTTGGAGAGACGAAGGAATCCACCTTCACGAAGGAATCCACCTTCAACAAGTCTAAAAAAGACTCACAATTGCAAAGCAATCAAATAACTTATCAAAATTCAACTCCCTAAAACAAAACCCCTAAAAGAGTATTTATACCAAGATTCTAAAAAGCGCTAGGTGGATGCTAGGCGGTGGAGCCGGGCCTAGCGCCCAGGCGGGGACTAGTCAGGGACTAATCGGGATTAGTCGGGATTAGTTAGGACCTAGGCGGGGCTTAGAACTAGGCGTTGGAGAGGGGCCTAGCGCCTAGGCGGGGCCTAGGCGCCCTTAGGCGGGGTCTTTTAGAACAGAGATTTATACTAATCTATCAATGCTGAAAACCCTAAAGAAAACGAAATAAACGAAGTGCCAAAAATACCCCTACTTTAATTGTTCAAAACGGAAAAGAATATAAACTGTTGCGAATTCCGTCAGTTGGGCGGTCGCCCAAGCCTCGTTGCGCGGTCGCCCATATAAAAAGGCGTTCTTCCCTTGCGTGAATCCTCTCCTGGGCGGTCGCCCATCCTCCCTTGGGCGGTCTCCCACTTGTCCAGCCCTGGTCCTTTGTTTCTGGCGGTCCTTGCTACATCAATTTTGGTATGAATGTTAGTTGCTCTTAAGCGTCTTTAAGCTTTTATGCAGATCAACTGTTTGTAGAATTGTCTAGCTGTGTGATGTTTTGTTTGCCATTTTGTATGGCTTCATTGGTGTACTAAGATTCTTCTATGAAAGAACACAAATCCATATTTGATTTTCACACTCACGTTGAACCAATTTTTGTTGCGAAATTTGATGTAAAATGTTTAGGAACTAGTAATGCACATCAATACATGAAACTGTCACTTTGTAAATAGCCATGCTGAATTCATAAATGGGGAGAGTAATAATCCTTCTGTCTCACTATGACTGTTAGAGACGAGGGTTTCCAACATTTCCACTCCTCCCCCAATTTTGACCCTAATCTGTGCAATCCCTATGAGATGATGATCAATTTCCCCCCATTTCAGTAAAATTTACCCTCGAGCATTGTGGTTTCTGATTCTTACTTTGGTTAGGAACAACATGGTGCAATTGGTTTGGGAAACAAATGGGGCTACTTTGGATCTGATCCTATAGAAGAAGATATGTTTAATCCAACATCAATGGCCACAATTCCTCAGTAACAAGTAACAAGTGCAACTGCTTGATTATTGATTCTATTCAGATGTTGATAATGGTTGTCCCAGCATTAAGGTTCCTGCTGATTACTTTGGATTTGAAAGTAACGAAGCTAGTGAGTTGCCTGTTTGGGATTTTGATGAGCTTGGGACGGATGAAGTTTCTTGGATGAATGAATTGATGATCGATAATGATCCGCCACTGCCTCCTCCTAGTATGATGAAAGATCAACAACCCCTCAATATTGCATTATGCCCGTAAGTTTTGCAGTTAGTAATACTAGTATTAGTAAAGCAGATAAGTGTTTAGTGTTTTCTCAAGTTAATTAATGTTCCTGAGAAAGCTTAGTTTTTTGAGGAGTTTATAAATTATTTGTTTTATTGCTTCATTTGTATGGAGATCGAGAAAGACCTTTGGGTTTTACTGTGCTATTAGCGATGTCCAAAGGATTAAGTTATGCCTATTTATCTTGTATCTCATTTTGCAACTATGTAATGAAGTTTACTTTATATCATGGATATGGTCCTGAGTCATTGATTTTGTTCCAAATAGGAGTATTATTGGATTAAAGTTAACCAAATTAGACTTCTCAGTTTATAAATATGAAAATCATTATACAAACTATTTACATCAAAACTGTGAAATAGACTCCTCACTTTATAAATGTGAAAATCATTATACAGTTATTTAATAGACTTCTTAGTTATTTGCAGTTAGTAATACTAGTATTCATGAATGTTTGTGCACAACTGTGAGGTCAATTTCTCAGTTATGATTGTGAGGTCACTTTCTCAGTTATTGTGCATAACTGTGTGATATATTTCACTGTTTTTATGTAATTCTTTTATAGGACAACTGTGGAATCTATTTCACATTTGTTGGTTTTGATGTGAATAACTGTGAAATGTTTTTCACACTTCTAAAGCGAGAGTTACATTTCTGATTATTTATGAATGTGAAATGGTTTGGTTTTTTGCCTTTTTAAACTGAGAACTGTGAGGTCAATTTCACAGTTATTTTGCTACTTAGTATGTGTGGTTTACCAGTTATTTATCTGTTATTCATTAATGTTTGTGCACAACTGTGATGTCAATTTTTCAGTTATGCTTGTGAGGTCACTTGTGAGCACCCCAACCCGGGACCTAACACGTGTCCCGAGCTAAGGGAGCTCAAACTAGGAAAAACCATCTCAATTTTTAAAACATTTATTTGCCTTTAAAAGAAAACCACCTTTCAAACTTACAATTTTAAAATCAATTAGTAATATCTCTACTTAAAGGAAATCCAACCATAACTTTAATAAACCGATATCTGATCAAATACATTGGAAACCTTAATTAACATCCGTTTAACAAAAGGGTTTTCCATACAAAATATAAAAGAGGAATACTTAACAAATACTCCTAACAACCCACTCCTATACTTAACTTGTCAAGCCCCAAAAGCAAAGTCCACAATGATACCCCGACCTCACTGGTTCGGGTCACCTGCCTCGGAATCTAAAACAGTAAAGGGAGAGGGGTGAGAATAAATCTCAATGAGCTATTATGGATGCAGCAAGATGCCATACAAGATGCAACACGTAGCATGGCAACACTTAACACATTATGAAAGCGGTAAACACCTTACGTTACCTCATTTTACCTTTTCCCGTCGAACAATAAGTCGTACAACGTGGGAGTAAAACTCCACTCTTTGGTGAAGCTTTGCCCCCATGCACATTCACCGCTTATAGGTCTCATACCCCAGAGATCCATATAAGAAAAACAGGATACATATATGACCCCTATATTTAGAGTATCATATACTATCATCGCCACTGCAGAGAGCCGTTGGCTTCATACGAGCATTCCCAGGTTTCTCCTAATCGCGGCGGTATGTAAAGGCTACTTATCGCTCGGTGTAAGCTTGCACGGCCCATACCCCGTGGCCACGAGTGGGGAAGGGTCACCGGTATGACGAACCTTCAATCACTTATTGAACAAATCAATAATTGATTGAAATCCATCATACCCACCCGAACATAAACACGCTCAAGCACATAATAGATACTCGAGATAATCCACAAAACGGGATAACAATATAATAACATGGTAATGTATACTCATGCTAAACCGAACCATAGTACAACAATTCATGTAATACACAATGCATAATATCACCAATGCATATGAACTCAATTAAGGTAACAATATAACCACATAATCCACACCGGGATACAATACAATCATGTACCAATAAATCCACACCGGGATACAATACAATCATGTACCAATAAATCCACACCGGGATACAACACAACAACTTGCCAAATAATCCATACTTAGGGTATTAAGGTATACACCAAATTCAATGATTCCACAAATTGGGATAATAATGCCACAAGGAGATACATGCCCATTACCAATTAGTTCAATAGTGAAACCTATGGCTTCTACACCATTGCAACTATTCACTAAAGATAGGGAGTGAGGCTACTATATATCATAAACCACTCTTACATAGTCATTATACGACCTTGAATAACATTAATTAAAGTTCAAGTTCTATTTCCCAAATTGGAACTATTTTGGTGAAGTCACAAATCAAACCTATCAACCATTTTCGGGGCAATATTTAAACTACTTCCACAATTCCATTTTGATCACTTAAGATGTCATTGAGTAGCCAAAGTATTCTACTTTAATCTAGGTTAAAGAGATTTCATTTTGGTTCGAGTTTGATTAGGTTTGAGCAGCTCTAAAATTGATACTTTGAAACCAGGCCAGGGCACGACTCGTCCCCCAGGGCACGACTCGTGCCCCCTTGACCTTCCCCGAATCGGCGTCCCCAGGTAAGGCACGACTTCCCTTTATCCCTAGTCACGACTCGTCCCCATCCAAGGCACGACTCGTGCCACGGGGCACGACTCGTGCCCCGAACCCCGAATTCGAACAGTAATAAAATCCTTTAGTAACCCTAACCAAAATTGTCCCAAACTGATTTTCCCTTGTTTGTGAACTTATAAGGACTTCCTAAACTTCATACACATTA
Source organism: Adenophora triphylla var. japonica (assembly GCA_022495995.1). NCBI lineage: Eukaryota > Viridiplantae > Streptophyta > Magnoliopsida > Asterales > Campanulaceae > Adenophora > Adenophora triphylla. Next base: position 345,430 of record JAFEMH010001798.1, on the reverse strand, counting down.
TACTAATTCATTTAAACCCCAAGATAACCTAAACCCAAATCAATTACCACTTAATTTCCAACCCATTTTACTTCCATTTTTCATGATTTACCATCTTAATCCAACTCCACACATTTTCTTACACTCTTAATCATTTCTTATGAACAACAACAATATTCCATAACATTAACTAATTACTCAACTCCAAGAAGACTTCCAAGACATGTAACAACCATTACAACATCAAGAACAACAATGGATAGTTCATGAGCACATAAATGAAAAGAGGTCATAACAACTCACTTTTGGATTTTATAAGGAAATGTTGATCTTTCTAGCTAGATGACTTCCTCTAGGTGATCCAATTCCAATGGTGCTCCTAGACTTGATTTTGGTGAAGAAATGCTTGACTTAAAGGCTTGGGCAAAGAGGACTTCAATGGAGGTTCTCTCTATTTTCTCTAGGTTGAAGAAGAAGGATGAATGAAGGAGAAGGAGGTAATGTGAGGAGGGTAAAGGAGGGGGGGGAGGGGCCGGATATGGGGGGGAGTAAGAGGAGGGGATGGAGGTGCCACTTGGCATGCTAGGAAGGAGCAAGACCAATGGCCCCCCCTTCAAGAACTTTAAAACCCATGGCTTTCATCCTTTTTAATTTAAAATAAATCCTTAACCCAAAATTCATCCTACTCAAATAACCTCCTTGCACTATTTATCTTATTTCCCTTTTTATTATTTCCCCAAATTTCTTTATTTAATATCCAATAAATTCTCAAAAGATTCCAATCTTACTACTCACCCAATTTATCTTAATTTACGAATTTAAAGACATGATTGAACACAAAAAGCTAGCATAAATATTAAAAGCATCTAATATAATATTAAAAATAAATGCCTAGGGTTGGGGTCGTTACACTCACTCCCTTAAAGAAAATTAGTCCAGAATTTGGTGTAAGCTTACTATAAGGATCACATAGCAAAAGTTACCTTTCCCACATTCTAACTTAATACTTTCAATTAGGTTCTCACTGGCATGATTCTACTATACATTTCATAACCCTAACACTCTAGGACTTCACTTCCCAATTAATCTCTCCAATACTATGATTTTTCCAAGATTTTCCAATTTCATAAGTAATGTGATACTACAACTTAATATTCCGAGAATATCATACCATCATCACTAATCCGAATTTTCACGACCTCAAAGAAAGTATATTAAAATAAAAAGTATTACATCTTATGTTACCCAATACATTACGATATTTCATTTAAAACGTCAAATACTCTGCATATTTGCCCTAAGTCGGTCTATAAGTCAATTCACCAATCTTTTCTAAAACTTTAAATGGATTAACAACTTTAGCGCCAATTTACCTTAGACCTTGCTTCTCCAATTTCACCCCAACAAATTAGAGATCGATATTTTCTTCCCTAACAATGCCTCATACGGTTTTATCTTAATGCTAGAATGATAACTGTTATAATACGCAAACCCGCTAAGGTTAATTAAACTTCTCAAGTCGAAGGAAAATCCGTCACACAACACAACCTATTCTTCCAGAATTTGGGTAGTCTTCAAATCTCTTCCTTTCGACTAACTAAATCCTCCAACTCTTAGGATCGGTAACAACTCTCAAAGGAAACTTCAAAAGATAAGGTTCCTATTTAAATGACGCAACACAAGTGTAGCTACTCCCGAGTAGAGGATAAGAAAATCCCACTTATCTAAGTTAAATTCCCCAAAGCACACATTATCACTTTCCCATTTCGCATAACACTACACCCCCGATCTTCCTTTAAATATACACTTAAAATTTCACAAGATTCTCACGTCCACTAGGTAAGGTAAGAGCCAACCTATTTTTCCATTACTAACAATATGATTCATCCTTATTACATCCTACACCATTTATACTTCCTTTAGAGTCACTAAAGCAACGACTCTACAATTCTTAAGAATTTCTTAAATTTCTTTGGTAGTACTTGCTAACTCAAAGATTACGGACTCAACCTCACAAGATCCTTGGTAACATCCGAGTTTAAGACTATAGAACCCAAAATTTGTAATCCTCTCGAGCTAACTCATACTAGCTAAACTTTGCATACAAGGATTCTTCACAAGGAATAATTAACCCAATTCTCAAATTATTTTTACGATCTTCCGGAACCTTAATTAACAAAGAGATCATCAATTCTAATTACCCTAAAGCCATCAAAATAAGAATTACAATTCCGCTTATCCTACTCGAACCAACACACGAAATATACCGACGGGAGCACATTTACCAATTACTCATAGCTAGCACATAAAATTTTGGAAAAGACTCCTATGCGCAGTCTAGCATATACCAATTACTCTTCACATCTTAATTCAAAACTTTCACCTTATATACCCACATGTAACCGAGAATTTCACATTTAAGGTTCACCTATAACAAATACCAATATAAGCAATTTAGGCATGGAAAAAGGAGACTCACCTATTAGGATAGTCTATCATTATACAACAACTACTTAACCCTCCAGGTCAAGTATATCTCAAAATCATAAATTGATAATTATACTAATTCAGCTGGCAATACATGCTCGGCCATAACCACATCACCATCGTGGTAAACGAAAAGAAGGTTCGAGGTATTCTCTCATAAGAGCGAGAATCCTCTAACAATAAAACAAATTTTCAACAATGTATGTCACATATAAGCAAAATGGGATGCCAAATATAAATGATATGCAACAGGATCTATAAAACATGACCCCTAACCTTTGAGACAGGGAATATACCTCTAGTGACCTCTGAGGGATCTATCTCTCCTGAACCCGAAACGCACACTCGACCCACGAGACCCTCTCTTTCGGTTCCCTTTGTTATCTCTTTTGATACCACCTCTTTGACCCTTTGGACCGGCACCCGAAGCTAACCTCTGACGAAATGCAGGACAATTTTTCTTGTAGTGCCCCGCTCCTCCACAATTCAAACATTTCCCTTGCTTACTCCAACACCTGTCTTCAGTGTGACCCATCTTCTTGCAATATTTACACATCATCCCATCTTGTTTGGGTGCGGCCTAGACGAAGAAGCTACCACAAGTTTCTCTCTCATCCTTCTGAAGTTAAAGCTCTTGGTGATCTCCAATGACTTTAGATCCTTGTCCTAGATACTTTGGCTTATCTCCAATCTCACCTTCCAATTTCCCACTATTTTCCTCCATACCATTCTCGATCTTATAAGCTCTCTCTAAGGCTGCCGATAATTGGTGAAGCTATCAATCCCAAATTTCTTCCTAAACTCAATCCTCAAACCTTTTATAAACCTATGAACTCTTTTCGCTTCATACGATACCAAATGAGGGCAACTTCTAGCTAATTCCTCAAACACGATTACATCTTGATTCACCGTCATGATCCCTTGTTCTAGTCCTAAGAATTCGACCTCCTTCTTGTCCACTTGTAACCATCGAAACGAAATAATCCTTGAGCTGTTTGGTGAAATTATCCCAAGTGCAGGGCGTATGGTCCCGCTCCCAACTTCCCTTCAATATATCTGCCACCACCGATCGGCTAAACCTTCACATTTAAACACGGCATACCTAACTTTCTCCTTGTTGGGACTTCCTATAACCTCAAAAATCCTATTCATTTACGCCTAACCATTTTACGCCTTTAACGGGTTCGGACCTCAGTTAAAGCTCGGGGTTCATCTTCACAAATCTTTCCAATCCATCACTTTGACATCCTTCATGTTGATTCGGAACTGATCCTCTAGTCTACATATCCTGTAGGAACTTCCTGAATAATTTCATCATCCCTTCATTCTGAATTTCACCTATATCCATATCTCCTTCAATTTCTAGAACCTTCAGTGATCATCCTTGCTTCCCGGCCATTAGAACGAACTCCTGCATAAAACACTCGACGTCAATTTCCACACATTCCCCTTAGTTTAGACATCTACCCTTGACCTCTAAACTAAGCTCGATCTATTTGTGAGCACCCCAACCCGGGACCTAACACGTGTCCCGAGCTAAGGGAGCTCAAACTAAGAAAAACCATCTCAATTTTTAAAACATTTATTTGCCTTTAAAAGAAAACCACCTTTCAAACTTACAATTTTAAAATCAATTAGTAATATCTCTACTTAAAGGAAATCCAACCATAACTTTAATAAAACCGATATCTGATCAAATACATTGGAAACCTTAATTAACATCCGTTTAACAAAAGGGTTTTCCATACAAAATATAAAAGAGGAATACTTAACAAATACTCCTAACAACCCACTCCTATACTTAACTTGTCAAGCCCCAAAAGCAAAGTCCACAATGATACCCCGGACCTCAGCTGGTTCGGGTCACACCTCGGAATCTAAAACAGTAAAGGGAGAGGGGTGAGAATAAATCTCAATGAGCTATTATGGATGCAGCAAGATGCCATACAAGATGCAACACGTAGCATGGCAACACTTAACACATTATGAAAGCGGTAAACACCTTACGTTACCTCATTTTACCTTTTCCCGTACCGAACAATAAGTCGTACAACGTGGGAGTAAAACTCCACTCTTTGGTGAATCGCCCCCATGCACATTCACCGCTTATAGGTCTCATACCCCAGAGATCCATATAAGAAAAACAGGATACATATATGACCCCTATATTTAGAGTATCATATACTATCATCGCCATGCAGAGAGCCGTTGGCTTCAATACGAGCATTCCCCCGGTTTCTCCTAATCGCAGCGGTATGTAAAGGCTACTTATCGCTTCAGTAGCTAGCTTGCGGCCCCGCCACTGTGGCCACAGAGTGGGGAAGGGTCACCGGTATGATTTAACCTTCAATCACTTATTGAACAAATCAATAATTGATTGAAATCCATCATACCCCCGAACATAAACACGCTCAAGCACATAATAGATACTCGAGATAATCCACAAAACGGGATAACAATATAATAACATGGTAATGTATACTCATGCTAAACCGAACCATAGTACAACAATTCATGTAATACACAATGCATAATATCACCAATGCATATGAACTCAATTAAGGTAACAATATAACCACATAATCCACAGGGATACAATACAATCATGTACCAATAAATCCACACCGGATACTATACAATCATGTACCAATAAATCCACACCGGGATACAACACAACAACTTGCCAAATAATCCATACTTAGGGTATTAAGGTATACACCAAATTCAATGATTCCACAAATTGGGATAATAATGCCACAAGGAGATACATGCCCATTACCAATTAGTTCAATAGTGAAACCTATGGCTTCTACACCATTGCAACTATTCACTAAAGATAGGGAGTGAGGCTACTATATATCATAAACCACTCTTACATAGTCATTATACGACCTTGAATAACATTAATTAAAGTTCAAGTTCTATTTCCCAAATTGGAACTATTTTGGTGAAGTCACAAATCAAACCTATCAACCATTTTCGGGGCAATATTTAAACTACTTCCACAATTCCATTTTGATCACTTAAGATGTCATTGAGTAGCCAAAGTATTCTACTTTAATCTAGGTTAAAGAGATTTCATTTTGGTTCGAGTTTGATTAGGTTTGAGCAGCTCTAAAATTGATACTTTGAAACCGAGGCCAGGGCACGACTCGTCCCCAGGGCACGACTCGTGCCCCTTGACCTTCCACGAATCTGGCGTCCCCAGTAAGGCACGACTTCCCTTTATCCATAGTCACGACTCGTCCCCATCCAAGGCACGACTCGTGCCACAGGGCACGACTCGTGCCCTGAACCCAGAATTCAGAACAGAATAAAATCCTTTAGTAACCCTAACCAAAATTGTCCCAAACTGATTTTCCCTTGTTTGTGAACTTATAAGGACTTCCTAAACTTCATACACATTATACTAATTCATTTAAACCCCAAGATAACCTAAACCCAAATCAATTACCACTTAATTTCCAACCCATTTTACTTCCATTTTTCATGATTTACCATCTTAATCCAACTCCACACATTTTCTTACACTCTTAATCATTTCTTATGAACAACAACAATATTCCATAACATTAACTAATTACTCAACTCCAAGAAGACTTCCAAGACATGTAACAACCATTACAACATCAAGAACAACAATGGATAGTTCATGAGCACATAAATGAAAAGAGGTCATAACAACTCACTTTTGGATTTTATAAGGAAATGTTGATCTTTCTAGCTAGATGACTTCCTCTAGGTGATCCAATTCCAATGGTGCTCCTAGACTTGATTTTTGGTGAAGAAATGCTTGACTTCAAGGCTTGGGCAAAGAGGACTTCAATGGAGGTTCTCTCTATTTTCTCTAGGTTGAAGAAGAAGGATGAATGAAGGAGAAGGAGGTAATGTGAGGAGGGTAAAGGAGGGGGGGAGGGGCCGGATATGGGGGGAGTAAGAGGAGGGGATGGAGGTGCCACTTGGCATGCTAGGAAGGAGCAAGACCAATGCCCCCCCCCCCTTCAAGAACTTTAAAAACCCATGGCTTTCATCCTTTTTAATTTAAAATAAATCCTTAACCCAAAATTCATCCTACTCAAATAACCTCCTTGCACTATTTATCTTATTTCCCTTTTTATTATTTCCCCAAATTTCTTTATTTAATATCCAATAAATTCTCAAAAGATTCCAATCTTACTACTCACCCAATTTATCTTAATTTACGAATTTAAAGACATGATTGAACACAAAAAGCTAGCATAAATATTAAAAGCATCTAATATAATATTAAAAATAAATGCCTAGGGTTGGGGTCGTTACATCACTTGCTCAATTATTGTGTATAACTGTGTGATAGATTTCACACTTCTAAAACTGAGAGTTCTGTTTTACAGTTATTTATGAATGTGAAATGGTTTGGTTTTTGACCTTTCTAAACTGAGAACCGTGAGATCAATTTCACAGTTATTTTGCTACTTAGTTTTTTGAATTGTATCTTGAGTTGAGGCTCATCCTTGCCCACAAGTTGGGGTGAAACCAACTGGTGGAAACTTGATGCAAGCAATCTGTCAACTTGATGTGTGGTTTACCCATTATTTATCTGTTATTCATGAATGTTTGTGCACAACTGTGAGGTCACTTTCTCAGTTATTGTGCATAACTGTGTGATAGTTTTCACTGTTTTTATGTCATTCTTTTATAGAACAACTGTAAAATCTATTTCACATTTGTTGAAAAAATAATTTTATTTTATTTATAAAATTTGAAATATATGATGAGTAAACTTGTTTGATTCGTCTTGGCGATGCGATTAAAACAGTGGTTTCGAATAATTTTTTCGACTTTTAGATTTTGAGATATTGCATTTTAAAAATTTAAGAGGAAAAAAAGGAAGAGAGAGAAAAGGAGAGAGAGAAAGAAAGGAGGTAAAGCGCATGGTCAGCGTCTGTACAAGAGTGTGAGGGTATAAAGGGCAATTTGGTCAAAAAAAAAATCAAGAACTTTTTGGCTGTTTTGATAATATTAGTCATTAAAAGTAGTTTTTATTTATTTGGGGGACTATTTGGTCAAAACCTCTATTATAAAAAAGGGGATTTATTAGAGCCGTCAAGTTGGGACGATCCCGTCGGGACGTCCCATCCCGCCATACAAATGGAACGGGACGGGACGTAGTATTTTAGTCCCGTTCTCGTCATGGGACAACATAGTGCGGTCCCGCCCATCCCGTCCCGTCCCGTGTATTGTACATAGGCCGGCCTTGGCCTTGCCTTGCCTTGAACTTTTAATCTGTTTCTGGAAGATTTTCTGAAAAACCTACAAGTATAAGGGAGATAAACTTTTAATCTGTTTCTGGAGAATAAATAAATTTCATGGCCAAGTGTCTGCAATGCCATCTCACTTTCAGTGTATCAATGCACGTTGTTTAATTTGTTGTGGACTAAATTTCTTAAATATGCATTCCTTGAAGCACTCAGTGATGCAAACTTACTTCTCTATATGTTTTATTTTACCATTTCAATTAAGACTTTCAGCTTGACTAACATGTTTATGCAACTAATAATTCCACTAACTGCCAGATGTCTCAGGGATTTTGTGCATCAAGGCTGAATAAACACAGCAGACTGTGGTGTGGCATTATACTACTGAAACGAGGGGGTTATCAACCCATAAAAGCTAACATTTCCAAGTGAATTCTCCGGCATGGCTGATTGTATCATTATCACTTCACATCCAGGTATCCTTCAAATACCTCAATCTGCTAAATGAAAACTCCTGGGACGGGTACATAACGAGAATACCCTTTTGATGCCTTGCCTTGGCCTTGCCTTGGCCGGCCTTGGAGCCTAGTCAACGTCTAATCCCTCCCAGTCAACGGGTCCCGCATTGTCCCGCGGGATCCCGTGTGGGGACCCCGACCCGGAACCTACACGTGTCCCGAGTTGGTGCGTCCCCAACTAACCCAAATAGCACTAAACTTTTAAAACTTTTCTTTGACTTTCAAACATGAACATGAATAACATAACATTTCAAAAGAACTCCACTCTACTCCACATCGGAGGAGGAGATAACTAACTTTGAAAATAGTTAACTGTTTAGTTACAAAAGATTTAAGGTTATGACGTAGAGTTTAAGGTTTATAATTACAAACTCCAAGAATGGAATTACCAAAATACAATTTATACGCCACCCTAAACATACCCTGACAATACCCCAAAAGATTACTCCAAACTCCTCTCCGTCCTTACTTGGGCGGTCCTCCTGTCTCGGGATCTAAAACAGTAAAGGGAGAGGGGTGAGAATAAATCTCAGCAAGCTATTATGGATGCAGCAATATGCCAAATAAATGCAACATATAACAAGTCGTACATAACACATTGGGAAAGCTATAAACACATTCCATTACCTTGGTTTACCTTTTCCCGTCTGAACAGTAGTCGTACAACATTGGGTATAATAATACTCCAATTACAGTGAGCTGCTTAAGCAATACTCACGTCTTATAAGACCCGTTTTCAGGGGAACCAAATAAGACAGTAGCAACTCGTAAGGCTTTTGGCTCAATACAGATGCTATACCCCAACCCAGTGGCCGCGGGGAGGGGACGGTCATGAATATAACATAATCCGATCACATTAGGTCACACTTCCATAATTGATCGTATTACATTATACCCCAACGTCGGTGACTCACACATATCAAGCACATAATAGATACTTGAATAAAATCCACAAAAAGGGATAAACAATAGCTACATGGTAATATATACTCATGCCCAATCAATATCAAAGTGCAACAATTTATGAATACACTATCCGATATCAACAACAAGATATATAACATCAAGTAAGGAAAAGAGGGATTATTAACCTACCCTACAATTTCCATACACAAGGATCTGAGGCCTAAGTGGAAGTTCAAGTTCAATTACCAAGTGGGAGTCTCTATTTATAAGTGGCCAACAACTTGCTAACGATCCTAATTTAAATTAAGAAAAGCTGGTTCGGGGGTATGGGCGACCGCCCTTCGACACTGGGCGACCGCCAGTGGATTGCCAAAGGGGTTGAAGTTTCGCCGCGTGGGCGACCGCCCACACCACTCGGGCGACCGCCCAAGTGGTTTTCCAAGGAAGTCTCAAGTTCTTGCCAAGGCAGGCGGCCGCTCAGCCCCCCTTGGGCGACCGCCCAAGCCTCCAGCCAGCCAATATGCAGATTTTACCCAAACAAGCCTAGGTTTCCAATCCTTCAATCAACTTAGCTCAAGAACACAAAATGATACATAAATCTTGTCAAGTCCCAACCAAACATGTAAACTCAAAACCAAGAAATCCTAGATCACTTATCTCTACCCATTCCACCCATTTCAAACCCTTTTTACAAAATCTTCCATGAACCCTAACTTCAAGAATTCCATTTTTTTTTTATCATTCAACTCCCAATAGGTTTCCTAAGCAAGAATCAACATTTCAAGAACAAGAACAACAAGAGATATTCATGAACATTCATGAGAAAAGAAGTCATAACAACTTACTTGGATTTTAGAAGGAAATGCTTGATCTTTCTAGCTAGAAGGTTTCCTCTAGATCACCCAACTTCAATGGAGCTCTAGGACTTGAATTTTGGTGAAGAAAGTCTTGGATTTCCAAAGCTTGTGCAAAAGGCTTCAATGGTGTCCCTTAGTTCTCCCTAGGTTGAAGATGAGTAGTGAATGAGGAATGAAGGGGAAGGGGGGAAGGGAGTAGGAGGAAGTAAGGGATGGACACTTGGCATGAAGGAGGGAGTTTCTACAAATTGGCCCCCCCATGGAAATATCTATCTAGGCTTTCACCCAACCCAAATAATTTAATTTAAATCTTTATCCCATTAATTTATTCTACTCATTTAAATTCCCTACACCATTTAACATTTTTCCATTTCTATTATTTTCCCAAGTTTATTTATTTAATGTCCAATAATTTCATAAAGATTCTAAATTTACTTTTCACCCAATTTATTTAAATTTAAGAATTTAAAGATATAATTGGACACATAAAGCTAGCATGAATATTAAAAGCATATAATTTAATATTTAAAATGATTGCCTAGGGTTGGGGTCGTCACACTCACTCCCCCTTAAAGAAAATTCGACCCGAATTTTAAAAGGAAAACTTACTTGAATTTTCAAACAACCACGGGTATTTTGCTCTCATCTCCGACTCTAGCTCCCACGTCGCTTCCTCTACGGTGTGGTTCTTCCAAAGGACCTTCACTATAGGGATACTCTTAGACCTCAACTCCTTAGTTTGGAACTCTAGGACTCTCAAGGGTTCCTCGACATAAGACATGTCCGCTTGGACATCATCGGGAGGAGAACTCAAGATGTGGGAAGGATCATGACAATACTTCCTCAACATCGAAACATGGAAAACGTCATGAAGTAAAGAAAAAGACGGAGGCAACGCTAACCGATAAGCCAAATCCCCAATCTTCTCTAGAATTTCAAACGGACCAACGAACCTCGGAGACAATTTACCCTTATTACCAAACCTCTTGATTCCCGTCCTCGGAGAGACCTTCAAGAACACAAAGTCACCAACCCGAAATGATAAATCCCGCCTTCTGTTGTCGGCGTAGCTTTCGTCGACTCGAAATGTCTTCAATCTATCCCGAATCACTTTGATCTTCTCCGTAGAATCTCGAACCAAATCCGGGCCCCAAAGTCTCGCTTCACCAACCTCGTCCCAACACATCGGAGATCGACACTTCCTACCATACAACGCCTCATACGGAGCCATCTCAATCTGGATCGATAAGCTGTTATTGTAAGCAAACTCCACTAAAGGTAAATGATCCTCCCAAGACAATTGGAAATCCATCACACAAGCTCGTAACATATCCTCAAGTATACCGAATAGTTCTCTCGGTGACCATCGGTTTGAGGATGAAACGCGGTACTAAAACACAACTTAGAACCCAAAGCTTCATGCAATGCTCTCCAAAATCTAGATGTAAACCTCGGATCTCTATCGGACACTATACTAACCGGAACCCCGTGAAGTCTTACAATCTCCTTTAAGTACAACTGAGCTAACTTCTCTAACGAAAACTTGGTTGATACCGGAAGAAAATGAGCCGACTTTGTCAATCTATCCACAATAACCCAAATAGCATCCATCTTCTTCACGGTGAGAGGCAAACCCGAAACAAAATCCATCGAAATTCCTTCCCATTTCCATTCCGGAATATCCAATGGTTGAAGTAGTCCCGCCGGTCTTTGATGTTACGCCTTAATACGGTGACACGTCAAACACTTAGATACATAATCCGCTATTTCCCTTTTCATTCCATTCCACCAATATCCACGCTTCAAGTCTTGATACATTTTGGTACTCCCCGGATGAATCGCAAACTTGGACTTATGGCCATCCTCTAAAACACGCTTCTTGATTTCCGGCGATGACGGAACGCAAATTCTCCCTTGGAAAGTTAAAATCCCATCTCGATTCAAAGCAAAATCCCCGGTTTTTCCCTCTTGCACTTGGTCTAAAATCTTCTTCAATTCCGGATCTTCTTGTTGAGCTTCCTTCAAATCCCCATACAAAGTCGGAACGGCTCTAACATTCGCAATAATTACTTCACTCTTCAATTCCCGAGAACTCAAAGCTGTCACATACGCCTTTCGGCTAATCGCATCGGCCACCACATTGGCCTTCCCCGGATGATAGGATATGACACAATCAAAATCCTTCAAAAACTCTAACCATCTTCTTTGCCGGTTGTTCAACTCCTTTTGGGTAAATAGGTACTTCAAACTCTTATGATCGGTGAAAATCTCGAATTTCGCCCCATAAAGATAATGCTTCCACTTATGTAACGCAAACACAATCGCCGCCAATTCCATATCATGAGTAGGGTAATTCTGTTCCGCCGGTGATAACTTCCTAGAGGCATACGCAATAACCTTTCCATCTTGCATTAACACACATCCCAAACCCGCCTTCGAGGCATCACTATAGATCACAAAATTCTCACAACCATTCGGAAGGGTAAGAACCAGAGCCGTCGTCAACCTCTTCTTCAATTCATTGAAACTTTCCTCACACTTGGAATCCCATACAAACGAAACATCTTTCCGAGTCAACCTAGTCAACGGAGTCGCTATCCGAGAAAACCCTTCAATGAACCTCCGATAATATCCCGCCAGACCAAGAAAACTACGGACCTCGGTCACAGTCGAAGGTTGCTTCCAATTAACCACGGCTTCAATCTTTGAAGGATCAACGGAAATTCCCGAACTCGACACAACATGCCCCAAGAAAGAAATCTGCTCAAGCCAAAACTCGCACTTACTGAACTTAGCGTACAACTGCTTCTCCCGAAGAACGGACAAAACAATCCTCAAATGATTCTCATGCTCTTCCCGGGACTTAGAATACACAAGAATATCATCAATGAAGACCACCACAAAACTATCCAGATAAGGCTTGAAGACACGGTTCATCATATCCATAAACACTAGGAGCATTAGTCAACCCAAACGGCATCACCACAAACTCATAATGACCATATCTAGTACGGAAAATTTGTCTTAGCAACATCATCCGGCCTAATCTTCAATCGATGGTATCCGCTTCTCAAATCAAGCTTTGAGTAGATAACGGAACCTTGGAGTTGGTCAAACAAATCATCTATATGCGGAAGAGGATACTTATTCTTAATGGTGGCTTGGTTCAACAAACGATAGTCAATACACAATCGTAAGGTACCATCCTTCTTCCTAACAAACAAGACCGTGCTCCCCACGGAGACACACTAGGACGAATAAAACCTCGGTCTAACGATTCTTGTAATTGGACCTTCAACTCTTTTAACTCGGCCGGAGCCATTCTATAGGGTGCTTTAGAGATAGGAGCGGATGCAGGGTACTAAGTCAATACAAAACTCTATCTCACGATCCAGGAGGCATAGAGTACTCACTAGAGAACACATCACTAAATTCATTCACAACCGGAACATGAGCTAACTCGGGAGACTTCTTATTGGAATCTACCACATAAGCTAAGTAACCCGTACACCCCCTTAGATAGCATCTTTCTAGCTTTTAAGGCGAAATAACATGTAACCCGAACATAGATTTATCGGCATCAAATATAAATGTAGGCACATCGGGCATAGCAAATGAGACTCGCTTCCTACGACGGTCTACCAAAGCATGGCAATCGACTCAACCAATCCATACCAAGGATCACATCAAAATCACGGATTGGTAACTCGACCAAATCCACCGGCAATACATGCCCACATATAGTCACATCACATCCACGATATATCAAAGAAGATTCAAGGCTCTCTCCCATAGGAGTAGAGACCTCTAACACATAAGGCATAGATTCAGGCAAGATATGCAATGAGAATGCAAAATGAGACGCCACAAATGAATGGGAAGACCGGGATCTATAAGAATGCGGGCCTTAACTCCCGAGACAGGAACTATACCTCTAATGACGGCATTAGGATCGACCTCTCCTCGACCCAAAGCAAACACACGACCTTGGACTTTATCCTTAGGTTTCCCATCAACATCTCTCTTCACACCACTTCCTTGACCCCCGAATCCGGTACCCGTCGTTTGCTTATTCTGTAACTTGGGACAATTCCTCCTGAAATGGCCCGGCGATCCACACTCCAAACACTTGCCTTGTTTGCTCCAACATTTGTCTTCGGAATGCCCTATCCTCTTGCAAAACCCACATGTTGTCCCAAACTGACCGGAAGTCGAACGGTTTGCCGGAGTCGCCACATTGCCTCCTCGATTCGCTCCCGGGGTGAAAGTCCTCGGCTGCACTCTCTATTCTCGTCCCGATCCTTGACCACGAAATACATTCCTGTTTCCTCCCTCATTCTTACCACGATGCTCCTCTATGTCGTTCTCAATCCGGTACGCCATATTCACTGCTGCTTGGAAATTGGCGAAGTTATGCGTCAACAACTGCTTCCGAAACTCAACTCTTAAACCTTTCACAAACCGGTAAACTCGCCTCTCCTCATCTGGCACCAAATGGGGACAATATCGGGCCAACTCTGTGAACTTTGCCAAATCTTTGCGCTATCGTCATGGTCCCTTGCTCCAGCTTCAGGAACTCGCCTTCTTTCTTGTCTCTAGTAACCATCGGCACAAAGTGATCTCGGAACTTGAGCGTGAAGTTCTCCCATGTCTGCGGTGTCAAATCTCGGTCCCAACCATCCTTTACCACTTGCCACCAATGCTCCGCTGGTCCTTCCAATTTGAAAACGGCGCATCTCACTTTCTCCGCATCAGTACTTTCCATAGCTGCGAAAATCTTGTTCATAGCCTCAAGCCACCTCTCAGCCTTCACCGGATCCGGATCTCCGTTGAAGCTAGGAGGAGACATCTTCACGAACTTCTCCAAACCATGTTGCCCTTGTCTGCCTAGATTCTGATTCAAATTCTGATTCTGCGTTGCCATATGCTGAAGGAACCCTCGGAACATGTCCATCATCTCGGCGTTCGGATTACCAACACCACCCAAACCCAGATTCGGATCACCTTCATTTCCCGCCATTACAACAAACTCCCTGCATTAAACACTCGACGTCAGTTACCACACACTCTCACTCAGCTAGACTCTACCCAAGAATTCCTAGCAGGAGCTCACGATACCCAGTTGTGGGGACCCCGACCGGAACCTACACGTGTCCCGAGTTGGTGCGTCCCCAACTAACCCAAATAGCACTAAACTTTTAAAACTTTTCTTTGACTTTCAAACATGAACATGAATAACATAACATTTCAAAAGAACTCCACTCTACTCCACATCGGAGGAGGAGATAACTAACTTTGAAAATAGTTAACTGTTTAGTTACAAAAGATTTAAGGTTATGACGTAGAGTTTAAGGTTTATAATTACAAACTCCAAGAATGGAATTACCAAAATACAATTTATACGCCACCCTAAACATACCCTGACAATACCCCAAAAGATTACTCCAAACTCCTCTCCGTCCTTACTTGGGCGGTCCTCCTGTCTCGGGATCTAAAACAGTAAAGGGAGAGGGGTGAGAATAAATCTCAGCAAGCTATTATGGATGCAGCAATATGCCAAATAAATGCAACATATAACAAGTCGTACATAACACATTGGGAAAGCTATAAACACATTCCATTACCTTGGTTTACCTTTTCCCGTCTGAACAGTAGTCGTACAACATTGGGTATAATAATACTCCAATTACGGTGAGCCGTTTAAGCAATACTCACGTCTTATAAGACCCGTTTTTCGGGGAACCAAATAAGACGGTAGCAACTCTGTAAGGCTTTTGGCTCAATACAGATGCTATACCCCAACTGTGGCCGCGGGAGGGGACGGTCGCGAATATAACATAATCCGATCACATTAGGTCACACTTCCATAATTGATCGTATTCTGTTATACCCCCAACGTCAGCTGACTCACACATATCAAGCACATAATAGATACTTGAATAAAATCCACAAAAAGGGATAAACAATAGCTACATGGTAATATATACTCATGCCCAATCAATATCAAAGTGCAACAATTTATGAATACACTATCCGATATCAACAACAAGATATATAACATCAAGTAAGGAAAAGAGGGATTATTAACCTACCCTACAATTTCCATACACAAGGATACAAGGCCTAAGTGGAAGTTCAAGTTCAATTACCAAGTGGGAGTCTCTATTTATAAGTGGCCAACAACTTGCTAACGATCCTAATTTAAATTAAGAAAACTGGTTCAGGGGGTATGGGCGACCGCCCTTGACACTTGGGCGACCGCCCAAGTGGATTGCCAAAGGGGTTGAAGTTTCTGCCCACATGGGCGACCGCCCACACCACTCGGGCGACCGCCCAAGTGGTTTTCCAAGGAAGTCTCAAGTTACTGCCAAGCTGGGCGGCCGCTCAGCCCCCCTTGGGCGACCGCCCAAGCCTCCAGCCAGCCAATATGCAGATTTTACCCAAACAAGCCTAGGTTTCCAATCCTTCAATCAACTTAGCTCAAGAACACAAAATGATACATAAATCTTGTCAAGTCCCAACCAAACATGTAAACTCAAAACCAAGAAATCCTAGATCACTTATCTCTACCCATTCCACCCATTTCAAACCCTTTTTACAAAATCTTCCATGAACCCTAACTTCAAGAATTCCATTTTTTTTTTATCATTCAACTCCCAATAGGTTTCCTAAGCAAGAATCAACATTTCAAGAACAAGAACAACAAGAGATATTCATGAACATTCATGAGAAAAGAAGTCATAACAACTTACTTGGATTTTAGAAGGAAATGCTTGATCTTTCTAGCTAGAAGGTTTCCTCTAGATCACCCAACTTCAATGGAGCTCTAGGACTTGAATTTTGGTGAAGAAAGTCTTGGATTTCCAAAGCTTGTGCAAAAGGCTTCAATGGTGTCCCTTAGTTCTCCCTAGGTTGAAGATGAGTAGTGAATGAGGAATGAAGGGGAAGGGGGGAAGGGAGTAGGAGGAAGTAAGGGATGGACACTTGGCATGAAGGAGGGAGTTTCTACAAATTGGCCCCCCCATGGAAATATCTATCTAGGCTTTCACCCAACCCAAATAATTTAATTTAAATCTTTATCCCATTAATTTATTCTACTCATTTAAATTCCCTACACCATTTAACATTTTTCCATTTCTATTATTTTCCCAAGTTTATTTATTTAATGTCCAATAATTTCATAAAGATTCTAAATTTACTTTTCACCCAATTTATTTAAATTTAAGAATTTAAAGATATAATTGGACACATAAAGCTAGCATGAATATTAAAAGCATATAATTTAATATTTAAAATGATTGCCTAGGGTTGGGGTCGTCACATCCCGCGTCCCGCAAAAGGGACGGGATGAGACGGAGTATTTTAGTCCCGTCCCATTTTGCCCCGTCCCGTCTCGTCCCGTTTCCGTCGTGGGACAACATAATTTCGTCCCTTCCCGTATTCCCGAATTGATAGCTCTAGGATTTATCATATAATTACTCAAATTTATCAATTTCACCTCATAAGACAAGCAATATTTCATCTAACTATATAATCCATATCTTAAGTACACCCTCACATCATTTTACTAAGTTCACCCTCCCATAATTTTACTAAGTACACGCTCTTTATCAATTTACTTTCTCTCCAACCACCATCACCTTAGATCATCCCTCCCCATCTTCTCTATTCAACAATTACGACAACCATCAACTCCGGCAACCAACTCCGGCGACTCTTTTTTTTTTTACGTCGGCAACCTCTCTGGTGACCAAACAACTGAAAACTTAACTTATCAGTAAGTTATCAGATGTCAACTAAACTACTAAAAACACGATCAACTCCGGCGACCTTTCCGGCGAACAAACAAATGAGAACTTAACTTATCAGTTGTCAACTAAACTACTAAAAACATGATCAACTCGGCGACTAGCAACTCCGGCTAACAAACAACTGAGAACTTAACTTATCATTAAGTTCTCAGTTGTCTCAACTAAGAACACGATCAACTCCGACGATCACCAATTCCAGCGACCAAACAACTGAGAACTTATTAGTAAGTTCTCAGTTTTCAACTAAACTACTAAAAACATGATCAACTCTGGCGACCTCTCCGGCGACCAAACAACTGAGAATTTAACTTATCAGTAAGTTTTCAGTTGTCAACTAAACTATTAAGACATGATTAACTTTGGCGACCAAACAACTGATAACTTAACTTGTCAGTAAGTTCTAACTTGTGAAATGATATTATTTGGCAATAATCACTTACTAAAATTACAAAATATACATATAGCTCGATTGTATCAATAATAAAATGAGATTGATTGTGTACTCATCACACTCTAATTAAATGGACTGACAAAATGACAAAATGATGATATTCATATTGTAAACCAAAATTTATACATTATTTTATAACTTTATTATTGCCCGAATTATTTTATTGGGAAACATTAAGTTTTGAGATATAAGTGCATTTCGATTAATTTAAATAGGGTGCACAGTAAAAAAAGGTCTGAAATTTTAGAATTTTTCGTAGAAATTTGATTTATTTAAATAGGATAAACGATAAAAGAAGATCTGAATTTTTAGTTTTTTTTTTTAAGTAGAAAGGGAGTTCGATGTTTCAAAACTTGTAAATAAGAATTTAAAGATGAAGAATATTAACAATTAAAGATTTTTTGATGAAACCGAAATTTTTGTTTAATAAAGGTCTGAAGTTATCGATTCTAAGCAAATAACAATCTAAAATTGCTAATATTAGCAAATAAGACTTTTGTTTACCGGATATTTCTAACGATTTTGTAAAAAAAAAAACCATTAATTGCTATAAAAATTTCCTTTATATTTTGATTTACTAGTTTTGAAACATCCTTTTCTGAAAAGTAACGACTCTCAAACTTCAAACCTTTATTTGTCATGTATCCACTTATAGTTACTCACTCAATTCCATACTACTCTCTCCCTCTCATACAATTTACCCATTTTGCTATTATGGGTTTCGCATTTATAAGTTTCACTTTTTTAAAGAAAATTTTATAATACTTCTTAATTAATGATACCCAATTGTAATAATTACAATAACTACTCCCCATTCCAATTTAAAAATTACTAATTTCATTTTTGAGCGCCCAATATAGAAGTTATTAACCCGAAATAGACAATTAGACCCACTTAACAAAAACTCCCTACTCCACATTCTCTCTCCTACTAAATTTTTTATATTTATAACAGTTATTTTTTTCTTATTACGTTATTACGTGTATTCATATTTGATAAAATATTAAAATCTATTGATTGTAAGGTTTATTCATTTTTTGAAAAAAATATTAAATTTTAAATAATATTATACTCCCCCCCTTCCGATAATAAAGGCCCAAAATGGGTTTGGCTCAAAAAATAAGAAATGGATATATATATTCCAAAATATAGATAGTGGGTATCAATTAGAGAAAGATTAAAGGAAGTCATTTCAAGAATTAAAAGTTAATCTTTTTCTCCACCTGCTTTTGAAACCAGTTAAAATAAAAATCTCACTCAACATTTCCAAAGCTACACACGGCTTGCAAATCCTTGTGAAAAATTCAAATTTCCTCCAAATTTCTTCATAAACGGTAAGGAATAAGTGTTAAGTACATCCAATCCTTGTGAAAATTTTTGAAATTTCAAAATCCCTCCTAGAGTAATTGACCCTCCTATTAATACACTAGCTGCCCGCGTCGAGCCACGTTTTCTTTTGTTTTTTTTTTTTTTTTTTTTTTTTTTTTTTTAAATTAAATGTTTTTTAGGGCAAAATGGGAAAGAAACCAAATAGTGAAAGCAAAATGGGAAATTCCCCCATTGAAACTGTTCATACAACTGTTCATGATGGAGTTCTCATTTATACTATAGATACCTTCCTATAAATACAGACAATCACAAAACATTTCCATGATTATCAAAAGTGATTCTTCACCCAAGTCCAACTCCCAACCTCATATTCATTAATTCATAGCGAAAAGGTAAAAGGCTAGGAAAGCATAACCTGATTAAACTTTCTTCCAATGTGTTTGATTCTATCTGGGGTGTCCGAAATCGGGGAATCAACCAAGGAAGGTAAAATTTCATTAGGTCACGTAAACCATCCTCTACGACAATCTTTGCTTCCACAGATTTAGGGCTTCGAGGGGAAATTTTGCACCTTACAACATAATTAGCTGGAGAAGCGGGTCTATCATCATCTGTGGTGACCTCCTCAGAAAGCCCCAAATCAGTTTCTTCTACAACGGTGTCCAAAGGACTGGAAGTATCACTTTTCGCCTCCGAAAACCAGGCTTTATAGCAAGCAAGCTTGAAATTGTCTATGGATTAGAACAAGTGAGGCGAAACTCACAAGTGTTGTCCTTAGTGTTAGCAACACTAACAACAACACACACCAATTCGAAAACAACAAATAAATTAGAAATAAATCTAAATTGCAGCGGAAGTAAATAACAATACACAAAAAATATATTTTATCAAGATATATAAATATATAATTTGATGGGTGCCAGGAGGGCAAGACCTTTCTATATATAATATGAATTCAATATAAGGTCAAAGAAGTTTCCTTAATGATAAATAATCATTAACTCAAAGAACAATAAATAAAGAACTCTCTCTGAAAATGAACACTCAAAACCTCACAAAAATATGAAAATCTATATGAAACTCTCGAGTGTCGGACAGAGTGTTTCCAACACTGAATGGCAACACTTGAAAAGCAGAATTCTTTTCTTGTGCAGATTTGCGTTTTCTGAATTGGGTGATCTTCAATGAAGATCTACTGCACTTTATATAGGCCTCCAAAACTTGGAGCCTATTCAAAATGATCAGCTAACAACCTTAAATTTGTTTCCTCCTTTTTAGCCTTCTCGCCTCAATTGTGAGGACTAAGTCTTCATGGCTTCTTTTGCTTATACCTCTCAGCTGTATATGCCTTGTACTCTGACTTGGTCTCCCCCTGAATAGCTAAATAATATTTCTTTTACTTGATCATTAATTAAACATATAAACAACATGTTTATATGTTAATTTCTTCTCATCTTCGTGAATCACGCCTGAACACTTCTGTTGACTCATTCAAGCTCATAAATAGCAAACTAACTACTGATATTTAATCATTAATTTACACATTATTATTTGTGAAAAATACAGTAACTATTCTGGTGTTGTCAAATCCAAATGGCAACACTTGTGGCAACACTGATTTGCAACACTGGGGACAACATTCATGGCAACACATGTTCTAACATTAACAAAGCTGATATGGATCAATCGTTGGTGATGGCGACGGCGATGATGTCGACGATGGACAATCGGGGGTCAATGACTCCGATTCATCGAGTGGTATGGCCGAACAGAGAACAAAAGAAGGATAAAAATAAGAATTTAATGATTCGTTAGAGTTAGGAGACGGATTTTGTGAAAAAGGATTGCCCATTTTAGAGAAATGAAGAGATCGAAAATTAAGTTCTTAAAGTGAAACGAGAATTGGGGATAGAGATGAGATAAGGTTAGGGGAAATAAGGATAAGGAAGATATGGATAGGGTTTTTGTTTGTTAGGGTGAGTGTTTACGGTAAGTAAGTAAATGGGTTGGATTAAGTAAATGAGTTGGATTAATTAATGTAAATGGGTTGGGTTAGTATTAATTGAGTGTGGTAGGAAGAGTATAAAATTAATGAAAACTTTTTTTTTTTGGATATTGCCTCTTTTTTTTTTTTTTTTTTTTTTTTTTTTAAAAGAAGGGGATCAACACATTTCACCGCTCCCTTGACGCACTTCACGAGGCGCCTATCTTTAGGGAGGGCAATGTCATTCCCTCTAACCACTGGTGGGGGAATCGAACCCATGACCTCCAGGTTGGAAGCCATGAATTCTAACCATCAGGCTAAGACCCCGCGTGCTTGGATATTGCCTTTGTAAATGGGACACCGGGGGTTTTGGGCCTTTATTATTGGGACGGAGGGAGTATTAATTAATTTTTATTGTGAGAGAGGTACGTGTACTGATTGCATATGAGGATTCATGTTAATTAATTTCAAATTATTTTGAAACTAAGATTTTGTTGTTGTTGATGTTGAGAGGTACGTGTCCATGTCTAATATGACATGCATGTGATGTGACTATGTGAGTGCTAATCCTAAGACTACCTACAATGGTGGTATTAAACATGGGATGAAATGATTTAAGTCAGCCCGGAGGGAGTCCAATGGAGGTCGGATCATGGCTGTATTAATTAACGGGATGAAAACTTTCATCCCGTATGAAAGCTTTTTTTGTTTTTTTGTTTTTTTAATTGGACACGTGTCAAGCAACCATTGGTCCGTACTTTATTATTTTTTCACCCAATTATTTAAACTCAATTATCTCATAATAAATGATTTAAAAATAAAA
Organism: Adenophora triphylla var. japonica; assembly: GCA_022495995.1. Classification (NCBI taxonomy): domain Eukaryota; kingdom Viridiplantae; phylum Streptophyta; class Magnoliopsida; order Asterales; family Campanulaceae; genus Adenophora; species Adenophora triphylla. The sequence continues at coordinate 323,048 of JAFEMH010001798.1, read as the reverse complement.
AGAAAAATTCACCAAAATTCATCATTTTTTTTCCCTACAAATTGATATAAGTTTCATTTGATTTGGACACAAAAAAAAAACACTTAGTTTTCAATTTGGGCTGAATTATTGCCTAGTAAATTAATTATTTTTTTAATTTTTTTTCACCCAAAATTCATCATTTTTTTCCCTACAAATCGATATAAGTTTCATTTGATTTGGATACAAAAAAAAAACACTTAGTTTTCAATTTGGGCTGAATTATTACCTAGTAAATTAATTATTTTTTTAATTTTTTCACCAAAATTCATCATTTTTTTTTCCCTACAAATCGATATAAGTTTCATTTGATTTGGACACAAAAAAAACACTTAGTTTTCAATTTGGGCTGAATTATTACCTAGTAAATTAATTATTTTTTTAATTTTTTTTTTTCACCAAAATTCATCATTTTTTTCCCTACAAATCGATATAAGTTTCATTTGATTTGGACAAAAAAAAAACACTTAGTTTTCATAAAAATAAAGAATATAAATAAAATAAAATAAAAGTAGTGGGGTATAGAATGATGAGTTGGAGGGAGTTGAAATTTAATTTAAGTTAGCCATTGGAGTGGGGGTAAATGAAATGGATAGATAAAATATTAGGTGGATGAGAAAAAATGTAAAAAGTGTTAGATGAAATGAAAGAGTGGGATGAAACCATTATTGTGGGTAGTCTAAGACTACTTACAATGGCCGTATGAAATGGGGATGAAATCCCATTTCATACAGCCAAGCAACTACAATGGGAACATGAAAGGTAGTTGGTCGGATTGACGGGATGAAACATTTCATCCCGGTTGAAACCTTATTTTGGCTTTTTTTTTTTTTTTTTTTAGTTGCCACGTGTCAAGACCGTATTGGTCTTGACTTTATTACTTTTTCACCCAATTATTTAAACTCAATTATCTCATAATAAATGATTTAAAAATAAAAAGAAAAATTCACCAAAATTCATCATTTTTTTTTCCTACAAATTGATATAAGTTTCATTTGATTTGGACACAAAAAAAAAACACTTAGTTTTCATTTTGGGCTGAATTATTACCTAGTAAATTATTCTATTTTTTAATTTTTTTCACCAAAATTCATCATTTTTTTTACCCTACAAATCGATATAAGTTTCATTTGATTTGGACACAAAAAAAAACACTTAGTTTTCATTTTGGGCTGAATTATTACCTAGTAAATTATTCTTTTTTTAATTTTTTTCACCAAAATTCATCATTTTTTTACCCTACAAACCGATATAAGTTTCATTTGATTTGGACACAAAAAAAAAACACTTAATTTTCATTTTGGACTGAATTATTACCTAGTAAATTATTCTTTTTTTAATTTTTTTTTTCACCAAAATTCATCATTTTTTTACCCTACAAATCGATATAAGTTTCATTTGATTTGGACACAAAAAAAAAACACTTAATTTTCAATTTGGGCTGAATTATTACCTAGTAAATTATTCTTTTTTTTAATTTTTTTTCACCAAAATTCATCATTTTTTTTACCCTACAAATCGATATAAGTTTCATTTGATTTGGACACAAAAAAAAAAACACTCATTTCTCAATTATCCTTCTTCATTTTAGCATTTATTTAAAAAAAAAATCATTATATTTTTTTTATCTATAAATTGATGCAATATTTTTTTAATTAAGTGTGAAATATTTTTTTAATTATAAATAATAATTATTATTATTATTATTTTACTAATCATAAAAATAAAGAATATAAATGAAATAAAATAAAAGTAGTGGGGTATAGAATGATGAGTTGGGGGGAGTTGAAATTTAATTTAAGTTAGCCATTGGAGTGGGGTAAATGAAATGGGTAGATGAAATATTAGGTGGATGAGAAAAAGTGTAAAAAGTGTTAGATGAAATGAAGGAGTGGGATGAAACCACTGTGGATAGTCTAACACTTGCTTTTCCCAAAAGGTTGAAAATTTAATTGATTAGGAAAAGTGGTCGGTAGGTTAAAAGGACTGTCTTTTTCGTAAAGTAGGTTCCGGGTGGGGGTAATAATACTCCCCCTTCTCAACTCAATTTAGAATTACTTATCATTATTTTAAGCATTTCATTTGATTTATAATATTTCAAAATAACAAATTTATATTATTTTTATATTTAATAAAATAATTTATAATTTTTTAATTAAAATTAACATTTTAAAATGACTCTTAAATTATAAAGACAAAATCTAGAGAGAAACGCGTTTCTCCATCATTTACGGAGAAACGGTTTTTTTTTCTCCCAAAACACGCACAACACAACAACAACAACACAGTCGGAAAAGACTTTCTCTCTCAAAACGCAAATCAACATCCTGCGTTCTCTCTCTCTCCTCTCTCTCTCTCTCTAAACGGAAACAGAGGGAGGCTCACCATTACGGTTGCTCGTTCCACCGTCTTCTCCGGCCAAACCCATTACCAATCCTCTCTCACAAAGCCCATACACCGGCGACCTCTTCCCCGTTCAAAACCCAATCGCCGGTGACCCAATCTCCCTCAAATCCACGCTCGCCGTCCCCTGTTCTCAACCCAGCCAGCGTCAATCGCCCGTCACGCACTAATTCACTTTGACAAATTCCGGCCCTCTCACCTATTATCCTCACGGTTGAGCTCTTGTTTACGGAGGCGAAATAGAATCCATGGCTACAAAATCCTCCAAATCAACTGAACTGTCAACCTCTTTGGCGGATTGTAATTGGAGGTAGGGGAAACAGGCTTCTGGATATCATTTGGTAAGGTTCTGGATATCATTTGGTAAGGTTCTGGTTATCATTTTGTAATTTCGGATATCATTTTATAATTTCTGGATATTATTTGGTAAGGTTCTGGATATCATTTGGTAAGGTTCTGGTTATCATTTTGTAATTTCGAAGGTTGGCGATTGGCGTTGTTATTGTGTGTTCCGTGTCTTTTTTTTGTTGTTTAGTGTCTTTTGTTGTTTCTGGCTATCAAATATAATGTTTCTGGCTATCAAATATAATGCTTCTGGATATAAATTAAAAAGGTTTTGAATTCTGAATATCAATTAAAATGCTTCTGGATATCAATTATAAAGCTTCTGGATATCAATTATAAAGCTTCTGGATATCCAGAACTCTTTGAAAGGATATCCAGAACCTTATGTATGTGATATCCAGAAATTTAGAATTGGCTTCTGGATATAAGTTTTAAGGCTTCTGGATATCCATATTCAATGTTCTGGATATTCAGAACCTTTGTGAAAGTGATATCCAGATCAAAATTTGGTCTTGGCCTTGGATTTGGTCTCAAATTTTTTTTCTGGATATCCGTCCCAAAGCTTCTGGATATCAATCCTAAAGTTTCTGGATATCCAGAACCTTTGAAACTGATATCCAGAATATTTGGAAAAACACGTTTCTCCATAACTTATGGAGAAACACGTTTCTCAGCAGACCTACTCAATTATAAATGATCATTTTTTAGACTAAGTACGTACCAATTTAAATTTTATTAATCGATCAATGACATGCACTCAAAAGATGCACTCAGAAAAGATAAGTGTACCTATTCATTTTAAACTAATTTAGAAGAATTTTTTTACTTTGAAATAAAAGTATTTTATTTTTTTAAATAATAATTCAAAAAAGCCATACTATTGACAACAATAATAAATATTTATAAGTCGACTGTCCATATACGTTGAAAGTAGAATTCAAATAATAGACTCACATTTACAAACGCTGTTTTATTCGTATTCATCCGAGTGATTAAATTAAATAAAATAATTTATCACAATGCTTTTGGACTCAGAATCTTATCATATTTTCCATTCGTACCAAAAGCACCCCCAAAAAGAAGTGTTAAAAATGAAAAGTTAGAAACAAAGTTCAATCATCCACTAATTACAAATTTCACTTTCATAAATAGTTTATAACGAAGTAATCTATAGTATAAATGCAACCGGGGTGTGAACAGTTTTATGAACAGTTCCACCTGTCGAAGTTTCCATTTTGTCCTCACTATTCACTTTCTTTCCCGTTTTGCCCTTAAAAAAAAAATTATCTATGTCGTGCGACATACATGGCATTAATTTTCAAAAATAACTTTTTCCTCCTAAAATTTGAATTTTTGTAAAAAGAGCTCCACATTAAAAAAAAAAATTAGTATGTCATGCGACATATTTTCCCTTAAATTTTTTTTTTTTAAACTAAAAGAAAATAGAAAAAAAAAACACTCACGTGGCCTTGGACACGGGCATGTGCTAGTATGTAATATGCATGATGCTAATGATAACAAAATTTGCCTTCCGTTTGATTACAAATTTCACTTTCATAAATAGTTTATAACGACGTAATATGCATGATGCTAATGATAACAAAATTTGCCTCCCGTTTGATTAAAAATTTCACTTTCATAAATAGTTTATAACGGCGTAAAATGCATGATGCTAATTATAACAAAATTTGCCTCCCGTTTGATTAAAAATTTCACTTTCATAAATAGTTTATAACGGCGTAAAATGCATGATGTTAATGATAACAAAATTTGCCTCCCGTTTGATTAAAAATTTCACTTTCATAAATAGTTTATAACGGCGTAAAATGCATGATGCTAATGATAACAAAATTTGCCTCTCGTTTCATTACAAATTTAACTTTCATAAATAGTTTATAACGACGTAATATGCATGATGTTAATGATAACAAAATTTGCCTCTCGTTTGATTACAAATTTCACTTTCATATATAATTTATAACGACGTAACATGCATGATGCTAATGATAATTGATGAGCCCGAACCTGCTGGACCGGACCCACGCTCGATCTGATCCAAGGAACCGATGACGTGGCATTTCCTAGACCGCTGGGGGGGAAGCCCGCGGACAGATAGGCCCTTGAGGTCAAGACCGCGTTTCTCCCCGCATCATCCTTCTCAAAGACCGGAGGGATCCTGACCACTGGATTTATGCCCGCACGATCTATGACCGCTGGATTCGTGCCCGCATGGGGTATGACCACTCCATCCGTGCCCGCGTCAAATACCTTTGACCGCGCCCAAGATGTTGACCGCGGGCTCATACCTGCCTCCCGGTTGTCTCACCTGCCTCCCGGTTAATGTCAAGGCTTACTGAGCAAGCTAGCTTACTGGCTCTGACATGCAAGTTGTCGGCTCCCCCATCACGCATTTAATGCGGTCAGATAGGCGCCTACTATTTCATTTAATGCGCCAAGCCATATACACGGCTCATGTCCCTTTCAGCCATGTCCCCTTTACAGTCAATGTTCCCTCCCTGACAGGGCCAATTAGCTGCGGACACGTGTAGGTGGTCAAATACCAAAGTGCCCCCTAGGGCTGATCTCATTGCTTACATCAACAAGCACCTCTCCATTGCCTATAAATAGAAGACCTTTGTCCCCTTGAGCAAGGTAAGTTACAAATATATTGAGTAAGCCATATTACTCTAAACCCTAAACACATACACACACTCCAAGACATTCAAACGTCTTATATATCTCAGTATTCTTACTCTCACACCCGAGGGCCTGAGTTGGAGTAACGTCCAACTTTGACCTTAACGGTGCTTGTTTGTGTTGTGTTCTAGGTACATCAAACCACCAAATATATCAAGCCAGATATCCTTGAACCGCTCTTGACCCTGAAAAGCGTGGCGTCATCAGTGGTTCCATTGCCGAGAACAACGACTTTTATTTGTTTTCCCATTTAAAAATCTTTGTTTTCAGACACACTTTGTATCCTAAACAGCTGACTGTCAAAAGACACTTCTTTTCGGTCATTTTCTTCTTTTTAAGAGCATGTCTAAAACGTTGCAAAATGCTGGTCATTTGACCATTGAGGAGGATAACCAGGCCTCACCTTCCAATGTCAATAAGGGTAAGGCTACGACCTCCGTTTTTAATCGAATGGGGGCACCTTCTCAGCCACAACACAGCCTCTCCCCTGGTCAGAGGGCTATACACAAACTAACCGACGAAATACGTGCTGAGAAAGCCCAAGCCCTCCTAAACAACAGCCCAAAAACTCCCCAAGCTCCTATAAAAAATACCGCCTTAACTACTCCACTCTCCCCGGAGCAAATCCTGAGAAGGCAAGAAATTCTGGCCTCCAAATCCAAGGCGATCGGCGAGGCCGTGGCCGTCGGCGATGCTCAAATGGAGATGTTCGAGATAGAGGCCAACGGCGGGCTCCAGTTACCCAAGGGTCACAAAGGTTCTCCCAACGAGCTCCCCCTAAATCGCTTGCTAGTCAAGTTAGGGGGGTAAACTGGGTTGAACCAACCCTTGATCGCGGACAGCCGGCCAGACACAGTGTAGTGCATGTAGAAGACAGCGAGGAGGTTGGAGAAGAGGCCCAATCAAATTTACGTGCGAAGTCCAAAGCCAGACCCTTGGCTCCGGCCAAGGAGAAGGTCGTGACTCCACGGGCTAAAAAACAGAAGGTTGATAATCAGAGCCCGAAATTTATCAAGTTTATGAACGAGATGTGGGAGACCCACCAAAAGGCCGCCCAGAGGTGTGGTCGCACCATGGATGCTTTCAATGATAAGATCGCCCGGGCACCTATTCAGAAGGGCAAGCCCCCCCAGATGAACACCTATGATGGCTCCAAGAATGCCAAGAGCCATATGGGACGATTCGAGGGACAAATGGCTTTATTCTCCTCGGATGAGTCCGTGATGTGCAAGGCATTGGCTGCAACTTTCACGGGCAAGGCCTTATCTTGGATGTTAGACCTCAAGCCCCGGACCATCCAATCATTCAGTCAGTTTAGAAGCATCTTCCTTAATGCCTTTGCTGGGGCAGGAGTGCCCGCTAGACCAAAGACAGATCTTGTCAGTGTCAAATAGGCCCCAAACGAGCCTACAAAGGATTACATATCTCGATTCAGGAAGGTGAGCGAGGAGATTGTGGACCTAGAAGAAGGAGACATCAGACTCTATTTTGAGGGCGGCCTCAGCTCCTCCTTCCTCAAAATGAATTTTGCCTCCAGCCGGCCTAAAACCGTGAAAGAGATGTATGAGAGGGCCTCGGCCATTGCATCCACCGAGGAACCCAGTGTGCCCGCTCCCCGAGCTTTAGCCAAGGAAAGGATAAGCCAAGTTCAGAAAACCACCCCAGAGCCTGCCCGCACCAACAACCAGGGCAAAAATAGAGGTCGCGGGTCGGATAAACTCCGAAAGACAGTAGATGAAACAGTTTACACCGAGCTCACCGAGCCAAGAGTGGTAATCATGAGAGCCTTAGACTTTCCTCCTCCTCACCCAATGCTCCGAAAATCAAATGAGAGGAGTAGGGCTAAGTTCTGTGAGTATCACAACGACCACGGGCACGGAACTGAGGACTGCTTCCAACTGAAGCGAATAATCCAGCAAAAAATCAACGACGGAGAGCTAACCAAGTGGGTTAAAGGAAACAACAATGCCCCCAATAATAATAATCAGCAGCGGGCACGAGACACGCGTGGCCCGAAGAGGAATGAAAGAGACCATTATGATGATGATTTGGGGGATTATGACATTAATTTCATTGGCGAGGAGCCTCCCTCAACCAAACAGCTTTCCCTTCAGATTCGAACGTTGGAGAAAGTTTTCTCAATCCCCGCAATGGCTCCGGAGGAAGAGCAAGAAATAGGGTTCAAAAAGAGTGAACTTGCCTCCTCCCTATTTCACTCTACTCGGCCCCTAACTATCCATATGAAAATTAATCGGGCCAACATACACCGAGTTTTGGTTGATACAGGCGCGGCCAGGGATATTCTCTACTACCACACGTTGGTGAGCATGAGAATGACCGAGGCTAACATAACTCCTTATGCGGGCATGCTGGAGGGGTTCACCAACCACGCCGTGGGGGTAAAGGGGACGATTGTGTTTGAAGTAACTATTGGGGAAAAGCCCATGCAGAAGACGGCCAAAATAACATTCATGGTGGTCGATCTTCCTTCCCGATACAATGCCATTCTCGGCGTAACTGCTCAGGCCGAATTGGGAATAGTTGCTTCCGTTCCCCACAAAAGGGTGAAATTTAACACCCCGGGTGGGGTTACTACCATCAAGAACCAGCCCGGGAGATTCCTCCGAGCACTTGAGGAGAAGAGAAAAGCTAATAAAGGCCAGACATCCTGCCCGCAGATAGAGGGCGAGGACAAATCGAAAAATGGAAAGGCCCTAGCACTTGTGCCGGCACCCATTCCAATTGGCATGCTTTCTTTCCATACCACTAAGTTGGAGCTCAAGACGAGCAGAAAATCAAAACAGTTGGCCCCAGTTGAGGGAGGTTACATTGATCGAGGGATTGAAGGGACAATTGACCGTGAGAACATATATTCAATGGCAACGCTGACCGGAGCTCAGGTCAACCCCCCAACTATTATCATTGACTCTTTGCACAATCGTGAGATCAGCGACCTTCAACCTAACGACGAGCTCGAGGAGGTGGTAATCAACTCCCACTTCCCCGAGCAAACTGTTAAGGTTGGACTGGAAATTCACTGCGAAGAGAGAAGGATCCTCATCGAGTTCCTTAGAGCAAATTGTGATGTGTTCGCTTGGAGGGTGGAGGATATGCAAGGAATCAGCGAGGACGTGATCCTCCATAAAATCAATGATGACCCATCCTTCAAGAACATTCACCAAAAGTCAAGATACTTCTACCCGGAGAAAGAAGTTGCGATCAAGGAAGAGGTGGAAAAATTGCTCAAAGCAAGGATAATAAAGGAAATTACCTACCCCAAAATGGCTGGCAAATGTGGTAATGGTCAAAAAATCCAACGGCGGGTGGAGAATGTGTGTTTATTTCACGGATCTCAACAAAGCATGCCCCAAAGACTGCTTCTCTCTTCCTCGCATAGACAGATTGGTGGATTCAATAGCCGGCCACAGAGTATTGAGCTTCATTGATGCGCATCCGGGCTACCATCGAGATCCAGATGGCTCTGAAGATGTCCGCTCCGTAGCTTTTATCGCCTGCGGGCAAGACTTATTGTTACACGATGATGCCCTTCTTCGGCTAAAAATGCAGGAGCCACCTATCAAAGAATGGTCAATCTGGTCTTCAAGAACCAACTGGGCAGAAACCTTGAGGCCTATATTGATGACATGGTTATAAAAACAAGAGAAAACTCCCACGAGCTCGACGTGGAGGAAACCTTCCAAAACTTGTGCCGCAACAATATGAAACTAAATCCCCTAAAATTAGGGGTGTAAGTGGTTTAGCTCAAACCGCGGTTTGAGACCGAACCGAGCTAAACCACGTGATTTAGCTCGATTTTTAATTTTATGTGGTTTAGTTCGGTTTGAAAAATTCCCAAACCGGTCGGTTTGGTTTAGCTTGCGGTCTGAGTGCACCAAGCCGAACCGAGCCGAACTGAGCTAAACCGTTGAAGCCGTTAAACCGAGTATGGAACCGAACCGTCAAACCGAGCTATAAAACCGAGCTATCAAGCCGAGCTATGGAACCGAGGGAGTATTCATCTAGTCCTCTGTAAAGATGCTTGAACTTGGAGTGTCTTTACTGTTCAGCAGTTCAATGTGATGATTCAGCGAGGGTCATAATGGCACTCTCCATGGCTGTGCTAATTGAAAATATCACACTTCAAAAGAAATATAGTTCTCCTCTTTAATGCATAACTTCCATCTTGTGCATCCAATGCTTTATTTGTTTGTCAATATTGTTCTGAGTAACTAAGGAATATGCACACATAAGCCAAGGATATTCATGCATAACTTCCATCTTGTGCATCCAATGCTTGATGTTTTGCTATTTATCAACCATCAATATTGGTATGAGTAATTAAGGAATATGATGGAACATAAACCGAGGATCTTCATGCATCTTCTTTGTATCCAATGGTTTATATTCTTGCTAATGATCAATTCATCAAAATTGTTTCAAAGTAATTAAGTTGTTGGTTTGAAATGTGGTTTGGACCGCGGTTTGAACCGTGGTTTGAACCGCGGTCTGAACCGTATAATCAAATCGCGGTTTAGACCGAGCTAAACCGAACCATGGCGGTTTAGCTTAGCTCGGTTTGAAGTTTTTTGTGGTTTAGCTCGGTTTGGAATTTCTCCAAACCGATACTAGCGGTTTAGCTCCAAAATTTCCCCAAACCGAGCTAAATCGAACCGTTTACACCCCTACCTAAAATGTGCCTTTGGGGTGAAGGCGGGCAAGTTCCTTGGATTCATGGTCAACCAGCGAGTAATAGAGGCTAACCCCGAAAAAATCCAAGCGCTGTTGGACATGAAACCTCCTGCTTGCGTGAAAGATGTACAGAAACTCAATGGTCGCATCACCGTCCTTGGCCGCTTCATCTCGCGGTCAGCAGAGAGATGCCTCCCCTTCTTCAAAACTCTAAAAGGGGGGAAGAAGCTTGATGAATTTGCATGAAGCAATGAGTGCCATCAAGCTTTTGAAGAAGTCAAGACATACCTCGGGCAGCCACCTCTTCTCAGCAGCCCGGTGCTCGGGGAAAAACTTTTTCTGCTTTTAGCGATTGGGCCTGATACGCGTAGGCTGCTGTTCTTGTAAGGGAGGAGAATAACTCCCAAAACCAGTTTATTATGTATCTAAGGCACTGTCCGTCGTAAAGGGGCATTATCTTAATATAGAGAAGTTAGCCTACGCCTTGCTTGTATCTGCTCGAAAATTAAGAGCTTACTTTTCTGCACACCCTATCACTATACTCACTGAGGCCCCGCTTAGAAAGGTTTTACAAAAACCAGAGTCCTCGGGGAGAATGCTAGCTTGGTCTATCGAGCTCACTGAGTTCCAGATCACCTACTCCCCGAGAAAGACAATCAAAGCGCAGGCCTTAGTTGATTTTGTGGTAGAATCATCATTTAAATTGGCGGACAGCGATCTTAGAAAAAGAAAGCGGGCAGAATCAGAGGAAGCCCCAAGTAGCTCGAACACTGAAATTATACAGCCAAAGGAGCGTCTAGAAGAAGTGTGGACTCTATTCGTGGACGGCTCTACGAGCAAGTTAATTAGTGGAGCGGACATACTCCAGATCGCACCCTGCAGGGAGAAGTTCAAAAGGGCCTTGAGATTCAAGTTCGAGGCATCAAACAATTAGGCTGAGTATGAAGCGATTATAGCGGGCATGGAATTGACAAGAGACTTGGGAGTTCAGAATATTGATATCAACAGTGACTCTCAGCTCATAGTTAATCAAATGAGGGCTTTTGCAAGACCGCAGTACTGAGTTAGCACTGGGTTGATAGTATCATACTCCCCGAGGGGCCATTGATGAGCCCAAACCTGCTGGACCGGGCCCACGCTCGGTCTGGTACAAGGAACCGGTGATGTGGCATTTCCTAGACCGCTGGGGGGAAGACCGCGGACAGATAGGCCCTTGAGGTTAAGATCGTGTTCCTCCCCGCATCATCCTTCTCAAAGACTGGAGGGATCCTGACCACTGGATTGATGCCCGCACGATCTATGACCGCTGGATTCGTGCCCGCATGGGGTATGACCGCTCCATCCGTGCCCGCGTCAAATACCTTTGACTGCGCCCAAGATGTTGACCGCGGGCTCATACCTGCCTCCCGGTTGTCTCACTTGCCTCCCGGTTAATGTCAAGCCTTACTAAGCAAGTTAGCTTACTGGCTCTGACATGCAAGTTGCCGGCTCCCCCATCACGCATTTAATGCGGCTCAAACAGGCGCCTACTATTCCATTTAATGCGCCAAGCCATATACACGGCTCATGTCCCTTTCAGCCATGTCCCCTTTACAGTCAATGTTCCCTCCCTGACAGGGCCAATTAGCTGCGGACACGTGTAGGTGGTCAAATACCAAAGTGCCCCCTAGGGCTGATCTCATTGCTTACATCAACAAGCACCTCTCCATTGCCTATAAATAGAAGACCTTTGTCTCCTTGGGCAAGGTAAGTTACAAATATATTGAGTAAGCCATATTACTCTAAACCCTAAACACATACACACACTCCAAGACATTCAAACGTCTTATATATCTCAGTATTCTTACTCTCACACCCGAGGGCCTGAGTTGGAGTAACGTCCAACTTTGACCTTAACGGTGCTTATTTGTGTTGTGTTCTAGGTACATCAAACCACCAAACATATCAAGACAGATATCCTTGAACCGCTCTTGACCCTGAAAAGCGTGGCGTTATCAATAACAAAATTTGTCTCCCGTTTCATTACAAATTTCAGTTTGAAGTTTGAATAAGACGCAAATGTAACAACATTTGTGAGCAGAACTTTTATTTCATTGATGAAGTAGATCGTTACATTGATGCTTAATCCGAAATAATATCTAGCTAAGTGGCTAGCATGCCAACGATGTTTTAGCTCGTCACAATTTGGATGGCCAATCATGTAGGTCCCCTCCTTAACAATTCTAGTGACGATGTAGGGTCCTTCCCAATTCGGAGATAACTTATTATGTTCAGCCTTTTTTCAAGTTACCTCGATCCTCCTTAGCACATAGTCCCCAACATTGAATGACCTTTTCTTGATCTTCTTGTCGTGATAACCCTTGGTTTTATGTTTGTAGTTCACCATTCTAAGCTGAGCTGTCACCCGTTTCTCTTTTAGTAAGTCTAAGTCGAGCAACTTGTAGGAGTTATTCTGATTCTGATCAAACAAAGCCACCCTAGCTGGAAGTGGTAGCTCTGCAGGTGCCATAGCTTTCGACCCAAAAGTAAGGGTGAATGGGGTTTCCCCTGCAAAATCGATGACACAGGAAACGATCTAGATCAGCCTTAGTCCAGCGGTTAGGTTGATCTCCAGCCAATGTGATCTGAAATCACGAACAAACGACTAGCCGGGTTGGCCTCCGGCTAAAACCCTCCGGCGTGATGATGAGATAACTTGTATTAGACTTATAAATTAAATTGAATAACGCAGTTCTCAAATAGCAAATAAGACATTACCTTTTGACGTTGGATGTTGTAAGGTATTTATAGTGGTAGTGAAGGATCGTCATAAATCCCTAAAATCACGAAAATGTTGATGGCGTAACTGTCTCCGAAAATGTAGGAGGCGTAACTGTCTATGATGGGCCATTGGTGTTGTAGCCATTGGGCCGGCCCATTTCACAGTAGTGTCTTGGTGATGTCTGAAATGTTGGGCTTCATTCGTTAGGTCTGGCCCGTCACTTTTATTCCGTTAAGTAATATTCATGATAACTTGTCCCTCCGTTCTAATTTAAAAATTACTAATTTCATTTTTGAGCGCTCAATATATAGAAGTTATTAATCCAAAATAGACAATTAGACCTACTTAACAAAAACTCCATACTCCACATTATCTCTCCTGCTAAATTTTTTATATTTATAATACTTACTTTTTTTCTTAATTTTGGTGAATTCACTAACTATTTTCTACCCTATTTTTTCTTTCCTACATCATTTTTCATACTCACAACATTTATTTCACTATACACTTTTTCTCTTTCCAACATCACTTTCCTTAAGCCTCGTACATGGGCCATTTTGGGACACTTCAGCCGGGACAGAGGGAGTATTATTCAGCGTAAGGTTTATTCATTTTTTGAAATAAATATTAAATTTTAAATAATTTTATACTCCCTCCGTCCCACTCAATTGTGGATTTATTTTTATTTTGGGATATCCCACTCCATTGTGAACTGTCTAAAATGATAAAGAATCTTTACTATTTCACTCACTTATTCTCTCTCCTATTTTACTTTTATATTCACAACATTTTCTCTGCTAACTATTCTTCTCACTTATTTTCTTTTTTATTTAATTTTTCATACTCACAATGAAGTGAAACAGAGAGAGTATTAATTAATTTTTATTGTGAGAGAGGTACGTGTACATGTCTAATATGACATGCATGTGACTATGTGAGTGCTAATCCTAACACTTGCTTTTCCCAAAAGGTCGAAAATTTAATTGATTAGGAAAAGTGGTCGGTAGGTGAAAAGGACTGTCTTTTTCGTAAAGTAGGTTCCGGGTGGGGGTAATATACAGACGTGGCCGGTACGATTTAACTGCAGGTTTTTTTTTACGGTTAAAAATTGACGATTTTAATCTTGAAAAATCTTTAATCGGAATTGAATCGGATAATCGGTTAAATCGATTACGGTTTGATGGTTATACGATTTTAACGATTTTTCGGTTAATCTTTGATTTATTCGTTTGAACTGCTTCATTCGAAGCTTTGGTGTTGCTTTCCCATTTGAAGCATACCCTTTAGGGTTTAGAGGTTGAGGATTGCTCGTAGAAGTTAACGGGTGTCATTTGGCCGAAGCATAACCTTTTTGGGTTTAGGGGTTGAGAATCATTACTATTCCCTTCACTCATTTTCTCTCCTACATTATTTTAATACTCACAACACCATTATAATTTACTATTCACTCCACTCATTCTCTCTCCTATTTTACTTTTATACTCACAATATTTATATCATTATTTTTTTTCTTAATCTACTCGTGAACAGTAAATGAGTGATTTCTATCGGGACAGAGGGAGTATATAGTATATTAACTTCTTTTTTTTTTCAATTTTTTGTTGGATAAAGAAACGTATTTGAGATGTTGTTTTGTTCTGAAACTTTTTACAAAAAGTTATATAAAAAAAATTAAGAATTTTTAAAGAAATAAAAGTCAATAAAAAAAAGGACGATACCCTTAAATTTTATTAATTAAAATAAAATTACAAAGAGGGGGACAACCAACCTTACCCTTTTATAAATAAGGGGGGACATTTAGGAGCCTTTACCTCAACCTAACTATTACAATTAAATAAAAATAAACATAATTTAAAGTCTAAAATAATCTAATTAAAATAAAAATTAATCTAAAACATCATTCATTCATCACTACTTTTCGTAGAGCGGTGGTAGTGGTAGTGGTACTGATAGTAGTAGTGGTGGTGGGGGTGGTGGTGGTGATGATAGTGGTGGTAGACTGGTAGTAGTGGTATTGGTAGGAGTGGTAGTAATAGTGGTAGTAGCGATAGTAGTGGTGGTGGTAGTTAGGGGTGTTCACGGTTCGGATTGGTCCGGATTTTATCAAAAATTTTTTAAAAATAGGATCGGACCAATTGTTCGGTTCTGCCTAAATTCAGGACCAGGATCAGACCATTACATTACAGGACCGGTCACATTGATCCGATTCCAATGGTTAGGTCTATGTCCGGTTTCATCGGTTCCACAAGTTACACTACTATATATTTTTTCTAAAGATAAAATATGCAACAACTATTTTTTTTCATGAAACCAAAAATATAGGACGATTACATAAACAACGTTCAAATAAAAATATTCAGACATACAACAAATTAACTTAGTTTATAGGGTTGAGAATTGAGACGAGAGAAAGACGAGAGAGGGGAAAAGCGTAGAGAGAGAGAGAGAGAGAGAGGGATAGAAAACCAAACGACGGAAATGAAAGAAATATGATAGGGTTAGGATTTTTGTAAACTTGTAATGTCGCTAGATGGATAAGGTCACAGCAATATTATTTTATTTTATTTTTGAAAATTAGAAATTTGAAATTATATATATATATATATATATATATATATATATATATATATATATATATATATATATATATATATTATACATAATATATACATAATCGATCCGGTCCGAGTTCGTTCCAGGACCATATACTTATATTTTTTCAAAAACCAAAACCAACTCAAATAATCGGTTCCATCTAAATTTGGGACCAGAACCAAATCAATTATATTGGATTGGTTCGGTTTTATCGTGGGTCCGGTCCTGGGTTTCATCGGTTCGGTCCAGATCTGTCGATTTTTTTGTTCCTGCACGGCCGGTAGTAGTAGTAGGCGGTAGTAGTAGTAGTGGTGGGCAGTTCAGAAGAGACTAAATGTGGTAGTAGCCGAAAGTGGTAGTAGTAGTAGTGGTGGTAGTGATAGTAGTGATAGTAGTGGTAGTAGTGGTGGTGGTGGTAGTAGTAGTAATAGTGGTAGTAGCGGTGGTAGTAGTAGTAGTGGTAGTAGTAGTGGTGGTAGTGGTGGTGGTAGTGGTAGTGGTAGTGGTGGTGGTGGTGGTACTGGTAGTAGTGGTGGTGGCTGACAGAACATAACGCTTAGTTTGAAAAAGGCAAACCTTGAACCTCCCTGGGTTCTGGCATTCGCTCGACCGAGCAACTCATATGACTCCGAGCATGCAGCGTTATTGGAAAATTTACACACCGAAATGACCCCTCGGCCGAGCAACTCATATGACTACGAGCATGGCCCATTGACAGTTTTTCAAAAAAGCAAACCTTAACCGAACCTCCCATTTACCGTTTTCGGTTAGCCGGTTTCGATTAACCGGCGTTGACCGATTTTGACCGATTTTGACCGGTTGAAAACAGCCCGATTGGCCGATCCGATGTATAAAATGGCAACGTCTAGTAATATACTCCCCGTTCTTAACTTAGAATAATTTATCATTATTTTGTATTTTCATTCGACTTATAACATTTCAAAACAACAAGTGTTTATATTATATGTATATTTAATGAGACCACTTGTCATACTCACGATAACAATTCTCTTACTCCTCCCTAGGCATGGCTGTTAGGTTGATTTGGGTTGGGTTGGGTCAGATTCAAATGGGTTATGGGTTCATATGGATAAAACTTGACACAACTCATTTAACTCTCAGTGTTCGTAGATTTCCAATCGAGGTCGGGTCGACTCCCGACATGTCACCTTTTTTAACCCCTTGGTGGCGTCATTGGAAGGAAAAGTGGGGAAAGGAATGGAAAACTCCCTCTTTCCATTCCTTTTCCTCCGTTTGCTTCCAAGTTTCTTTAAAAAAATTCTACGAAGGAAAGTTCGAATTCCTTCAACGGTAGTGAATTCAACTTTCCTTCATAAAATCGACGGAAAGATCCACCTTTTCTTTCGGAATTTAAAAAAATTTTTTTTGACTCAAAATACCCCCAAACCCTACCCACCCCTACCCCCTACCCACAAATTTCCCTACCCAACCCCACCCACCCTTACGCCCCCCACCTCTGGGCCACACTCCCCCACCCCCCACCCCCCCACCCCCTCACCCCCACAAAAAATTTTTTTTATTATTTTTTTTTTTCTGCCTACCCTCTCCCCACCCTACCCCCACCTCCCACCCCCACCCCCCCACTCCCCCACCCCCACGAATTTTTTTTTTTTTTTTTTTTTTTTCGCTCTACCTCTCCCCACCCTATCCACACCCCCACCCCCCCACCCCCACCCCCCTCCCACCCCCTTACGAATTTTTTTTTTTTTTTTTTTTTTTTTTTGCTCTACCCTCCCCCACCCTACCTCCCCACCCCCACCCCCCCACCCCCACCCCCCCACCCCCACCCCCCACCCCACCCCCCCCACCCTCTACGAAATTTTTTTTTTCTCGCTTACCTCCCCACCCTACTCCCCCAACCCCCCACCCCCTCCAAATTTTTTTTTTAAAGGGTAAATTGGTCATTTTATATGCTTTCATTCCATTCCTATAATTTGTATTTTCAAACCAAACATTTATTTGTCAAGCGAATCTGAATGACAATTCCTATTCCATTCCGCGCCAACCAAACTGGAGGGGCCAATTAGCTTTTTTTCCATTCCAATTCCATTACAATTCCATTCCACTGAGCAATTCCATTCCTTCACTTTTTTTCCACCGAACCAAACGCCTCTCCTTTATTTACTTAGGTCAGAATTACTGGGTCTAGATTTATGTGTTGTGAGAAGAGAGTCAATGTTTTCGTCGGAGAACAAATTAAGTGTCGGAAACGAATGAAATCCTCGCCGGCGGCGAGTGCTGCTAAGGTGGATGATGTGAAGATTGATTTTTTTTATAAGCTACCTGATGATCTCGTTGTTTCAATTCTATCAAAGCTCAGCTCCGCCGCCGGTTGTCCGGCCGATTTCATCAACGTTTTAGCAACGTAAGTTGTTGTTCGTTGCCTTGATTTACACACAGGAAATGTGACGTTTTGGTGTTCATTTCGCCAGAATCTTTTTTTGGATGATTATTTTTTCCCGGATTGAATCTGATTTGTTTCATTGAACTGCAACAGATGCAAAAGACTGAATGGATTTAGGCCTTCATTCGCCTGTTTTATCAAAGGCTTCACTGAAAACGTTTGCCGTGAAGGCTAAGAACTGGTCGAAATCTGCTCATTTTATGTGCTGGCTAATTGATGAATTAATTAGACTAATTAAATTTGTCATTGACACAGATTCGCTTCTAGGTTTAATTAACGGGTTAAACAGGTCACCGGATCAAACCTTTATTAACCCGTAAGTAAATTGTGGTGGGTTTAAATGGATTATCTATTTGAACCTTTTTATTTTAGGGTTAATGACAATTTAGGGCTCGTAGTAAGTAGGGCGATGCGCATTAGAGGGCAAGTTTTAAAATTGTCAATTTAGGGCCCAAAGTTACAATTTTGATCAATTTGGAGCTTTTTGACGTTTTTCGTAAAAAAAAGTCGTTAAGTGACCACGTGCGATGCACATGAGATTCAGTGAGGGCATTTTGGTCATTTCGCTCAAATTTCGCACTTCGTGACCCTAAATTGTCATTTTTCCTATAAAATAATAAATAAAAATATTTAATTTTTTTTTCTAATAATTTAAATTACTAATTATTTTGCTTAAAAAATTATTAATTATTTTAGAGTGAATAATTTATAAAATATATAAATAAAAATAGATTAAATAAAATAAATATTTAGAAAAAAATTACTAATCATATATTTAAAGATGGAATAATATAGTAAGTGTTATTATACCTAAACTAAAATTAAATATTTCGTTTTAATACTTAATTTTACATTTTATAGTTTTACAATTATAAGTTGGTTAAAATAAATTACATAATGAATAAAAATAAAAATAAAAGATACTACTATTATCAAATAATAAAAAAGAAAAGAAAAATCTTTCCCATCTTCATCTCCTTCCAACCTCCACAACTCTCACCCCAATAGCCTCCGACCTCCTCCTCCTTCTCTCCCCTCATCCCGTTCCCCAATTTCTCCCAATCTGCCATCACTCACCAATACTATCAATAAAACCACCATCCACCACCCATCACCACAAATTTGAAGAAACCTATCAACAATCTGAACAAATAAAATTAGAAGTTCAAACTAAATTAAGAAACCAAAGTCACTTCCTTTTAAATCAAAACCCAGATCCTCAAAGAGAAGGAGAGAGATATTTTGAGAGAGAGAAGGCGGCGGACATGGTAGACTGTAGAAAGAAGGCGGCGGAAATGGAGGAGATGGCTTGGAATTTACCGATGGTGTGGGGAAGTTAGGGGGAGGCGGACCTAGGACTGAATGAAATGTTCGATTTCATCATGTTGATGTGATGATTGATTTGGGATGATAAATTGTCTGGTAGAAGAGAAAGAACACCAGATGACTGAGGAGAGAGAGAGTGCTGGTGGCCTTGGTGATGATTTCGTTGTTGTTGTTGTTGTTCGTTGAAAGCTAACCGGAGTCCGGTGGAGACGACATTCGGCGGCGGGAGAGAATGGAGCTGGGTAAAATCCAATGTATAATTTGAAATCTGAATTGGGAAAAAAGAGTTAAATTCATAAGAAAATGATTTGTCAATTTAGGGCCTGAAGTCTATGAATTGATCAAAATGCCCTCACTAAATCTCATGTGCATCGCACGCGGTCACTTAACGGCTTTTTTTGTCGGAAAACGTCAAAAAGCCCCAAATTGATCAAAATTGTAACTTTGGGCCCTAAATTGACAGTTTTAAGACTTCAAGCCCCAATGTGGTACCGCCCCTATACTACAGGCCCTAAATTGTCATTAACCCTTTATTTTATTGGGTTGAATTGGGATGGATAATTAATGGGTTGGACTGGATGGGTTCATGAGTTAATGAATAATATTGACAGGCCTACTCCTCCCACTCATTCTCTATTCTATTTTAACTTGTTCATACTAACAATACCTAATCCACTTATTCTCTAACCTTTTATTATATTAATATTTTTTAATTCTTGTGTCGGAAGAGAAAGTTCTAAATCAGATGAGATGGTCGGTATGATAAAAGGACGGTCTTTTTCGTAAAGTAGGTTTCCGGGTGGGGGTAATATACTCCCCCTTCTCATCTTTTTCATATTTTCTGCATAAGGATGGTTTGAAATTTTTGAGATTTATGGTGGCATTTTTTATTTTTTTTTTTGTTGATTCGGATTCTGTATATCAAGTGCTAAACGAAAATCTTATCAGATGAAAAATTTTCTAAATGTCGGATTGAGGCAGTGTCCAAGTTTTTCTTGAAATGTAAACCGCCCGTCTCAAGATTTAGATTGAACATGTCTTTTTTTTTAGGTTAAGAGATGTATATGACATTAACATTCAAGGTAAATCTCCAATATTTGTGGAGTGCCATCTCTTTTCTAGTTGTGAATGAATTTGAATTTGTCGTTTGCTTCAAAAACAAAAAGATTTATGATTTTTTAATTAAAATTAACATTTTAAAATGTCTCCTAAATTAAAAATGATCATTTTTTAGACGAAGCAAGTACCAATTTAAATTTGATTAATCGATCAATGACATGCACTCAAAAGATGCACTCAGAAAAGATAAGTGTACCGATTCATTTTAAACCAATTTAAAAGATTTTTTTTAGTTTGAAATAAAAGTTTTTTTTTTTAAATAATAATTCAAAAGAGCCATACTATTAAAGACAATAATAAATATTTATAAGTCGACTATCCATATACGTTGAAAGTTGAATTTAAATAATAGACTCACGCCGGAGGGGTAACGCCGGTGACGCCCCCGACTTAGTTGACTTGTCTTACTTGTGTGTAGGTGACCAACGGAGAAGATAGCCATTCGAGTCAGTTCTGTACAACCATTTGACGTGATAGCATCGATATTCTCTCGAGTGATTAAATTAAATAACTTATCACAATGCTTTTGGACTCGGAATCTTATCATATTTCCATTCGTACCAAAAGCACCCAAAAAAAAAAAAAAGTGTTAAAAATGAAAAGTTAGAACCAAAGTTCAATCATCCACTAATTATAAATTTCACTTTCATAAATAGTTTATACCGACGTAATATGCATGATGCTAATGATAACAAAATTTGCCTCCCCATTCGAGTCTCGAATAATCTTACCCACTTTGCTAATTAAAACGTTTAATTAATAAGTTACATTATTTTCCGAAAAAGAAAATGTATAATATTTTTTGTTAATGATATTCACTTTTTATACTAACAACAATTATACGCTTTTCATAACTAAAATATAACATTTTTTAAAAATATTCTCACTAAATTTTTTCATTTTTCAAAATGTACTCGCTTCATTAACAAATTCACTTAAAATTTAACAAAATCTAGCCACATGACTTCACATGAATAGTTTTGTTAAATACGACCTAGGGTAAATGTTTTTATGGCATAATTAATTTGTAATATTTCTTATAAACTATTTGCTTATGACATTTTACATTAAAAAAATTGTAATCTTCATTATACACGTCAACAATGTTAACAAATTGGTTGAAAACTTAACTAACATCATTCACGTTAAGTCACGTGACTAAATTTCTTTAGATTTTTCGCGAATATATTAATGAAGTGAGCAAATTTTGAAAATTGTGAAAGTTCAGTGAGAACATTTTGAAAAATAATAATTCAGTCAGAACATTTTGAAAAAAGCTAAAGTTTAATAACGAAAATATGATTTTTGACATTTGCTTAATTTTTCCTACACCACTTTCTCTTTTATCCAATAACAACACTTATTTTTATAACATTATTTTCTAATTCCCATTTGAATAGTAAATGGATAAAATTTTCTGTGTGATGGAGAGAGTATTTATATTAATATTTGTATCTTATTATAATGATTATCAATTTTTTTTTTTTCAAATTCGATCAAGTGGAGCAAAATCACATCATTTACTTATTTTTCCCGATTTGACCTTGACCTATCATATCAACATTTATAACAATTATGACAAAATCATGGTCCAAACGTTAGAACATTATTAATGTTAGAGATGGCCAAATCGGATCGAAATTAGATCGAAATCGAAAAATTGAATCGAAACCGAATTGCAAAAGCCCGAAATCAGAGCGAATTGGGGAGAAAATCAAAATCAAACGGATCAGAACCGGGGTTAGGCCGGACCGGTTAAGGGTTACAAAATTGCCAAACCGAACCGAAACCGAAACAGTGAACCGGACAAAATTTCCATGTTTTCCAAAGAATCGAAACGGAACCGGACCGGAAAAACCCGGAACCGGAGCGAACCGGGAAGAAAACCGAAACCGGACGGACCGAAACCGGGGTTAGGCCGGGCCGGTTAAGAGTTACCATTTGTCCGAACCGAAACCGGTAATTTTCAGGCCGAAACCGAAACCGGACCGATTTTGGCCATCCCTAATTAATGTTCTAATAATAATAATAATAATAATAATAGTAATAGTAATAATAATAAATACCCCCTCCGTCTTATTTATTTTAAGTTGAATTATTTATTTATTTTGATTTGTCTTTCTATAAATTTGACTATAAAAATGATAATTTTTTTCACTATTTCTTCAACCTATTCTCTTTCGTGCTTTATTTTTATAATCACAATATCAATTAATTTACAATTATTTTCACTCATTTTCTCTTCTACTTTAATTTTCATATTCACAATACATTTTCTATTTTTTCTTAATTATTATATCCAAAAGTTAGTCCAATTTAAAATGAAACAAAAAAAGTATACTAATAATAAGGGCTCGTCTGGTGCACAGTTTTATAAACGAAGATTTTTTAAAACGGAGCTTTTTTTGGACGCTATAATTTTGAGCGGCCAAAATATCCACAACTTTTTAAAATTCAACCGTCTAAAACTCTTGACTAACACGCTTAATATAAAACAAGTTGAGTTTTTTTATCTCCGTTTTAACAAAAACGCTCGACAAGACAGGGCCTAATATGAATATTATACCCGAAGATCTCTTTCGATTCTCCATCCAAACTCTTCAAATAATGGTATTTTTTAAGAGAGAATTTTTATTCCAAAATAATTGCCTTTCTTGAAGTTTTTCATAAAATTTTGACACAATTTATCTATACTATTTTTATTAATGATTGGTAGTTGTTGTAGTAAAAATATTTAATTGATTAAATATTTGAAATATTTAAAAGATAATTTTCTCTATTTTTTTTAATATACGTATGTAAATAAATAGTGCTACAAGTATTTTGGGACGGAAGAGTTGTTTAGACCACTCCCATTGGTGACTCTCCTTGTGAGAGTCACAAAAAAAAAAACAAAAAAGGAAAAACCTTGGAAAGAAATGAATATTCACAACCTAGGTTGGCTAGTTGCCCCAAGGTTGGTCCCGGTTGGGTCACCATTTAATGTTTTTTTTTTTTTTTCACCAAATTATTTTGATTTTGTATTTATATAAATATATTTTTTAAAACTAGTGTATTTTATATAATTATATAATTAAAAAAATAAAAAATATATCAAAATTCATTTTTTTATAATTGTATGGGTAATTATTTTTTAATGATTTTACGGGTAATTTTAAAAATATTATTACTCATACATTATTTTAAAAAATAAAATGATAAATATTTTAGGTAAGTTGAAGTAAAGAAAAAATAAATATTTTATTTTTAAAAGGTTGGGTTGGGTTGGGTCGAGGTCACTGATGGGAGTATAAATTATATTCCCTCCGTCCCGCTCGAAAAGATAAATTTCCTTTTGGGCCCCATTTAAAAGGGCAAGACAACCCCAAAAAGGAAAATTTTTATTATATTTATACTCTTCCTATCCCACTCATTCTCTTTCCTACTTTACTTTTACACTCACAACATTCTCTCTGCTAACTATTCCTCCCACTCATTCTCTCTCCTATTTAATTTTTCATACTCTCAACATTTAACCTTTTTCTCTTTCTTACATCACTTTCCTTATTCATTTCTTAATTTCCGCGCTAGGAGGCAAAATTGCCCTTTCGGGCGGGACGGAGGGAGTATAAGGTTGAGAGTGTGTATATGAAAGTGAAAAAAATTAATATTTTATTTGAGGTTGTGTTGGGTCGGGATCACTGATTGGAATAGTTTTAGTAGCTAGATTGGCATGTTCACTGTTTCTCTCTGTCTCTCTCTTCTGTAAATCGTCAGCTCTCCTACAAGTACTAGAGTCCCCGCACCCTGTTTCTTGAAAGAATTTGCCTCGACAATCTCTCATCAAAATTACGATTACCCATAAAAATTGTTCAAAACCCCAGGTCAGATTTTTGGATTTTTTGTCATGGGTTTCTCTCAGATTTTAATTTTACTCACCCACTTTGTCTCCTTCTCAAATTTAGAGATAACATAGAGAGAGAGAGAGAGAGAGAGAGAGAGAGAGAGGAGAGAGAAACACATAGTGGGTGTGTGTGTTTTGGTTGGGTTTCCATGTAGGGTTTGAATTTGATGACGAAAATCTGCTTTTGTTCTCATTTGCATTGCCGATTTCATTTTCTCCAAGAAGCCCACATCTGTTCCCTCTCCCTTGCGCACCTGTCAAGCGTTCATAACAAGAAATTTGTTGATTTTTCTCGTCAATCTCTTCAAATATCAATTACTGTATTTGTCATCGAAGATATTATATTTTAATAATATAATACTGATTTGACTGGAAGTAGTCTTCTCACCACCGACTTGTTGTTCTCATCCCAATTTTCCGGTGATATCTGTTATGGGTATCAGTCTGTTCATAACTAAATTTGTTCAAGGTTTACCCGTATTGGAATTATCGTCAATTTGCATCAACTTGACATTGCTGGTCTGTTTCCTCTTCATAGTCTCATTCAGACAGATTTCTGTTTGTGTGGGTCGAGTTAGGATCATCAAGGAGGATTCAAATGCCAATGTGGTTGTCCCAATTCAAAGAATTGCCGATGGAGAAATTCGCAGTTTCGAAATTGGTAATGGCTATAAAGCTACAGTATTATGTTGCTTTTATGTTTTGTTTGTTCAAGTATTGGTGTTGGGGTTTGATGGTGTTGGGTTAATAAGAGTGGGTGGGAAGGGTAAAAATTGGGACATTTTATTGTTGCCTGCAGCTCAGGGTTTAGCTTGGTTTGTATTGAGCTTTTCTGCCCTTCATTGTAAGTTTAAACTATTTGAAAAGTTCCCAATTTTGTTGAGAGTATGGTGGGTTCTGTCTTTTACAATTTGTTTGGGTACCCTTTATGTTGATGGTAAAGGATTGACGATAGAAGGGTCAAAACATTTGAATTCTCATGTATTAGCTAACTTTGCATCTACTCCAGTTCTTGCTTTCCTTGCTTTCGTTGCGATTAGGGGTATAACTGGTATACAAGTTTGTAGGGACTCTGATCTGCAAGAGCCATTGCTGCTTGAAGAAGAAGCAGGGTGTCTTAAAGTTTCTCCTTATAATGATGCCGGTCTCTTTAGTTTAGCTACACTGTCATGGTTAAATCCACTTCTTTCCATTGGCGCCAAAAGACCACTTGAGCTAAGAGACATCCCGCTTCTTTCACACAAAGACCGGTCGAAGACAAATTATAAGCTCTTGAATTCTAATTGGGAGAAGTTGAAGGCTGAGCATCCCTTGAAGCAGCCTTCTCTCGCTTGGGCTATTCTCAAATCTTTCTGGAAGGAGGCAGCTTGTAATGCAGTATTTGCAGGGTTGAATACTCTTGTTTCATATGTTGGTCCATACTTGATTAGCTACTTTGTAGATTACTTGGGGGGAAAAGAGACATTCCATCATGAAGGGTACATTCTTGCTGGTATATTTTTCTCTGCAAAACTGGTGGAGACTTTAACAACTCGCCAATGGTATCTAGGTGTGGATATTTTGGGCATGCATGTGAGATCTGCCCTCACGGCAATGGTGTACCGAAAGGGGCTCAAGCTCTCGAGCTCAGCCAGGCAAAGCCACACCAGTGGGGAGATTGTTAATTACATGGCGGTTGATGTACAAAGAGTAGGGGACTATTCTTGGTATCTGCACGACATATGGATGCTTCCTATGCAAATCATTCTGGCCCTTGCCATACTTTACAAGAACGTGGGGATTGCTTGTGTTGCGACTTTAATTGCTACAATCATTTCTATTGTTGTAACTATACCTTTGGCAAGGGTCCAGGAGGAATACCAGGATAGATTAATGGCGGCCAAAGATGATAGAATGAGGAAAACTTCTGAATGTTTGAGAAACATGAGGATCCTCAAGTTGCAAGCTTGGGAGGATAGGTACCGTGTGAGGTTGGAAGAAATGAGAAGTGTGGAATATAAGTGGCTAAGGAAAGCACTATATTCACAAGCATTTGTCACATTTATTTTTTGGAGCTCCCCGATTTTTGTTTCAGCTGTTACTTTTGGTACTGCCATACTGTTAGGGGGTGAGCTTACAGCAGGGAGTGTTCTTTCTGCTCTGGCCACCTTCAGGATCCTCCAAGAACCGCTTCGGAATTTCCCAGACTTGGTTTCCATGATGGCTCAGACAAAAGTGTCTCTGGATCGAATAGCTGGGTTCTTGCAGGAGGAAGAGTTGCAGGAAGACGCAACTATTGTTTTACAACGAGGCATTACTAATGTGGCAATAGAAATTAAAGATGGGGAATTTGCGTGGGACCCATCTTCTTCGAGGCCTACATTATCTGGTATACAGATGAAGGTGGAGAGAGGGATGCGGGTGGCTGTTTGTGGTATGGTTGGTTCCGGGAAGTCAAGCTTCCTTTCTTGCATTCTTGGTGAGATTCCAAAAACATCTGGCGAAGTAAGTTAATGTTCTGAACTACAAATCTAATTTATATTCTCAATATTCTTGATAAAATCACATTTTTAATTTGTTGTTGATTTTCTTGTTTAGGTTAGAATATGTGGGTCTGCTGCCTACGTATCTCAGTCAGCCTGGATTCAATCAGGAAATATAGAGGAAAATATATTATTCGGTAGCCCGATGGATAAAACAAAGTACAAGAGTGTAATTCATGCTTGTTCCTTGAAAAAAGATTTGGAGCTCTTTTCGCATGGCGATCAGACCATCATTGGTGATAGAGGCATAAATCTGAGTGGTGGACAGAAGCAACGTGTCCAGCTTGCAAGGGCACTGTATCAAGATGCAGATATTTATTTACTCGATGATCCCTTTAGTGCAGTCGATGCACACACTGGGTCAGAATTATTTAAGGTTAGACATGCTCATCATAATGATGATTTTACGGCTTAACTAGATTGTGTTTGTTTATCATTAAATTTTACTAATCATATGTCGCTAAACTACAGGAATATATAATGACTGCTCTTGCTGCTAAGACAGTAGTTTTTGTAACTCATCAAGTAGATTTTCTGCCGACTGCTGATTTGATACTGGTAATGTGCTCTATCCTTTCTGGTTTTTGTTTTCTGGTCTTAGGTCTTTGCTGATAGCCTGATACTCATGGATTCAGTTTATGTTCTTGAAAATGCTGCCTATTTTCTTTCTGTTTGAAAGGTTTTCTTTTTCAGTGCGAGTTCTGATTTTATTTCCATTTAGTGATTGGGACTTTCTGAATTTGTTTGATTTTCCTTCATCCTTTAAGTATATACTATAAGATTCTTATTGTTTAGATGGTAGGTAGGCATTCCATTGGTCAAGCATACTACTCCCTCCGTCTCATAAAAAAGATAATCTCATTTTCTACTTTTGTTTGTCCCAAAAAGATAGTGTCACTTCCAAATGGGGAAATTGCATTTTGGGCCCCAAAGTTTAGGGGGTGTTCCCAAGTTAGACCCTATTCTATCACTATTTACAATTTAGGCCCCAAAGTTGTCATTCTGTTTGCATGTTAGTTTTTTTTTTTTTTACCAATTTTGTTAGAAAAAACCGTTAAATGATCAAGTGCCACTTAACGGAAGATGTTTTTGAACAATTTTTTTTCACTGTTGTTTTGATGCAAATTTATTGAAAATTTATAGCCAAAATAAAAAAAAATACAATTTATAAGAAAATTCAAAAGTGTGATATTAAACCCTAAAATGATTTTTCTCTCTCTCTTCTCACATAGTGTAGCCCACAATGCCCCTCCTCCATTGTTGGCTCACTTTACCATCTCTTCCACCTCCCTCGCCCCATCCTTTCTTCCCTCAACCAGCTGCCTTTTCCCGACCAAACTCTGGCCAAGCATCTCCCTTCCCCACCCTAGCCAGCTACCCACACTCACCCAACCGTCTTCTCCCATCATCTTCTCTCCCTTTTCTTTTTTCGGCCAAGCTCCCCCCTTCTCCTTCGTCCACGCCGCCCTCATCTCTCTCTATGGTTCAGATTTGGCAGTCATCTTACAAGATCTGATAGTTTTTCTTTCAAAATTTTTGTTCTGACCTCCCCCCCTTCTCTATGGTTCTGGCCTCCCCCGCCTCTCTATATATCAAATCGGTTTTATTCTCTGATTTAAAAATTTCCAGAACTTATAGATTTTCTTTCCAGAACTGATAGTTCTATGATATGATTTAAGAGAAGTTCCAGCATCTTTTCAAAAAAAAAAAAAAAAGAGAGAAGTTCCAACATTGTAGTTCAAGGAGACTATTTGACTCTTGGATGTTGACTTGTTAGTGGTTATGGTGGCGGTGGTACTGATGGTGGTGGTGTAAAAATAACTAGTAATGAAGAAGATTTTTTAAATAAAATTATTATAACAATTAATAGGATAAAAGGAGAAATAATATTGGATTTTTTTATGATATTTAGTAAATTAGTGAAAGCAAAATATGTAATACAAAGAAATCATTGAAAAAAATTAAAGTGATATATTATGTGTTGATTCTTTTTTTGAAAATATTTTTTTCTTTTTGATATCCATCTATTTTTTTAAAATGTTGTTTAAATTAATTTATTTACCTTTGTGGAAAATAATTTTCTTTTCTTTTTTATATTTTATATTTTTTTTAATTTAATAAATTTTATTATAATAACATGTTTTTTTATATTTAGGAATATTAGTATTTTCTATTTTGGTCATTCATTTTCATTCAATTTGCATTAAAACAACAATGAATGAATTCTTGTTCAAAAACATCATTCGTTAAATGATACGTGACTTGCACGTGATCATTTAACGTGTTTTTTTAACAAAATTGGTTAAAGACCCTAACATGCAAACAAAATGACAACTTTGGGACCTAAATTATAAATAGTGATAAAATAGGGCCTAACTTGGGTACACCCACAAACTTTGGGGTCCAAAATGCAATTTCCCCTTCCCAAATTTGAATGGATAATCTAGGTGAATTTCCTAAACTGTACCACTAAAATGTTTGAATTGTCATTTTCTACTAGCCTAATTCTTACTTTCATTAAGGTATTTCTTACTTTCATTAATGATAATGATGGGAAGAAAAATTACAACTAAAATGTCTGAATAGTCAATTTGGGACATCTTTTTGGGACAGAGTAATTATCAGTACAAAATCTTCTACTTGAACCATGGCACGAGAATAGCTATTGGGTTTAGAAGTTTTCTATCAGCTTAACTTGAGCTTTTGAATCTCCTTTTTCATGTTTAAGCTGTGTTTGTATCAAGTCCTAAGGGATTATGAGGGTGTGGGTGAATAATTGCCGTTACACGATAAACCACCAAAAGAGAACTGAAGCGGGAGCGAGAATAGGAACTATCTAGCTCGGAAGAATACAAGATTTGCGGAACTAGATTGCGTGGAGTTACTATAGCTGGCCTTAATATATGAGCTGAGTATTTATAGGAGTCGAGCTATAAAGATTCCGCACCACGCTCATGATAAGTCATGTGTTGACCGTATCGTGAGCAGGCGCTCCTTCATTGGTTGGTCTATATAAAGTCGCGGACAAGTGTTGCGTGTCCCATGTGGGGACCGTTCCGCAATTCTCCTATTTAAGCTTAACTAGACCACGTGTGGTTCAACAATTGGGCCACGTGGCTTACTTCACTATTCTAGCCTTAGAATACCTTGATCCTCCAATCCACCACTCCTCAGTAGTCCCAAAAATGCGGAACAAGAGAGTCGATCGATCGCGGATCGCTTTCTTGTCCGTTTTGAAAACATTTTCATAACCTTGTCACATTATGGAAACATGGCTTTATGTTTTTAGTTGGGAAAGCACTTAATGCGGATCTATGCTGTCAAAGCTGACCACGCAAGATGTGAGAGCGTCATGCGTTTTACGTGCTGTATTTAATGTTCTTTATAGGAGTCGTCAAGTTTGTTATAACTTGATGACTAATTATTGTAACTATCCTTAGCAAGCAATTTATTTTTCATGACTTGCGTGCTTTCACTCACAGGACTTGAAAGGAAATTCTAACTTTATTCTTTATAAACTTAAATTTTAGTTGTAATTTGAATTTGATTTTTATCTCACTCAGTCATGTCCCATGTTGCAGGTTTTAAAGGAAGGTTGTGTCATTCAGGCAGGAAAATATGATGATCTTTTGCAAGCAGGAACGGATTTCAACACTTTGGTTTCAGCTCACCATGATGCAATTGAAGCAATGGATATTCCCATTTACTCATCTGATTCAGACGTGCCTCATCCTCTAGATGAACCAGTCTTAATGAGTAAAAAATGTGAATCGGTTGGAACCAGTATGGACTGTTTAGGAAAGGAAGTTCAAGAAGGTGTAACCGCTTCAGACAAAAAAGCTATTAAATTAAAAAAGAAAGCCAAACGTTCAAGGAAAAAACAGCTTGTTCAAGAAGAGGAAAGGGAGAGGGGAAAAATCAGCATGAAAGTGTATATATCCTATATGGCTGCAGCATATAAAGGCTTATTAATTCCTCTTATTATTCTTGCACAAACTTTATTCCAGTTGCTTCAAATTGCGAGTAATTGGTGGATGGCTTGGGCTAACCCACAAACCGAAGGTGATCAGCCCAGAACAAATAGTATGGTCCTTATTGGTGTTTATATGGCCCTTGCCTTTGGAAGCTCTTTGTTTATATTTGTTAGAGCTGTACTTGTGGCGACATTTGGGCTAGCAGCCGCACAAAAACTTTTCCTGAAAATGCTTACAAATGTGTTCCGAGCACCTATGTCTTTCTTTGATTCTACCCCTGCTGGCCGGATATTGAATCGTGTATGTATATATTTTCACAGTTCCTCTGCCTTCACATACTACCTCCGTCCCAGAATGATGGCCCCATTTAGTTTTTAGTGGCCAACTTGAGTGAACTTTGACCAATATTTTATTCCAATTTAATTATCCTAGTAGAAGTCTAAAATTTGTTATTGATGCTCCCTCCGTCCCAAAACGAGTGTCCTAAAAAGTTTTCAAATTTGTGCTTGATCAAGAGTAAATTTAATTTTATTTTTTTCGGACATTCATTTTGGGAGAGGGAGTAGTATTTTTGATGCTGCAATACTAACAAGTTTTAGAATTTCATTGAGATCATTATTTTTTCCTAAGTTTTTGGTCAAAGTTCAATCAAGTTGACCACCAACTTTCTGGATTTGGGGGGGGGGGGGAGTATTTCCTTCTCTTATGCTGCATATTTATCTCAGGGGTTTGTGATTTGTGAAATTCCAGGTGTCAATAGATCAAAGTGTTGTCGATCTAGATATTCCTTTTAGACTTGGTGGGTTTGCTTCAACAACAATCCAGCTTATTGGTATAGTTGGGGTGATGTCGGATGTTACTTGGCAAATATTGCTCCTTGTTATTCCAATGGCAGTAGCTTGTTTGTGGATGCAGGTAAGAAATGATTTTTTTGAGATAAATTGCTTAAAATATTTGCAAAAGATTTTCATATTACAGTAACTAAGATAAATTGCTTAAAATATTTGCCAAGGATTTTCATATTACAGTAACTAAATGCAGAAATACTATATGGCATCATCAAGGGAGCTGGTCCGCATTGTTAGCATCCAGAAATCTCCAATTATTCATTTATTTGGCGAATCCATTGCCGGAGCAGCAACAATTAGAGGCTTTGGACAAGAAAAACGGTTTATGAAGAGGAACCTTTACTTGCTTGATTGTTTTGCTCGACCCTTCTTTTGCAGTATTGCTGCCATTGAATGGCTCTGCCTACGCATGGAGTTGCTGTCAACTTTTGTATTTGCTTTCTGTATGGTTTTGCTGGTCAGCTTTCCCCATGGAAGTATTGATCCAAGTAAGTAAATAGTAAAAATAAAATTTTGTTTTCCAGGATATTATGATGCATTTTTTTAATTTTTATCCCGCTTGTGGATAATCTTTTTTTTTTTTAACGATGACACATATAAGGATTCATGTTATCCGAACCCAAATTATTTTGGTACTAAGGGTTTGTGGTTGTTGTTGTGGATAATCTTAACATATTCCCTCCGTCCCATAAAGACAGTCCCACTTTTTTAGAGGTAACTTTGATTGAACTTTGACTAATAATTTATGTAAATTTATTTATCCTAATTAAAATTTAAAAATTGTTATTGGTAGTTTTCTTGATGGTGTATCAATAACAAGTTTTAGAATTTCATTTGGATAATCATTTTTTCCTAAATCTTTGGTCAAAGTTCAATCAAAATAACGGCTAAAAAGTGGGATTATCGTTATGAGACGGAGGGAGTACTAAATTTTCATCTAAAGTTCTTAATCAAAAAGTTTTCTCCCCACCCCCATAGGTATGGCTGGTCTTGCTGTTACATATGGCCTTCAATTAAATGCACGCTTATCAAGATGGATTCTTAGCTTTTGCAAGCTTGAAAACAAAATAATTTCCATTGAGAGAATTCACCAGTACTGCCACATCCCTAGTGAAGCACCGCCAGTTATTGAAGATACTCATCCACCATCCTCTTGGCCGGAGGAAGGAACAATTCAAATAATTGATTTAAAGGTACAAGTTCTATTTTTTGCCATACCTTGCTCGTCTCTAATGTAATCTATATGTAGCTAATATCATCCTAATTTTCTTTTTTAATTTCATATTTGGGCGGTGCCATGGGGACATGAGAAGGGGTCAAACCATCAAACCACCCCTTATGTTTTACTTTCTCCGGTCCAAATTTTTTTTGTAGTTTTAGGGGTTTTCACCAATTTTATGAAATGCAATTATTACAACTGTAGAAAAGAAGTACCTAACCTACCCTTAGAATTGTCTCTCCCTCATACATTGCCTCAGTCAAAAAGATTAAAATGCCTATGAGCCTTTGGCTCAATGGCAGGCCCTTGCCTTTGGCAAGGGTTCAAACCCCTCCCCTACGTAGTATTTGAAATATTGTAACTTGGCAAAAAAAAAAAAAAGAAGATTAAAGTACAATTAATACAATGGAACAAGTTCCAATCTGGGGTAAAATTGAGATCTAAAGGCTTTTAGCCCAAAAAACGACAAGTATTTTGGACCAATTACGAGTCTTATAACGGCAAGTATTTTGGAGCGGAGGAAGTATATTATCCTTGTTGACTTGTTCTACAACCACAAATTTCCTATTTCATGTAGGTACGTTACAAGGAGAATCTACCTGTGGTGCTCCGAGGGGTAACCTGCTCATTTCCTGGTGGAAAGAAGGTTGGAATTGTGGGGCGTACTGGAAGTGGGAAATCAACTTTAATTCAAGCCCTGTTCCGGTTGATTGAACCAGAGGATGGCAGAATTATTATCGACAACATTGATATATCAGCAATTGGTCTTCATGATCTGCGCAGCCGGCTGAGTATCATACCCCAAGATCCGTCGTTATTTGAAGGGACCATTAGGGGCAACCTTGACCCCCTTGAAGAACACTCAGATCAAGAAATTTGGGAGGTAAGTTCTCTATCATTTTTTTTCCATTTCTCAATTTTCTGGCTAAATATACTGTCAAAAAACCTTGTTCGCTGCAGAATCTTTGCGTATATTTTTATTATGAGATACCATGTTAATGCTATTTATTTAAACAGGCACTTGATAAATCTCAGCTGGGAGACATTGTCCGTGAGAAAGAGAATAGGCTTGATACACCAGGTATTTTACTCTAGTCTCCTACTAATTATTAAATATTTTTAGTACTCCCTCCGTCCTAAATAAATGTCTAAATTTCAAGGGGACATTTTGAAAATATTTACCTTTTATATAATTTAATGGCAAAGATGCATACATATTCTTGCTAACCGCTTCATGAAAATTTAGTTTCGCAAGTATAAAATGAATAATTTTTTTTTCTGGTAAAAGAACATTTAGGGACAGTTTCTTACAAAAAAGACATTCATTTTGGGACAAAAAATTATTGAAAATGGACACATTTAGGGACAAAGGGAGTATATCAGTATGGCTCTTCATTTTTGTGTGTGTGATGGGAATATATGCTCTTTTTTATATTATGACAGTTCTAGAAAATGGGGATAATTGGAGTGTGGGACAACGCCAGCTTGTATCACTGGGCCGAGCTTTACTTAAACATTCAAGAATTCTAGTACTTGATGAAGCGACAGCCTCCGTTGATTCAGCCACAGATAATCTTATCCAGAAGATCATCCGCACAGAATTTAAGGATTGTACTGTTTGCACTATTGCTCACCGTATTCCCACCGTTATTGACAGCGATCTGGTTCTTGTCCTCAGTGATGGTTCGTATGTTCACTGATTCCTCCATTTTTTCGATTATTAGACGTAGGACCCACTAATGCTAGTCTATTATGCATAGTTATAAATAAAACTTGTTATTAGAAAAATAAAATATTCTTCTTTGGTCCTTGGTGGGATTGGATTGAATCTGGGACCCCTGCGCCCTTTTCGGGAAGGGTGTCGTATCTACGGAGTATGTATTTACTTGAAAGACTCAGGTTCATGATAATTTCCGTCGACCCCTTAATTGGTTATACACACACACACACACACACACACACACACATATATATATATATATATATATATATTTGTAATTTTCAACAACATATTCCTTATTTCATGATAGAAGAGGTGAGAGTCCCGCTAAATAATGAATGATAAACAGATAGTTATTCTATGTTATTATGGTGGATCCCGATGTCATTTGAGTACTTTATGGAGCCTCCTTTTCTCTTGATAAGCACACAAATATGTTACTATACATGTTTTATCTGGCTTCTTCAGTAGCAAAAGCTCATGGTGTATAAGAAAAGGAAAATATAATGAATACTTATTTAGTTTTCATATTACCATGGTCTTCTAATGTGTTGTCTGAGAATGTTTAAGGATTGACTTGCTCGTAATGCTTGACTGAACAACAACCTCTCAGTTATACTCGTGGTTCTTTGTTATTATTGCTTAAGTTCAAGAAAGGCTGAAAAAGCCAGCCCTCCCTTTTAAACGAGGTAGGCAGTACCCACCAGGCTAAAGCTTGGGAATTACTCCCTCCGTCTGTGAAAGTTTGCTGAGACTTCGACTTTCATCATCAACTCAATTGAACTTTGACCATAATGTTATGAAAATTGAGATATATCTATGCAATTCTAAAAATCGTTTGTCTCACCATTAAAAATACCATCAATAACAAATTTTATAATTGCATAGCGATATTTAGTTTTTCATCAAATTATAGTCAAAGTTCAATTGAGTTGACTGTGAAAGTCAAAGTGGGGCATACTTTCCGGGACGGAGGGATTACTTCTTTTCTTCTCTGTTATGGACTTCCATCATATCTTTTCCAAGTTGCACTTTATTTGACTTGTTTATATGCCAACATTTCAGGCCGTATGTTTTTTTTTTTTTTTTTTTTTTTTTAATATTTTGCTATGAATGTTGTTTTTATGATTTCAGTTTATTTAACTGGGCTCATAAAATGGGTTTCCGTTTGTTTTGCAGGGAGAGTTGCAGAGTTTGATTCTCCGACACGACTCTTAGATGACAGGAATTCCATGTTTCTTAAACTGGTATCGGAATACTCATCAAGATCAAGTAGCATACCTGATTTTTGATATAGAAAGATATCTTGCCAGAAAAACATCCAGCATGGAAGCAGAAAGAAAAGAGCCAGCCGGCAGGTTTTACTCCAAGAAGAACTGGTTTGTGCTGATCTCTTCCTCGAGCTTTAAAGCCATTGGTACGGAAGGATGGTCAACAAGTCGGAACCACATACTCCATAGAGGAATCTTAGTTTGAATCTGAAGGTGCAGATACAAAATTATTCTTCCCCTTATAGAAGAGTGGGGGAAATAATGCATCGCTGTTTATATACCCTGTAACATAAATAAAGTTGGAAGAAAGAGCTGGTAATAAATACCCAAAAAAAAAAAGGACGGCGAAGAGTTTCTGACGATGTGCAGTAAACTAGGGTTCTTTTTTTCTTGATGCAGTTTTGTAGAGCTGTAGACAGACAGTTTGTTCATTTCAATGGCTTCCACCAAGAAAATTTTGTTCCTGAAACAGTGCAGTTCTTTTTAGTCAAGTTTTCATCTTTTTGTTGTATATTTCTTTTTATTTTTCCCTGATTTGAGCTGGGATTTTGCAGTGGTTTTTAGCTGACACCATCTGGACAAGGCGATCCTCCTGATAATTTGCGGTATTCCACAGGCCACTGGGCAGAGTTCAAAGTTGGCGATGGCTGCGTTTTAAATAACCCGTCTTACTAACAAAATGTTCATTTCTCAAACTTTTCCTTAAAAGTACATGTTGTCAAATAACCAATGTTCTGGGGGCACAGATGCAAACGCAAAACCGTCTATAGGTTTGTTTCACGGAAAATAACCCCGAAAAATAATTTCTTGGATAATATTTTTCGAAAAATGAAAATGTTTTCCGATGTTTAGTGAAATCTTAAAAAAATATTTTTCGGAAAACATTTTCCGATAGTTTGATAGTTTCATTATTAAAGTAACTTTCTAAAAGTAAAATCAATACAAACAAAGAAAAATGAGGAAAATGTTTTTCGGAAAACAACTTTTTTAGGTAAAGATAAGGAAGTCATTTTCCTTATAAATCAAGCTCATTTTCCATTAACCCGAAAAATATTTTCCGTTAGACTTCATTTTTCGATGTTTACTCCTAACCCCCAAACATAAGGAGCCATATATCCAACAATAATAATGAATAAAGATCATTAGTTACTCCTATTATTTTATTATTTAAGATGAAAATTCAAACTTTATTAAAAAAATAATCAAACTTATAAATTATTTTATTTTATTGGTGCTCGCCATAAATAAAATACTCCCTTCGTTCCGTCCGTAAGGGCACAAATTTTCTTTTTGGGCGTTTTCTTTGAAAGGGCACAACCCAAAAATGGAAAGTTTTTTATTACTTCTTTATTTGTGGGACCCACTTGTCATACTCTCACAATAAATATCCACTAACTATTTCCTATCTCACTTTCTCTTTCCTACATCACCTTTCACTCACAACATTTATTCCACTATACACTTTTTCTCTTTCTTACATCACTTTTTTTAATTCACGTGCAAGGACACAAAAATGCCCTTTCAAACGGGACGGAGGGAGTATTTTTTAGATGATGAAATAAAATGGGGACGAGAGAGTAGGCACTTATAGTATACTCCCTCTGTCCGGAACCGAAGATAATAGCTTCACCATTTTGGGGCACGGTTATTTGCAAGGCATGTTATTTGCAAGGCACGAATAATTGACAAAACTGTCCTCACCCACACGCGGACGTTTCGTGTGATTATACACGACGTTGTCAGATATGTTTCGTATGAAAATACACGAAATGTATTGAGTTATTTCGTGTAGATTTACACGAAATGTATTGAGTTATTTCGTGTATATTCACACAAAATCCACAGAAGAAATTTTCTTTTAGATTTCGTATGAATATACACGAAATGTTAAGAAATATTTCGTATGATTTTACACGAAATGTCATTCAACATTTCGTGTATAATCACACGAAATCTAAAGGAGAAATTTTCATTGGAACATTTCGTGTAACTACACACGAAATGCACAAAAACATTTCGTGTATAGGCACACGAAACACCCCACCAGTACGAATTTTGTTGCAAACTCAGTTACGTATCCTTTGAAATTGACATTGAAATTGAAAGTTAGGTTGTAAATTGATGTTACAACAATTTCCGACTCAAATTTATACTACAATTACGCATTGTAACATTCAATTTTAGGCATTAAATCTATTAGGGCTTGCAAATAAAATTCACCGAGTAATAAAAACCAAGTACAATTGACAACATAACAGTTCCATTATAATCTTCAAGCGAGCATGTCGTAACAATTAATTTAGTCAACCAATCACGGAGGTGAGACAGGGTGAAATTGTAAATTATAAAATGAAGCCATTACTGGATGGATGGGAGATATTGTCATGTCAACAATTTGAAGAGGAAATTTCTAGGGTTGTGATTTGATTTTTGAATTAGAGCTAAGGAATTGGGGACTGAAGGTTCTTCAAGTTGGAAGATGGGTTCTCACTTGATTTGTTTGGTTGACATCAAAGAGAACCAAGATAATGAATTTGTCTAATGACTGCGAATCGTGTATCATCATATCATTATGTGACTGTATCCAGTGGACACCGGCGGTTCATTAACGGGGTTGCAATTTGGGAGAGAGAAAGAGCGTATAGAGAGTGAATAGGGAGAGAAAGGTTTGGGGAGGAAATTGTGATTTTTTTTTTTGTTATATATACAAGGGCATTGTGGTCATTTCATTTCAAAGTGCCTTACACATTAAGCAATTTAGGAAGGAGAAAATGTCGTGAGTGTAATAGTAAAATAGGAGAGAGAATGAGCGGAGGAAATTGAAAATGTTGGGACGGAGGAGTAGGTGCTAAGTTAGAAACAAGGGAGGGGCTAACTCTCTGCACCATCGTCCCCGGCACACCAACTACTTTGAGAACGATGCAGTCCGTTTCCCGGCGATTAGGGCGGCAATCTCTCTATTCCGCCCCTTCAATTTCATCTCTCAAATCAATTTATCCTGTTTCCGATCACTGTAATCCCATTTCTCTGCCCTAATCCATCCGGATTCGAATTTTAGGGTTTGATTTTGCTTCTTACAATTGGTTTTACTAATGCAGGTTATGCAGCTGATCAACGCCGCTATGATTCTACCCTTGCTACCAAAGGGGTTGGTCACCTAGTTCGCAAAGGCACTGGTGGAAGATCATCCGTTAGGTATCACTGATCTTTCATCTTCCTATTCACATTTGTTTGGTATTCTACTTATTTTGTCGCTTTGTAAAATTTGGTGCTCGGTTTGGGGACCGTTGCAAGTTTTTTCTTACGAGTTGAGCTGTTTGTTTTGCTCACATGTTCAGCATGGTTTGTTTAGAAATGAAATTGTTTGGCTGCATTGCTCATGCTAATTATGGTTGAATTTCATAATTTTGTTAGTTTCTGCACTGAGGCGTATACACAGTTGTGTTAAATGGGATTTGTGTTTGTTCTTGGCAGTGGCATTGTTGCTGCTGTATTTGGAGCTACTGGGTTTCTAGGGCGTTATCTTGTTCAACAACTTGGTTAGTCGGATACTTCTGTTTTTGATTGATAAGCACTATGTTCCCACTCAGAGAGTACACAGCTGAAAGTTAAAAGGTTTATGAGTTTTTTAATGCAACATGGTTAATTGTGGAAACTAAGAAATTTTTTTACCGTAATTTTCCGACCGTACTCTTTAAGTGGAATGTTCCCAAATAGAAGTTGGACTGTTTGAGTGGAATGGCTGGAATAATTTTATGATTTTAGAATGTAGAAATGATATATGGTTTCAGTTATTTACATTCTATACACGTATGTATTTGGATGGGAACGTTATTTTATAATCAGGTTGATTTGTTGGTGCACACTAGTGAGTTTTGTGATTGTTATGCTCATTTTGTACTTTTGCCAGCTAAAATGGGTTCTCAAGTGCTAGTCCCTTTCCGAGGCTGTGAGGATTCTCAGCGTCATCTTAAATTGATGGGTGATTTAGGGCAGGTAAAGTACCAGCATGTACAGTTCACTTCAGTTTTGGGGAATACTTCAGTTTGCTTTAACTCAAGACATTTCCTCTTTTGTCATGCAGATTGTTCCAATGAAATACAATCCATTTGATGAAGATTCAATCAAGGCAGTTATGGCGAAGGCAAATGTTGTTATTAATCTTATCGGTACATTACACTTTCGGTCACCTTACCAATCAGTACCATGTCTAAATAATTGTTATTGGAGCTAGCTGTACTTAATGGTTGCATTCTTTCAGGAAGGGACTATTCAACGAGGAATTTTGATCTTCGCGATGTGAACCATCTTATGCCTGAACAGCTTGCCTGGGTAGGTTCTTACATTTTTTCTTTGTCTCTGACAACAAATTTTGTAACTTGTGAAATTACTTGTTTCTCTTTCTTCTGCATAGTCCCCTTACCTGGTAAAAGAGGTAGTCATCTTGAAAAATTAAATAACAGAAACTTTAATCAAATCTGCCTTGTTAATACTTTCAATGCTGAACAACAATGGCAGAATCTTTGATCAAGTTTTTCATCTTGTATTGTTTAGAGTTGCATTGCAACTAAATTTTTCCACCGATCAATCATTAAAGAACATTTTGCTTAAATAAACGGTATGATTCCAGTGTATGATGGAGTAGGTTTTAATGTCATTATTTCCATGGGAGTGACCTCTATCATTTGCTTAGTTAGTCCACATCCAGAATGTTTCACAGTGGAGAATATCTGTAATGAAACATGTTGGGAAAGTCTTAGAAGTGTGTGAAGTTTAAAGCCTTTAAAATAACAAATTGTTCTGTTAGTGGTTGAAATATATTGCATTTATCATGAAGGTGGCTTACCAACTCCTTTGAATTCTTTTTATGGAAGCTATATGTATCTTTATATTACTTGCGAAAAATTATGGTTGCCACCGTCATCTGGGTATAGACGATGCTGCTCTAACAATCATTAGTTGTATGCTTACTGGATCACACTTCCTAGACTAGCATAATGCCTCTATTTCTTATTCTTGGGGTAAAGATTGTTGTAATTGCATGGAAGATGTATCCTCTTCATAAAAACAAGAAGCCCTAGTAATGTGGCAAAGGCTGAGTGGCGTTCCAATAATGAAACAGGATAGTAAGATACACCCCAACAGCTAATGTAGAAGAAAATTTCCATATGGCAAAATAAACTTCTGTAGGACATCCGCTGACATTAAATCCACTCTAGACAGACAATTACTTTTTGTAATTAAATTGAAATTGCGTGATCATTGTAAGGATAGTTATATACTTGGGACTCCCCAAGCTGTTTTCTGATTGGTGATTAAGTTTAGTTTTTGTCTTCTACTCCCTCCTTTTCATGTAAATAGTCCATGTTTGAAAGTTTGACTTATTAATCTTTACTTTTACACCTTTGTATTTCGTAGAATTTGCACTAAAGTATATTTTTCTACAATATGCAATAACAGTCATAAAACTATCATATTCTGACGTGAAAGAATTTGTTTTAAGAACATAAATAAATATTCAAAGCTTATTTTTTGAAAGTGTTCTCTTAATATGGAAGTATGGAACATCCACAAAGAAATATTGGACTATTAACGTGGAAAGGAGGGAGTAGCTGTTAATAACCAAGGGATGCAGGACAGGAACAAAAAAAATAAGAAACTATGAAGCATGCTCCACAAATTTACCCAAATTCTAAAAACTGAAGTTACTAAAAGATAACGCCCTCATCCCAGATCGAGAGTTTTTTGTGTTTCTAGGAAATTAAGAAAGTTGACTTTTGTGACTTTTAGTAGCACATGCACTTTACCTTTAATGATTAATCATGACATTGCTCGCTCAAATTATGAGATGACAGTTGACTAAGGTGAATTAGTAACCTCACTACTTATATATAAAAAAAAAATTAGCAACCTCACGAGAAACTAGATGCTCATTTTGGGAACTTTTTTTTTTTTTTTTGAAATGAACACTCGTTTGGGAGGAGGTACATATTTGTTATATATTTAGCAGTTCTTTCTGGGGCTAAGTAAATATTTCCTTTATTCTACTATATGTATGCAGATATCCAGAGAACATGGTGGTATTATGAGACTTATACACGTTTCTTGCTTGGGTGCATCTGAAGCTTCTCCATCCAGATTGCTTAGTACCAAAGCTAGCGGGGAGAAAGCTATTTTGGACAAATTTCCCGAGGTGAGACGCATCATTGTCAAGCTATTGTTCACTTTTCATACATGGAAAAATCTGATAGTCCTGATCCTTATTAGCAGTTGCAGTCATTGATGTTTGTAGATTTATCTAACAGACTGGACTGGAACCAACAGTTCTACATTTCTGTGCTGTGTTTGCAATGATGTCCCTTATTTTTTCATTTTCCCCCTCTCCTGCTTTTTGAAAAAAGAATGTGGGTGTAGGGTTCCATAATAAGTCCATTAACTTAACATTAATCCTTCATCATAAAAAGCAATCAACTATTACCAAATCACCAGACATCATGAGACATTGAGTGACCTTTTGACTCTATCTTATTATAATTGAATCCTGTTCTTACCTACGATATTGCATTTCCTTTATGTGCATTAAAATAGTGGAGATTGATGGTTTATTTGCATCTTCAGGCCACAATAATGAGACCTGCTGTGATGGTTGGTACAGAAGACCGAATATTAAATTCGTGGGCACAGTTTGCGAAGAAGTGGAACTTTCTGCCTCTCATTGGGGATGGATCTACCAAGTACGACTTCATTTTCGTCATTTAACCTTTTTGTTTGATTACAATACAGCAAACTATGACATGTAACTGAGTTTCTTGGATTTGTAACTCATTTCAACCTTTAGAATATGCTTTTTTATATGGTTGTTGCAGAATTCAGCCCGTATATGTAGCTGATGTTGCTTCTGCTATTGTTGCGGCCTTGAAAGACGACGGTAGCAGCATGGGAAAAGTATATGAACTCGGTGGACCAGACGTCTACACTGTGCATGAATTGGTGATTATATGCTCTTTTTGTTTCTTTGTTTATAGACATCCCTCCTCTCCCTTTCTTTCAAGTTACTCCCTTCATCCCGGTTTAAGATTCTTACTTTCCTTTTTAGTCTGTCCCATTTTAAGGTTCTTAGTTTGCTTTATACCTAAAATGGACAATGGGACCCACTTGCTACTCACAATAACAACCCACATACTATTCCCTACCAACTTTCTCTCTCCTACTTTACTTTTCATACTCACAACATTTATTTTTTCTTATTAACCGTGTACGGTCAAACTAAGAAGTTTAATTTGGGACGGAGGTAGTACTTAGTTTGTTAAAACTTTTTTCTACTTTTGTGTTGCAGGCGGAACTTATGTATGAGGTGATCCGAGAATACCCTCATTATGTTAAACTTCCTCTGCCTATCGCTAAGGTACCATTTTTTACCTTGTTTTTGGGTAGCATGCTTTTGGAGTTACTTGTAGACCCACATAGATTCATTTCCGACCTTAACTTTATTGTATCCTCATTCATGCTCAAGTGGAGTGTATTATACGGAGTATATCATTGTCCTTTATTTGCGTTAGCTTAAGGAGCATGATTACTGAGTAGATGGAACAGAAAGTTCTTCAAAGAAGAGGAACCCATTAAGTTGTGAAACATTATACATTCATTTATTGTATAAAATTAAAAAATTCCATATTTCATTGTATAAAAAGTAAACAACTAATTAGAAACCAATAAATCATTAAATTACACCTTTCTTTGTGAGACCCGGAAGTGTCAGCAGATACCCAAAGTTGAAAGAATTACTATACCCATAGCGCAAGTCCACATGGACCTTGTCAATGTTTTTCTTCCTCCGACCGTTTCTCAATTGAGTTTAGAGATTCTTTAATGGTTCTCTCTTAAATCAAAATAAATATGAATATAAATAGTTTGTAAACCTCCCTGTAGGGGTGAACTGATCAAGAATTGGTATCCTTCCTATAGGTGTCTATTTCAACCTTTTGTATTCTCAGGATTCGAAGTGCTATGCGTTTGTAAAGTGGGCAAGTCTATTGCATTTTCCACACAATCTTGGCTAATAGTTGCTTGGTCAGGAGTGTGCTGTGCTAGAACTATTGGTATATTCTCCAACAAAGTCATGTCATGTTTATCTTCTTTTGCTGTACTGATTGCTCTAATAATTGTCTGAAATTCGCTTGACATGTTTATGGTTGACTGGTTGTGGTGGCTTTAAACTTAAGCTCCCTCTCTTTTCGTTTCGTTTCCTTTTCTTAAGCATCTTCTGTTTATTTCTATGTTTTTATTTTCAAATTTCTGACCAGATGATTTTTGCTCTTGTGGACATCTACGTTCATTGTTACCTGTCATTTTAGAATATTCGAGCATGTAAGACACATTTTACGCAATCCCATTCATTGGCTGGAACTTCAATTGAAAAAAGATAAATCAATACATAAGGCTATTAATCTTCTTTACTGGACTTAAATTATTTGACTAATGGTT
Source organism: Adenophora triphylla var. japonica (assembly GCA_022495995.1). Classification (NCBI taxonomy): domain Eukaryota; kingdom Viridiplantae; phylum Streptophyta; class Magnoliopsida; order Asterales; family Campanulaceae; genus Adenophora; species Adenophora triphylla. The sequence continues at coordinate 278,749 of JAFEMH010001798.1, read as the reverse complement.
ATGCAAACCGCATAAAATCCTCCGCCCTGGCTTTTTAGCCTTGGTTTGTAAATGTTTATGGATTAGTACTATTAAATGCCTGGGTTAATTATATAAACAACGCGGTGAGTTTCAATGCATTTTAAGTTCGAGCATTCTCCGTTTGTATGACTTTGTTTACCAGAATGGATGAGCGTCTATACTTGTTGAAATAACGGGATTAATGCATGGACTGTTGGATAACAGTTCTTGTAAAATGTTTTTTCACCATGTGTTGGTTTCCCTTGAAAAGTTAACATATGTAAGGTGCTTTTATTTGTCTTGCAATGCCTTTTGTTTTTTGGGTTGTCAAGACTAAACATTGATACACCATAATCAGATTGCTCTAGCTAAGAAATGTGCTTGCCAATTTTATTCAGGCAATTGCAACCCCTCGAGAATTATTGCTTAAGAAAGTTCCTTTTCCACTTCCAACTCCCAGTATATTCAACCTGGATCTTATCAATGCGAATGTCTCTGACACTCTGGTGTCAGAAAATGGTAAGTGCTTGAACTCAGAGTGAAACGTTGTCCCTTTGGTTATTCTTTACTCCCCCCATCCAATATAGATGGTCCCACTTTTTTTTTTTAGATAACTTTGATTGAACTTTGACCAATAATTTTATTTTAATTTATTTATCCTAATGAAACTCTAATAATTGTTATTGGCGGTAGTTTTAATGTTGTGTCCCTAACAAGTTTTAGAATTTCATTTGGATTTTGGATCAGTAAATTAACATAAAATTGTTGGTCAAAGTTCAATCAAATTTATCAAAAAAAAAAAGTGGGATTATCTTTATGGGACATAGGGAATATTAGTTTCTGTTCACTTTCCACCATTATAGATGTTGAAGAAGTGCTAATTTTTCATCTCCCATAATCTGGTTATTTGCAGCTTTGACTTTTAAAGATCTCGAGCTTGCGCCACATAAGATAAAGGGATATCCTATTGAGTTTCTCATTCAGTATCGCAAGGGTGGACCAAACTATGGTTCAACAGTCAGCGAAAAAGTATCTTCTGATGATTATCGCTAAGTTTTCTCGATCTAAAATTCTGAACTTATGCGATCCTGCTGGTATCTCTGAAACAGGTATGTTAATTACAATATCATGCACAAGTCAACTCGCATTTCATATGCAAAGTGAGTCTCCTAGTCTAACCTGTTTCGCTTTTCTTAAATTAGGTTTCCAGCAAGCAGTTGTTTTCACCAAGACAATCTGGGGAGGAATAAAGTTGAGTGTTTTGCTTTAAAATGGCACTGCTTTATAATTCTGAGCAAAAAACACCATTCACTTGTCTTTCAGAAACAAGCAGGTGATTATATATTTATTTATTTTTGGCTAGTTCTCAGGCCTTGAGATTTATACATCTGACAGAGCTATTTTTATTTTTTCTTTACTACTTACCCTTTATGCATATTTACATTTCTTAGTTCCTTGTATTATGATGTTCTATAGTAATTGGAAGACCTTCTGTTTACTGAATAAATTCAATCTTTTTTTTATTGCTTTTCAATGCTGCTAGTTATTTGCTTTTGAGAACGTTTACCAGTTATTGGTTATATGTTGCTCTTGTGCATGAGTATTGTAGATTACAACTTCTGGAACCTGTAGTTACTCGAGAATGTCATTGAAGCTTGTGTCTAGTGAATCCTGGGCCTGTGCAGTCGTATTGCATTGCAGTTCACGTAACATGGACTGCATTTTATTTGCGTGAGATAACATTTACAGTAATATGAGTTGTATCGTATAGTAACATGAGTAACATCATATATCGCATAGGCCGAAATCCTGTGTGTGATTATTGGTTAGTACAACTCCAAAGATTGACCGGGGTTAGTATAAGTACTGTCCCAATATTCCTAGGAATGAGTGTTGGTGAAGTGATCCCTAGGGAACCCTTACCTTTTTTTTGCATTATGGTAGAGGAAAGGCATCTGATCTTTAGCTCTGTATAAGAAAAGAATAGTCTGTCCGTCTAAGCTAGGAAAACCTACAATGAAAGGCTTTTCAGACCTCCCTGGACAAGAGAAAACAGCCAGTAGCATCAACGTCTCAGCATTGTTGAAGACCATTATGTCCTCTGAAAGAAACGACAGCCACGACAGCCATGCTTCTTTCTGGCGAGTCAATCTGGAAGGGCGTAATGTGGGTGCGTCAATGATCGTGCGTCGCAACTCTACCTCGGTGGGTGAGGTAAACGAAGGGTGTGGGTTTAACGTTTACATAACGAATAATGTGCAGGGGGTGCATAACTCTCAACTGGTTGGAAGTCAGTTGAATATGGGAGATTCGGGGTTATGGGTTACTTTAAAGAAGGATGGGAAATTAGGTCAAGGGTTTTCGGGGAGGAGAACTGATCTTGCTGTGGGTTTGTGTATAATGTTAGGGTTTGCTATTGTTGTGTACCTTGTGATTAGATTCATCTGATATATCTATTGTTAAATCCATTTTCCTTAATTAATGGGTTGGCTGGAAGAAACAATGATCCTAATTCTTGTATTGCAAGGTTATTTAAGGTTGCCATGTATAATGCGATTGGAGAAACAAGAAACCTTAAATTTCTCAAAAACTCCTTGTTATGTAGGCACAGAGACATGTGTAAGGTCTATATGTGTTTATGGTGATATTGGCTAGCATGTTTTTTCCTAAAAAAATTATGAAGCATATGGCAGGTACGGGTCTGATAATAATGACGGGTTTAGACGGATAAAACTCGTTACAACCCATTTAACTTACTAGTTAAACGAGTTGGTTAAGCGGGTTGACGAATTGACCCATTAATTTTATTTACAACCCATTTAACTTACTAGTTAAACGAGTTGGTTAAGCGGGTTGACGAATTGACCCATTAATTTTATTTTCATGAACGACTATTTTTTTTTTAATTTCAGTACATTTTGATTACTGGTTAAATGGGTCGGGTATCGATACGAATCGACCTGCAAACTTAACGTATTAAGCAGGACACTCGCAGGGGCGGAGCCCGGGGGGGGGGGGGGGGCAGGAGGGGGCACTCGCCCCCTCCCCCCCCCCCAGCGGCGGAAATGCAGTGAATTTTTTTTTTTTTTTGGCTCCCCCCCCCCCCACATATTTTTTGTTATATATGTATATATATAATTAACTTCAAGATTAACACCAGTGAGTGGTGCGGTTCAGTGGTAGAAGGGGTGAAGTTAAAGCCTTTGTTATTTCCTTTCAAATCCATGTTCGAACTCTGCTACCTACATTTTTAATTAATTTTATTTGTCCTCCATATTTGCTATTCTCTCTCTCTCTCCATTTCTTTCTCTTAACAATTTTGTTTTTCTCTTTCTCCTAATTTCCTCACATTTTTTCAATCTTAATAAATTAGTTAGGCTTTTCCCATTTTTTTTGTTTTTGGTCTTTCTTCCTATTATCCCAAGTTTAATTAGCAAATTTGAATTTCTTTTTTGTACGAGTAATATATTTTAATAAATTGTTTGCGTTAAATACTTCAACATTATTTCAATCGTTCTTTGAATTATTTACTTTTATCATTTTTGTTAACTAAAATACATTGTATTTCATGGATCCGACCCATTTTTTACTTGTCCGACCCGAATTTTTTTTTTCGGGCGCGCTGCCCCCGAACCCCCTTGTAATCTTGCCCCCCCCCCCTCGGGCAATTTCTGGCTCCGCCCCTAAACACTCGTTAAATTCGACTATGTTAGCAATGAGCCGAATTGAATAATTAACCGAGTGGATAAACGAGCAGTAAAAAATGAGTAAAAATTGACAGTGCTAACATAAGCATACGTGGGGCGTTGAGAATCGGGGCGGATCTAGCTATTTTTGAGGTGAGCTTCAACCCAACCCACCTCAAATTTATTTTATTATATTTTGTTTATTTATTTTTACCTAAGTCACCCACTACTATATGTAATTTTTTTATGTATATATGAAGTTATTTTTCACTGTTATTATTATTTATAATATTTTTTAAATATCAAGATCACGCAATTCTAAAATCATGGATTCACGCCTACTGTTGAGAATTAATTAAATCGCCCCAACCCAACCATTACATGTGATCGACAACTTCCCATCAGTTATGGAGATTCCAAATTCAATGTTTCTTTTTTATTTATTTTTAATTAAAATGTTGGTTCGTTAGATGTCAACTACTTAAATTAGTACATTTGAGCAATACACTTGTTAGATACCTAATTAACTTTAAGTCAAAAAGAATAATAGCAATATTTAATTCTTCTTTTTAATTTTTTTTTTAATAATTACATTGACCTTTTATTTTACACCGGCTTCTCAAGATTTTATTGGTTATATGTAATCTTGGTTTTTGTAATGAATAAAATTCACTAAAAAGTGTCGCGTAGGGGAAGAGTTAAAATAAACAATTTGTTACTATTGAATCGCTTGCTATTGCCAATAACGGATTCTAGAACTTTCGTTGCCAATATAATTAGGGATATTTTTAATTTTGAATTTCAATTTTTGATTAATAAAAATTAGAGCGTTGCTCTTTTTGTTCCGAAAGTTGAGTTTTCTCCCTTAGTTGCTGTTTTTTCGGTAATCGTGCACGATTAAATGAGAATTAAAAATCCATTTTTGATAATATACGTGATTCAACAATAATAAATTTATTTTAAATCTTTCGTTACGTAGAAATGATGATAATAACAAACTCTCTAGTGACTCCTTCCTAACTGCTTTGGTTGGGTTAAGAACTTACCAGTTTTTATAATTTTAATTGGAATACCAAAAATAAAAAATAATAAATCTTACTCCTTTCGTTTCGGTAAATGTTCTTAGTTTTACTTGACATTAAAATTTTAAAAAAAATGTTGTGAGTATGAAAAGTAAAATTAGAATAAGATGTGGATAGAAAATTTTTGTTGTTAAAATGATAAATAAATTCCATTTCTATTTTAGATAATAAAATAACTATAAATCTTAAACTTGGTTAACAGAATAAAAAGAAAAATAAAAATAAGAAACTGGAACGGAGGGGGAGTAATAAATTTCGTAATTTAAAATACATACAAATACAACCCCAATTATTGTTACGCGAATTCAGGATGCTGACGCCATCAAGTCGGACACGTGGTAAGATTTCTTCGGTAAATACCGACACTCCGACGTTCTTACCCCTCTCCTACCCGGCTACCCCTTTCATCCCGGCGCATCACTCTAACCTGCGCCACCCTTCTTTCTTCATTCTAACAAGCGCCATAGCCAGAATTGACAGTAAAAGAACATTATAAAAACCAAATCTTTACATAAATAAATAAATTCATGCCATCACTCTAACCCCTCAAATCTCTCTCTCTACAATCAACCCTGTAAAAGTAAGTACACAATTGCAAGCTCTTTCTGTTCAGTTCTTCCCAAAACAATCATCCCAGATCGATTTCAATTCCACCTTTCGTTTTCTCTTGTCGATTCTATGTTGATCCGATTACAATTAGCTCAGGGTTGTTTAATTTGATTGACGATGACGATTTACATTGATTTGGGGGTTTAATTTATTTGTAATGTTTTTATTTTTCGGAATCTGATGAGACGCCGGTCACCCACCACACCGCCGCCGGCACATATGGAGAAAGGTACCGGAAGAAACCAACAGTCCCGTATGTGTTTATTAGCTTTGCTATCTGGGTTCTTCTGGATGTTGTTATTTTACTTCCATTTTGTTGTTCTTGGTGGTCGTACAACTGTTGTCCAGGATTCTCTTAAATTAATCCCCACCATCAAACCCTCACCAGTTAATCCTTCCGTTATTACAAATAATATCAATCTTGATGTAGACAAATCTGTTAATGCCAATGTGGTTAATCATCTTAATCCACCGCCGAATGTTTCCCCACCGCCGCCTCCCGTTAGTAATCCGGTCGATGTGACTAGTACTCCTGCGAAAAAAGAAACTCCGGCTCGCCGGAAAGAAGATAGTTTTCCCTTTTTGAGGGCGTTGAGGACGGTAGAGAATAAGAGTGATCCGTGTGGTGGGAAGTATATTTATGTTCATGATCTTCCTCCGAGGTTTAATGAAGATATGCTTAAAGAATGTAGGAGTCTTAGCCTTTGGACTAACATGTGCAAGTTCACTACAAATGCTGGGCTTGGTCCTCCATTAGAGAACACCGAAGGAGTCTTTTCGAATACTGGTTGGTATGCCACCAATCAGTTTGCCGTTGATGTGATCTTTAGTAACCGAATGAAGCAATATGAGTGCTTAACGAACAATTCATCTCTTGCTGCTGCCATTTTCGTCCCCTTTTATGCAGGGTTTGATATTGCACGGTATTTATGGGGGTATAATACATCAATGAGGGATGCTGCTTCTCTTGATTTAGTTGATTGGCTTCAGAAGAGGCCCGAGTGGAAGATAAACGGTGGGAAAGATCATTTTCTTGTTGCGGGTAGAATAACGTGGGATTTTAGGAGATTAAGTGATGAGGAAACGGATTGGGGTAATAAGCTTCTTTTCTTACCAGCAGCGAAGAATATGTCCATGCTTGTGGTGGAATCGAGTCCATGGAATGCTAATGATTTTGGTATTCCGTATCCTACTTACTTTCATCCAGCAAAGGATGCTGAAATATTCAGCTGGCAGGATCGGATGATGAAGTTGGATCGAAAATGGCTTTTTTGTTTTGCTGGTGCACCTCGGCCTGATAATCCCAAGTCGATTAGGGGGCAAATTATTGATCAGTGCAAGAATTCGAATGTGGGAAAGCTCTTGGAATGTGATTTTGGGGAAAGCAAGTGTCATTCTCCAAGTAGTATAATGAAGATGTTTCAAAGCTCTCTTTTTTGTCTTCAGCCTCAAGGTGATTCATATACAAGAAGATCGGCTTTTGATTCTATGTTGGCCGGTTGTATACCTGTTTTTTTCCATCCTGGGTCTGCTTACACGCAGTATACTTGGCATCTTCCCAAGAATTATTCAAAATATTCTGTTTTCATTCCGGAAGATGATCTTCGTAAGAAGAATATCAGTATCGAGCAAAGGCTTAGTCAAATCCCTTTAGAACAGGTCAAGATGATGAGGGAGGAGGTTATAAAACTCATTCCTCAGTTGATATATGCGGACCCTCGTTCTAAACTGGAGACTCATAAGGATGCCTTTGATGTAGCTGTGAAGGCTATTATTACCAAGGTGACTCAGTTAAGAAAAGATATTATAGATGGCCGAACAGATGAAAATTTCATTGAGGAGCTAAGTTGGAAATACGCTTTGCTAGATGAAGGTCAGCGTGAGGTGGGGGTTCATGAGTGGGACCCCTTTTTCTCGAAGCCAAAACCAAATGAAGGGAATTCAGATCCCATCGAGAGTTCAGTAGCAGAAGCAGCTAAGAATTCTTGGAAAAATGAGCAAAGACAGCACTCATGACGAGCTGGTGATTAAAAGAAGCGCAAGTTCCAGCCATGTAAATGTGCAACTAAGGTACAATCTCTCTCTGGGCCTTGTTAGCATGCCGTTTTAGAAGTTAGAATCTGTTTTATGATATGTCCAGTTTAGTCTGAAGCAGAAAATAGGGAAGTCAATATTTTATTTTGCGGTTAAAATATAAAGGTTTTAGCATTCTTCATTATGTAATTTTGTTTACTGATACTTTGTATTGGATTCAACATACAAATTTTATTACATAGCTGATATTACTTCTCCATCCATATGCTGTACGAAATTCTATTACACTTTAAACCCAAAGGTTGAATGAATTAGGCCAATTGGTGTTCTTTCTTTCCCATGGCAGTAAATATACAAAGTTGGGTATTAATCATACAAACCATTTACTTATGGAGATATCTTGTCGACAGATAACATATATTTCTCGAACAATCACTTATATTTACTGATAGTTGATAGAGGGTTCTTCGGTTACTTCATTTTATTTTGATATCGAATACAGAGTGTTTGAAAACAATATGAGTTTACTTCTTCTTTTACCCCCTATATATTATATATATATATAATATATTCTTTTTATTATCATTATTAGTTTTTTTTTTCTTCTTTTCCGAATTTTATCCTCACCTATTTCTTTTTTTCTTTTTTTTCCCCCTCACTTCGGCTTTGTGGTTGTTAACTGAAGATTGTAAAGGGGATCTAAGGAGAAGTGGTGGCAGAATACAGGAAACTCGGCTTGATTTGTGGGAAAGTGAGACACATTCAGGGGAGACTAGTTGGTAAAGAATTAGGTGTCAGATTAAATAACACATTGGCCTGTCAGTCCTCTTCACAATAGTCTATAAACAAAGAGTGGTAATATATTACTCCGTATCATGTAACGTGGAGGGAGTATGAGTTGAGTTTTGGAATTTGGCTCAAAAGCAGGCGGTGATCTGAATCTGATATCTCTCTCTCTCTCTCTCTCTCTCTCTCTCTCTCTCTCTCCGCGTATATATTTATATATATGGTCTTCCAATATACAAGCGCGTAGAATCTGGTTTTATTGGTAACCAACTGAATGAATGGAGGGAGGGGGAATGAATGGAAGCCACCAAGTAGACTAGTTGTAGTTGTAGTCCACTAAGTTTTAGAATCTTGGCAATGCAATCTTTAAAAAGAACAATAACCATAATCCCCATAACACTTAACATCTTAAAACCAACTAAAATATATGCTCCATTTATTCATTTTTCTATCTCTCTCTCTCTCACACACACTTGAACGAACGAGAGAGAGAGAGAGAGAGAGAGGAGAAGAATATACATTGCCTCAATTTTTGACGAACTGCAAGCCATTGACGTCAGAATACCTTTCCATGAACCTCATAAACCTATCCCAGTCTCGTGGGGTCCTCATAACATACTTAGCTTCAATCCCAGCAGGTCTTCCATTAACAAACTTTGCACTAACATCAACTGACTGAAGAACACCTTCCTCATCAATCATGTAAAATCCCGTTATATCTCCAACTTCACTAGACGAGTCAAACACAGAAGGTTGATCAAACTTGAAAATTGCCATCCCATTTGTCCCGTCCCTTGATTTAGTTAGCCTGACATCTGGTATCGTTTGTTCATCTCTGCCTTGTATGAACTGAATTGTTGGTTTAACCATTTGTATATTCAGTCTGGATGATTTAGCAGTTTGCCTTTGAGTAGTTTGCCTTGAAGATGTCAAGTGCAAGGCTTTGCCATAAAATGGGGACCGCCCAGTGCAATGAAAAGCTCTGGCTACGATGCCTGTGCAGCATAATAATTTTAACAGTTGAGTTGTCAAACTTTTTTAGGGACGTATTTTACTTGTTTTTACATTGATTATTTTACGATATAATTGCATTAATATTATTTCTTACCCAGGAATGTGACAGTTAATGTCTGACTGATGAATGAAGAACAAAATTCAAAAAATGTGCTACTAATTTCTAACATCTACATATAAGTAGTCCCTCCGTCCCAATATAATTGTCTTGTTTTAGTTTCTTGAAAAATACAGGGAAGTTGAGTTTAAGGACATTTCAATGCCCTTGTTGTCCAACCCATACCTTCGGTTTTGACTTCAAAAAGAATATTCTCAGCATTTTTTTCTTACACCTCATCATTCCACTACTTCTCTAATTTCACAAACATTACATTTTTTACAACGCTATTTAACAAGATATGGAGAGTTAACACAATGCCATTGATTGGAGTGGCGGAAGAGTACTCTGATCCCTTTGTATAAGAATAAAGGTGATGTCCAAGATTGTGCCAACTATCGGGGGATCAAACTAATGAGCCATACTATGAAACTTTGGGAAAGAGTGATTGCACAAAGGCCGAGAAAAATTATGGATATTTCGGATAACCAATTTGGGTTTATGCCTGGAAGATCGACTATGGAGGCAATATATCTTATGAGACAAACCATGGAGAAATATCGGGATCAAAAGAAAGATTTGCATATGGTTTTCATTGATTTGGAGAAGGCGTATGATAAAGTGCCAAGAGAGGTACTTTGGTGGGCATTAGCAAAGAAGGGTGTTTCAAAGAAATATATTGATATTATCAAGGACATGTATAATGGAGTTAATACTTGTGTACAGACTAGTGTTGGGAAGACTGAAGAGTTCCCTATAAAGATTGGAGTGCATCAAGGTTCCACACTTAACCCCTTTCTTTTTGCTTTGATAATGGACGAATTGACGAGGTCAGTCCAAGATGATATACCAAAGTGTATCTTTGTTCGCGAGATGATATTGTCTTGATTGATGAGACAAGAGAGGGTGTTGAAAGTAAATTGGAGTTGTGGAGACACACTTTGGAATCTCGAGGTTTTCGATTAAGCGAGAAACGGGCTGAATATTTGGAGTGTAAGTTTAGCAGAGTTGAAAGTAGGGAGGCGGGGCGATCACATTTGATGGAAATATTATCCAAGCTTCGAGTTTTTCGCTATCTTGGATCCATTATCCAAAAGGATGGAGAATTAGATGGAGATGTGGCTCATAGGATTAAAGCAGGTTGGTTGAAGTGGAAGAGTGCTACAGGGTTTCTATGTGATCGCGGCAATTAGGCCGGCATTGCTTTACGGCACCGAATGTTGGGCCGTGAAACAGTGTCACGTGCATAAGATGAATGTGGCGGAGATGCGTATGTTTCGATGGATGTGCGGTCATACAAGAAAGGATCGATTGAGGAATGAGGTGATCAGAGGTAAAGTAGGAGTTGCGCCCATTGAGGATAAAATGAGGGAAAATCGTCTACGGTGGTTTGGACACGTGAGAAGGAGACCGAGTGATGTACCGGTTAGGAGACCGGAACAGTGGAGAAATGATAAAATGGCGAGGGGTAGGGGAAGACCCAAACAAACTTGGATTAGAATAATTGAAAATGATATGAATTTACTTGGAGTGGATGAAAGTATGGTGTTGAAGAGGCTGGAGTGGAGGGCAAAAATTCATGTGGGGGGTTGATTTTTTTATTTTTTATTTTTTTTTTATTTATTTATTTATTTATTTATTATTATTTTTTTTTCACGATAACATATGAGGATTCATGTTAGCCGATCCCAAATTATTTGGGACTAAGGCTTTGTTGTTGTTGTTGTTGTTGTTGTTGTAAGCCCGTGTCCGAGGACACTTTTTTTTTTCTTTAATTTAAAAAAAAAAATTTAAGGGCAAAATGGGAAAGGGACAAATGTATGAGGGCGAAATGGGAATTTTGGCACTTGCTACTGTTCAAACAACTGTAGCAAGGACAATCCCTCATTTATACTATAGATGACAAAATTTCAAATAAAGTATGAATAATCCAAAATATTATTAAAATAAATTTTATTATTAAAGAAACATACCAATAAAATGACATTGACACAAAAAAATCAATCTATAAAGCATTCCGAAGTTGAAATAAAGGATTGACATAAATAAAACATTGATGCATTAAGATCAAGTTCATTCTCGATTATCATATTGTGCATGATAATGCAAACATTAAATATATCATATAATATTAATTATGTTAGTTATAAATAGAAGTATGTTTTTATATTTAATTTATGTTAAATGTATTTTGTATAAATTTTAATATATTTGTCTAAACTTTTTATTTTGGTTTGTCTCAGATAATTATCTCAATATAAAAATAAAAAATATTTTATGTTAATTTAAATAATAATTTTTTTATTTATAGAATAAATAAGATGTAACTTTTAAAAACAAGAGAAACTAATTTGCAATTTTGAAATGTTACTTAAAAAAAATTGAAGGGAGATGAATAGTGTTTCTTCAAATTTGAAGAAATGGAAGAAATGAAGTGGGTTGGAAGGAGGAATAGTTGCTGTTTTGAATAAATGAAGGAGGAAATGAAGTGCGTTGGAGATGGTTTAAGTATCTGGCTTTTTAACTACTCCCTCTGTCCCTAAATGAACGTTGTAAAAAAAATTCAATTGAACGTCGTAAATTCAAATTTGCTCCGAAGCAAATTTGAAAAAAAAAAATTCATTTATAAATGGAGGGAGTAATAGAATTGTTTAGTTCAATAGCACAGACAGCATACAACAAGTAAAAACACAATTTGGAGATATATATTTATTTTGGGATGGAGTGAGTAATTAATAAAGTAAATTTGATTTGAAATCATCAAGTAGAAACAGAGGGGATTATGTGGAAAGAAGAATTACCGGGGAGTCGGCGGGAACAATGAGAGAGAGGGGAGGAAAATGCAGTAGATTGCAGAGTAGCCATTGTTGTTAGTTTTAGAGAGAGAAAGATGGAGGAGAAGAAGAAGAAAGGTATTCAAAGGAAATAAAAACCAAGTTATGGGGCTATGTCTATGTGTGTGTGTAATGAGGACAGCCATTCAAACATATAGCAATATGAGATTGAGTTTGCCTTACCCTTCCCAATTACACTCTCAAATATCAGTATGTGGCCTCTGTCACACGTGTGTGTTTTTGGGCCGGAACGGAGTGTGGCCGATTTTCATTTCACCCGATTGATAATACTTTCAATAACAATTTTTAATTATTTGTTACGATGATTATTTTTATTTAAATTATTGATTAAAGTGTAATCATGTTAACTTCTGAAAAATTAAAAAAAATAATAAATAAAAAAAAACTAAATTTGTCACGCTTTGAAAATCTAGGTTCATACAAAAAATAATGAAATGGTGTGATCCCTAAATGAAATGCCCTTTGATTTCCTATATATAGAGGTTTTCCATCAGACTAGGAGATACACAATATTCATATACTCTTTCTCCATAATCTGAGATAAAAGTGTGAAGCATTATCATTAGAAGAACTACTTCTCCCTTCTTATTTCTTCTTCTTCTTGTCTTCAACATCAAGGCATACATGGATTCATTAGGTATTATGCTTCCGCCTCTATTTCTTTTCTCATGCTTATTCAAGTCTTGAGTATGACTTAGATATAACGGAATAAAAATGTTACAACAGTTCAGCCAATGAGGGTTGAGCCGGTGGTGATGTTGAAGATGGAGAGGCGGAAGTGGGTGGTTGGTGTTTAGGATGGGTTTCAGCTTAGGATTTTTCCCAAGGGTGGTGAGATTTAGGAGGGTACGATTTTGATGGTAGATGGCGGAAGCGTGTGGTGGTGATAGAGTGGGGCGATTAGGATTTTGCCGCAAAATCTTTAATAACAAGAATTACATGTTTATATAAGAATATTTGTGCTTTACAAGCTATTATATATATATATATATCAAAACGCCAAATATCTCTTTTCATAGTTTTGTAAAACAACAAAAATCCCTTTTGATATCTTTTCTTTTTGTCATGTCGCCATAAAAATAGAAAATGACCGACAAATGAGCCTAGTCGAAGACCTTTACCTAAAGGTCGAATATGAGCTGAGCTAAGCCCAAGAGACGCATCATATTAGACCTGGTCAAACGTGTCGGCTCATGTCACTCGTTTGAAAAACACCATTTCCTTAGGTCAAGTATCATTTTCAATACCAATATTTAGGTTTGTAGATGCAATTTTTGTAAGCATCTTATATCTAACTGATGCTGCAAGAATCGTGCTTATCAATCTTCGTCCTGTCGCAAGATTGATCACATGACTTCTTTGACCTGAAAACAGAATTCACGACTAGCCGGAATGATCTCCGGCGAAGACCCTCGGGCGTGAGAGTAAGTATGGTGTATAGAGAGCTTCTAAAAAATATAATGAACAAGAGTATTCAGAATATCAAATAGCAATTACCTTGAAACGGTTGATGTTGTCATGTATTTATAGTTGTTGATGAGAGTTATGATTGTAATAGGATTGTGCTGAATCCCTTGAATCATGGATCAGATACGTATGAGAAATCGTGTTCATATATAACTCCTGATTTGTAGGGAGTCTGCTATGGAAAGAATTGTATACACGCCTAGACTCTGTAGGCCGACGTACTCTCGTAGGTCGAGGTCGCCTGTTTGGATCCATGTTGACCTGATTGATGGATAGGGTCGGATTATACTCGAATAGAATCTGGATCGTTATTCGGACAAAGCTGGGTCGGAACCGTGTAGGTCGGACAATGAGCTAGATCGACGATCTTTATTGTTGGGCCTTGGGCCTGATAAAAATTTGGGCCAATCCACTAAGATTGTGGTGATAATAATACTTGAATAACTGAACCGAGCCCTTCACATTTTTTCCGTTCATTAACCATGTCATTTTATTTGTAAATGGTCTTTAAATTTCAAATACATGGACCAAGCATGTTGTTTACCTTTTGACCAACACGAAAGGTCAATTAAGTTAGGTTCCAAAAAATTTAAATAAATTTTGTCAAACTTATGGTAGTGTGACCAGCTAAAAAAACAACCTTATTATAAAGATATTACTCAGTAGACAAGTCAATATTTCAAAAATTCAACGATATATAGAAAAATACTACCTTCAATATCAGATTTATTAATATCCAATATTTCTTATTATATAAAAAGTCAACTTTAATCTTTACCAAATTCAAAATAAGATATTTCAAAATTAAGTTATTCAATAAATGAAAATTTATTATTCTAAAAAAAAAAAAAATTCCCCGTCCCATAACACCGTGCACGTTTCCTTTTTAAGTGTCTTATTTGATAAGTCTCATTATCCAAAATGAAAATTTTATAATATTTTTTAATTCAATGAGACTTATTTGTCACACTTTGTATCCTCACAATACATATTTCGCTACCAATATTTTATTTTTTATTTCTTTCACTATCAATATTTTTGAATATATATAACTCCTTTTAAATTTAAGTGCCCTAAAAGTGTGCAAGGAGGGAGTATCTTTGGAACTTTTAGTTTTAGATATATAAAATTAGATAATACCCCCTTCGTTGCAAATTATATTTTTTCTATTTTATTTTTTATATTCATAATATTTATTTTGCTAATTTTTTTTTTAATTTTTATGTTCAACTCAAAATATATAAGTTTAAACGGGACGGGACGGGGTGGGGTAGAGGGAATTTTTTCCCAAAATGACGTTATTTCAAAAAGTTTTTCTCAAAATGACATTGTTTTAAAAGCATTTTTCAGAATAGCCTAGTTTTTAGAATTTGCGATTGGCAACTGCGTTTTCATTAATGAATTCGCAGTTGGCAACCGCGGGTTTATAATTTTTCTAATTTTTTTTTTTTAAAAAACGCGATTGACAACTGCGAATTCAACTTTGAAAACACAGTTGTCAATCGCATTTTTAAAAAACTAGGCTATTTTAGAAAATACTTTTAAAACAGTGTCATTTTGGGAAAAAACTTTTTAAAATAACGTTATTTTGGGAAAAAATTCGGGGTAGAGGAAGGTGAGTGAGAAAGAGTCCAAAGATTGTGTCAATGCCGCTTATTTAGGTTAGGGGGTTAATCGCTTTCACGAGTCTCCCATGGGCCGGAGTTGACCACCGCTCACTCCCTCCCTCCCTCCTCCTTTTCATGTTGTCTAACGCGGGGGACAATTAATTTTCCCGGGAAAATTGACTTAGCAAGAAAAAGAAAGAAATATTCCCTAGTCCCTACCTTCATTTAACTACTATTAAACCCATTACTTGTCCACCAATCTAATCCATATCTAAATCCAATCCCATTTCCATTCTTTCCCTCTTTGTCTGCTGGTGAACTTGATTCATTGAACCCTAGAAAAATACCCACCTAACTTTACCCTTTTATCTCTCACAATTTCCCTCTAAATTGCAGTTTTCAGGCCTGTTGATTCTTCATTTGTTGAAGATATGGGTGGGTTTGAGGTTGTAGACGATGAAGGAATCGGAAGAAGGTTGTGGGTCAAATCAAGAAACAATTCGATTTTTGCTATCTATACCCCTTTCATTGTTTGTTTGGCTTCTGGTAAATTGGATCATCAGTTGTTTATCCACTGTCTTACTCAGCATCTCCTCTTTCTTCAAGCTTCAATCAAAGCGTAAGTCCCTCTCTTTCTTACTTTGTATAGATTAAATTAATGGTGCATGCCATCTGTTTGTGTTTTTGTCTAAGTGAAATTGATTTATGATTTGGGGCTTTTACAGGTATGAAATGGCAGAAGATTGCGCAGAAGATGATGATGACAAGTCTTTGATTGGCAAGTTAAGAAAACGGGCTTTGAAGCAGATCCAGATGTACAGAACGATTCTCCAAGTAAGCCTAACACCTAATTGCTCTCCTTCCTCTATTTGTGCTAGATATTAGTATGCATATGTTTACTGCAACAAATTGTGTACTACCAGCAAGTTGTTTGACTGTATTATTGTTCATCCGCCAGCCAATTTTGACCATGATTACTGTGAAATTGCTTTGTCTCTTTTAAGTTTTTGTTTCTTTTTTAATCTAAGACTAGCTTAAATTGAACATCTGATCAAATGAAAGAAAGAAGGAAAAGATAAATTATACATCTGATCAAATGAAAGAAAGAAGGAAAAGACTGATATCATATCAGCATGTACATCTATGTTGTTATTCTTTGCACCAAAAAGAAAAAATATCTATGTTTCTATTGTGTACTCCCTCCATCCCCGAAAGTTTGATCCACTTTGATTTTCATGGTCAACTCAATGGAATTTTGACCACAACTTCATGAAAATCTAGCTATCCCTACGCAATTCTAATAATTGTTATTGATTCACAATAAGAAATACTATCAATAAATTAGAATTGCATAGAGATAACTGGATTTTCATTAAATTAGGGTCGAAATTCGATCGAGTTGACCATAAAAATCAAAGTTGGACATACTTTTTGGGATGGAGGGAGGATTCTTCAATTAAAAAAAACGTAATAAAGAAAAGTAGGATGCGCTTTGCCAGTGAGAAATTTCCACATAAGCTGAATCTGTAGAGTTGTCTTTAGTTTAGATGCAGTCTGGGGATGCAATAGTTGTGTCTTGTCCGTTTTTGTTGTTGCTTTATATGTTTTGGCACCATACTCTTAAAACGAGATGGTTAAGTCATGTGGGTTATTATTTATTCTGAGTTTTTGATTCTGCAGGAACGGGGATTTGAACTTCCAAAAGAGAACACATTTTATATTGCGACAGCCAAGTATACAGATTTTTTGCTGGCAACAGCATCAGGGAAAAGGGTAGGAGGAGGGTTTCTTGATAAAATTGCAACTCCTTTTGAGAGAACAAAACTTGCTGCATATGCAATTGCTGCTATTACACCATCCTTGAGAATCCATGCGTGCTTAAGTAAGGAGATACAAGCTCTTCTTGATCCCAAAGAAAGCAATCATATTTACAAAAAGTGGATTTCCTCTCAAAAATTTGAGGTTGGTTTTACAATTTGAAAAGTCTTGGTAACAATTTCTGATGAGATGTGTTTGTGATTGTACCTAATACCTTGTTCTAATTGCAGGCTGCGGCTTACCGAATTGAAGACTTACTCGAGAAATTGACCATTTGTTTAACTGGTGAAGAGCTTGAAGTTGTAGAAAAGATCTATGATCAAGCTGTAAAGCTCGAAGTAGATTTCTTGTCTGCTCAACCTGTTATCCAGCAGGCTATAGTCCCCTTATCTCAAGCTCGTCATGACTCCGAAAGCAGTGTGATGATATTTTGTGATTTTGACATGGCTTGCAGTGCCATTGATTCGTCTGCGCTTCTGGCAGAAATTGCAATCATTAAAGCATCAAAGGTTAATAACCTAAATGATCTGAAGTCCACATGGAGCTCACTTACTAGCCAGTTTGTCGAAGGATATGAACAATGTATCGAGAGCATCATGCTTGGTGAAAGAGGTAAATTATGGTACCAAAATCGATGATGTTTTCTCAATAAATTGTTACTAGAATGAGAATCTAAAACGATATTTCCTTTATTGTTCACAGCTAATGAGTTCAATTACGGAAGTCTATCTGAAGCACTTGACCAACTATCAGTCTTTGAAAAGAGGGCTAACACAAAAGTGGTTGAATCGAGTGTACTTAAAGGATTACATATGGAGGACATAAAATGGGCTGGTGGACATCTTGTTTTTCAAGATGGTTGTCTAAATTTCTTTCAATCACTCGAAAAGAAAAAGGGGTTTGAAACTGATGTTAACATACTTTCATACGGTTGGTCTGGTCATCTTATCAAGTCTGCTTTTTTGTCAGGTATCTTTTTCTTTATATGCCTTCATTCGTGATCTATTTCGATATCTATCATTTCCGCATTAATAAACTACATTCAACCCTTTTTCAAGCAGGTAATATTTTGAATGTTTCGAGTGTAAGTTCAAATGAGTTACTCTATGATGGGCCAACAACGAATGGGGACTTGTTGAAAAAAGTGGAGACTCCCATCGAAAAGCTTCAAGCTTTCAATGACATCCGTAAAGGGTGCTGCGAACAAGATGAGAAGTTGTCGATTTACATTGGAGGTTCTGTGGGCGACTTGCTTTGCCTGTTGGAAGCAGATGTAGGCATAGTGATTTCTCCCAGCAGGAGTCTGAAGAGGTTGGGAAATCATTTTGGTATTACTTTTGTCCCTTTGTTCTCTGGTATTGTGAAGAAACAGAGAGAACTTGTTGAAGGTGACTCTGATTGCTGGAAGGGTCGGTCTGGCATTGTTTACACCGTCTCCAGTTGGGCTGAGATTCATGCACTTGTTTTGGGTGCATAGGAAACCCCCCCCCCCACACACACACACTAACTCTCTCGGTTAGAATATATTGTAGGATACAAAAATAGTGGCCAAATTTTAGTAATGGCTACGGGTGCAAAGCCTTGTTCATTTTACTTCAGGGAGTGCCATTGAAGGGTAACATGATCCATTCTTAAGGATTTAACAAGGATGGGAGCGTTTTCGTTTATTTGTTCATTTATGGAGATTTTGATTTTAGAGTAGTGTTATTTAAGGATAAGAAAACCTGTTCGAGAGGATTTGAGACTTGAGGAATGTTTCTTGTTTTGGTTGTTTTAGAGGTATTTTTTCATATTTGAATCTTTGTTGCTGGAATTACATCCTATTTTAGAAGGTGATAAGACTCCCCTCCTATTTTAGGAATAGGTTTCACTTGTTTGTATATTACTTGTACTGTTCACAAAGCTCCATACACAAAAACCAGGCAAATCTTCTTTCATTAACAAGTACTGAACTGACCGAGCGCAGATTTCCAGGAGCGAAACAATCTCAATACGTTATCCATTGAGCAACTCCGTAATTACAAAAAAAAAAAAAATCAACTATTAGTGAAGTGAGAATAGGTGTATATTGCACCAGCGACGAAAGTGCCCTCCCCGGGAGAAGGTGTGAAAAATGAAATGAGACGGAGCAAAATCAAACCCGACCCCGGGCCATTTCATTGCTTGTGCAAAATGCTATAACCTCTTAGTAGCTACTATCTTTTCTCCCTTGTATATATATCACACTTTCAACAGAGGAACTTGAATTAAACTTACCCTAAATTTAAGAAAATATACTATGTACTTTACGCTGCTTTAGTTCTTTGTCTCCCACTCCTTTCTTGAAGCCTAGGAGCTGCAAAAATAAGAAAAACATAAATAAAAAATTAAGAGAACAAGACTTGTTGACATTCAAATGCAGAATCGCGGTTAGTGTTACTTGTATCCACTTACCAAGTCCATTAGCCTCGGACGTTCTCATGATTCTAAGCCGTTTCACAGAACTAAGAAACATCCTGAGTACAAATTAAACAAGCCAAAGGGCAATAAGATGGAATGCCCGGAAATTTTGTGTAAAGAATCTAGCTTGTATCAAGTGAAACTGTGTGTAAAGATTTTAGCTTGTATAATACCTCCATGGAACGTCTCCAACAAGCATCCAGTCTCCATCTTTATCTTCATACGTGAGCACAAACTCCGACGTGCCATCCAACAGTTTTGACCCTTGTGTCATTGCTTCAAACTTCTCTGTGCCCGACCCTAATCAAATTTAATTAATTTACAATATTAAGTTACTTTTGTCAATACCATTATATCACCAAGAAGAGAATCAAAATAATTACAGACTTTCAAGAACTCACGTCTTGCATTGATGGTCGTGGTGGGCTCACAAAACATGTTTTCCAATGTTTGTGCTAGGGTTTCATAGCAGCTATGAGCATTCAAATCAACCTTCCTTCCAATAAGAGTTCCATCCATATTCACCTTTACAAGAGGAGAGGTCTTAAAAACCACTCTGTCATTGGCGTTATTGTTCTTCTTGCTGCCATTGTTAGTACTGTTGTCCACGGCATTCTTGCTTTTGTTTTCGTCAACCATTGAGGTGAAATCATTGGCTGGGGATTTTGTTTGACTAACCAAGGTGTTCATTCGGTAACTTCTTATAGGTGGCCATCCCACGACCTGACTGCTTCGTTCAAAAGAATTAAAAGGAAGAAAAAAATCAGTCTTTGGAAAGAAAAAAAAAAACATGTTTTCAACAAATGGATACTGATGGTGGATCTAAATAGGAGTGTCACCATTAAAGTTTCTCACTTATTAAACACACATAGACAGTTGATACCTTCTAGTATATCATCTTTGCGATCAATATCATATTCCGAAAAAAATTAAAATGTTGCGTATTTCTTTTTTGATTTTCCATGAAAAAAGAGACCGAGACTTCAGAGAAAAAGGTTACAACTTTAGGGAAATTTCAAGTATGTATAAATAAGCAAAGCTCTACATTATTAATAATTTTTATTTGTCAAATGAGACTCTTTTTTATTATTTCTTTGAGACAACGAAAATAACGATTAAGCATTGAAAACTTTCTCATGGATACTAAATCAAGAAGATCCGAACGCCTTTTTGTTATACATTTATTTGGACACCATTGTTGCATGTATTGAAATCACTTTAGCATTCTTTGATGTAAGAGTTGCCTTATTCCAAGAGTGCATAAGTACGTAAATCGATTTCAAAGTTTGACATTGCTGATTATCTCTTCAAGTGGACCAGTTGTAGCTTTTAACATTATTGTCCCAAACAAGAAATTCTTGCACAGAATAGAAGATCAGGACGAACAGATAATTAAGGAAGAGAACCCGAGAAGGGGGTTTATCTCTCTGGACTCGAGTTCTTCAAAACACATCAACCAATTTTATATGCAAGAAAGAATATGATCAGAGTAGGAAAAATGAAAATACCAGTAAAAAAGCAAGACCATGGAAAAGGCCAAGCAATAAAAATAAATTCATATCTAAATTCAAAGTCATATAAGCCCATAAACCTTTTGCAGGAAAATAAATGAGCAGAAAGAGGAAGTTCCATCATACACATGAAATAAATTAGAAATCAAAGGGAACAAAGAGAAAGTTAAGGTCACTTTGAAGTCAATCTAGCACATCAAGAACACATGAAATTTTGGCAGGAAAAGAAAAACAAAACAAAAGGAAACAGAAACACCCATCTTACATTTATAGGCACATAATTTTTTAGCAATAAAAAAAAAAATCAAGAACACACAGTGACAATAAAAAGGCATAAACCCTAAACCACCCACCAATTACACAGAGAGAAAGGGCTAAAACACACACTCTCTCTCACACACACAGAGAAAAGGAGGGGGGGGGGGTTGTGGTTTAAGATTATTTATACCTTGAACCATTAGGGGGAGAAACAGGAGGATGAGAAGCTGTTCTTTTAGTACCAGAAATGGAGGAATTAGCTTTAGAAACAGAAGAAGAAGGAAAATCTTGAGCAGTCAAAATCCTAGCATATTGACCACCCCAAGAACCAGTCTTTGACTTCAAACCACCACCACCACCACCAATACTCAACCCAAGACCCAATTCAAGCTCAGATTCATCTGGGTACGACGAAGAAACCTCAGAAGACAAACCCAAGTTGTCTTCTTTAGACACAGTGGAAATAGACCCAGTTGCAGAGCCGCCGGACGGCACGCCACCGCCATCGCCGGGACTACCCAGTAAACCCAAATTAGCATCCATTTAAAGATTGTTTGACAGAGAATGAAAAATTGAAAACTGTGAAATGGTGAAGAATTGGGGGGAGAAATTGAAGAAAATAGAAAGGGAGAATTGAATTGAATTGAAGAGAAGGGTTGGGTAGTGGTGATGGGAATGGTGGTGGTGGTGGGACCAAGTTGTCTGGTTTGTGCGACTCAACATCATCATTTTTGGATCTCTTTTGATATTTTCTCATCTTTTCTTTTTCTCGGATAAAATAAGTTAGACTTATTTTATTTTTATACTTGTTTCATCAAAGAATTATAAATATTTTTGATATTCACTTTCAAAATTTAATTTCGAAAAAATATAATAAATTATGACAAAAATCATTTAAAAACAATCTTTTTATAAAAAAAATAGTATAAATAAAATGATAATAAAATTTGGATAAGAAAACAAAATGATCATAAAATTTGGATAAGAAATAGTATAAAATACTCTCTCCGTCCCACGTGAATGCAAACTTATTTTCATTTTGGTCCGTGAATGCAAACTGCTCAAAATAGAAATAAATTTATTATTTTATATTCACCCTATTCCACCCACTCATTCTCTCTCTTTATTTTCCACCATACAATTTATTCAACCAACCTACTATTAACTCCACGCATTCTCTCTCTTCATTTCCTACCACACATTTTCATTATCTTAATAATATTTCTTAATTATTGTGTCCAGAAAAATGGTTCACAATGACGTGGGACGGAGGGAGTATACAATTAATAATATAAATAAAATGAGACTAATGAGAGTAATTTATTAAGAAAATAGAGTAATCATCAGCTTCATTTTAATTTTAGCTGTCAATTTAATTAAATTATTTTTATAAAAATCATTAATTTAATTATTCTTAAATTCTCAAATATTGTTATTAATTATTGGACGAATGACATTTTGGACACCAAAGTTTAGGGGGTGTTCCTAAAATGGGCCCCATTCTATCACTAAATCACGTGTCACTTAACGGGGAATATTTTTTAACACGACTTCTTTCGTTTTTGTTTTTTAGCGAATTTTTCCAATGAAATTGGTTAAAAATATTTTGGTGATAGAATCTTAGTTAAAATTGGTTAAAAACCCTAAAACTTTAGCAGAATATCAACTTTGAATCCTATATTGTAATTAGTGATAGAATCTGATCCATATTAGAAAGGCCCCCTAAACTTTGGGACCCAAAATATCATTCGCCCTTAATTATTTTAGCAAGTTTAGAATTAATCAGAATAACGAAATTTTCTTGAATACTTGATTAAAATTTAACTAAGTCGAATAAAAAATAAACTAGAATTATCAGGCCCGACTTTTGAGGGGAGCAAGAGCAACTTTCGTTCTAGGCTACCAATTTTGAAGAGGGCCCCATTTTATTATTTGTTCTTAAACTAATACTTCCGTTGTTTCATTTGAAAAATAAAATAAAATTGATGTTTCACGGGAATTAAGAAAGCGTATAGGGGAGTAAGTAAGAGTATAGGGGAGTAAGTAAGAGTATGAAAAGTATTGTAGATAGAAACTTGTGAGTATAACAAATTGAGTAAATGTTACTATCGTTCTTGTAATACTTCTGTTGTTTCATTTGAAAAGAAATAAACCTGTTTCATTTAAAAAAAGTCGAATCCAATTATGTTTCATTTAAAAAAAGTCGAATCCAATTATGAAACGTAGAATGAAAAAAATAGCAAATTATATTTTATTTTTTGTAATTAATTTTAGGGCCTAAATTTTAATTTTAAACATGACCCATATAATGTTAAGACCTGCCCTAAAAATTATATTTATAGAAATTTGAGTAAATGTTACTATAGTTCTTGTTCTTAATAAGGATTCGTTTTAGCTAATTGCTCTCATTCTTCTATCAATTTCATTTTTTATAAATTAAATAAGAGTCGATCCGGGAAAAAACGCGTTTCTCCGTGCTTCTGGAGAAACGGGGCTTGTTTTGTCGCGCGACATAATAAGCCAGTTTCTGGATATACTTTCATCAGCTTCTGGATATCCAGAAGCTTTGGAAAGGATATCCAGAAATCAAATATTTTTTCTGGATATCCTTTCCAAAGCTTCTGGATATCCGAGACATTGAATATGGATATCCGAAGCTTTGGAAAGGATAGCTTAAAAATATTTGATTTCTGGATATCCTTTCCAAAGCTTCTGGATATCCTTTTCAAAGCTTCTGGATATCCAGAAGCTTTGGAAAGGATATCCAGTTGTGGGGGCTAAGTATGTCGCGCGACAAAACAAGTCTCGTTTCTCCAGAAGCGACGGAGAAACGCGTTTCTCTCCAGATTTTGTGATTAAATAATTAATTCATTCACAAATCATTATATTGACATGGTACCAACCAATTTACACATTTTACATGGAATGACCCTTTATAATTTTTGTATTATTATATTTACTCCCTAAAAAAAATAAATTATGGGGTCTAAATTCGCCACTGATTAAACATACCTCACTTGAGGTATTTATACACTTAAATTGTTAGTCTCATTTGTAAATCATACTTACTTATTTTACCTACAACCTATTTCAATTCATATTATTTTTTAATAAATAATTTTTATTAATTTTTGTAACCAAAAAAAATGAAACTTTAATTGGGGGAGTATGTCCTTGATATATTCCCTCCGTGTCGAGTGAATGGAGACTTATTTTCATACTTACAATTCTTAATAAGGATTCGTCTTAGCTCATTGCTCTCATTCTTCTATCAACTTCATTTTTTTATAAATTAAATAATTACTTCATTAACAAATCATTATATTGACATGGTACCAACCAATTTACACATTTTACATGGAATGAGTATTAAATTAGTTATTTTTTTAAAGAACAAAAATGAACATATATTTCAACCTTTCTACCTAAAGTTTCACTTTTTAACCTAAAATTATTTCTCATACAAGTTTCATCTTTTTTAAAATATCAAAAATTTATTAGTATTATATTATACATCAGGCGAATCTAGCTATATAAAGGATAGTTCATGTCCACCTGAATTTTTTAATTTTTACAAAATGACACTTTATAATTTTTGTATTACTATATTTACTCCCTGAAAAAATAAATTAGGGGATCTAGATCCGCAGCAACTGATTATACATACCTCACTTGATGTATTTATATATTTAAATTGTGAGTATCATTTGTCGATCATACTTACTTATTTTACTCATAACCTCTTTCAATTCATATTATTTTTAATAAATAATTATTTATTAATTTTTGTAACCAAAAAAAAAATGAAACTTTAATTGGGGGAGTATGTCCTTGTTATATGACATACTGTGCCGATATTTTGCCTTTCGGTGAGATCTCGCACCGAGAAAGAAATATAAAAGTGGCGTGAAGACAAACTGTGAATACTCCAAACGACAGTCCGACATTTTGTGGGTCCCATGAGTCCCACACACTGCTCAATGAAAATGTCCCTTGGAAGTAGGTCCCACGTGGAATTCTATATAGAAATGATTAACAAAATAGGAAAAGCCAATCGAAAGTGGACCCCTCTAAAGTTTGTTTTGTCGGGTACGAACTCGGCAAATTAAAATGCCCTTCAATTCCGGACCTAATAGGACCATTTGGAGTCCG
This sequence comes from Adenophora triphylla var. japonica, assembly GCA_022495995.1. Taxonomy (NCBI): domain Eukaryota; kingdom Viridiplantae; phylum Streptophyta; class Magnoliopsida; order Asterales; family Campanulaceae; genus Adenophora; species Adenophora triphylla. Next base: position 253,334 of record JAFEMH010001798.1, on the reverse strand, counting down.
CTAAAAATATACTTTCCCCCCCAAAACCCAATCCAGCTTAAACTTCACTAATTATAAAAAAAAAACTTTTCGTTATAAGCTTCATCTTTTTTTAAATAAAAAAAATTTATTAATATTTTATTATATTCACTAAATTTTCTCTCTCACACATAAATTATTCGTCTCACTTGTCATATCCACTCCCTTCTTCATTTTCACAATTCTCCTCCCACTCACATTATTTTTTAATATATACTCTCTCTGTCCCGCTACAAATTGCACACTTTCTATTTTGAGTGTCCCATTACAAACCGCACACTTCCTAAAATGGCAAAGAATCTTTACTATTCCCTTCACTCATTCTCTCTCCTACATTATTTTAATACTCACAACACCATTATAATTTACTATTCCCTCTACTCATTCTCTCTCCTATTTTACTTTTACACTCACAACATTTATATCACTATTTTTTTTCTTAATTCCCGCGCAAACAGTAACAGTGCGGTTACTAGCGAGACGGAGACAGTATAATACTTTCTTAATTTGCGTACTTTACCAATTTCTTAATTTGCGTACTTACCAAAATGGTGAAACTTAACTCGAAACGGAGGGAGTATTTGGTTCCTGTATTTGTATTTTAAGAAAGTTAGCACTTAGGCCCCCTATATTAATACCATTTCAGTGTATTAGCTTGTTAAGTGTTAAATTTAGGGTTCAAGCAGGGGTGTCGACATTTCGATTTAAATCGCGTATTGAGATTGAATTGAACTAAATCACGTGGTATAATTTGATTTTTAGACATTAACGGTTCAGCTTGATTTCAAAAATTCATAAAACGTATGATTTGATTCGATTTACAGTCTGTCTGACTCCTTCAAACCGAATCAAGGAACCGAAGATCATTATCTATTCTGATATTCTCAACACAGTTCCTACCTTTCCACTTTGTAGTTTGTATTGAATTACTTTAATGGTCAGATTAGTGCACCTAACCTTTTGAAGTATGTAAACCTACTTTGTGAAGTCATTGATCAACACTTATTTACTAAGCTTGTCCTGCCTCTATCCCTCATTATTTATTTATTTATTTATTTTTTTCTCATTTTTTTAATTCAAAGTCCTCACTTTTTTGTTTCAAAAACCGATTGGCGGTAACTCTTCTTCTTTTATTAGTTTTAGTCATTAACATTTAAGCATGCAAATATTTATTGTGATACTAATGTCTGCTGGTACTTGGTATATTGTCAGTGTTTATGCTTAAGGTAATATATACTCTCTCCGTCTCATTTCAAGCTTTACCTTTTGCCAAAATGGGATACAAAATAGGTATTCCGTTAAAAGCTTCACTTTTCCTAAAATGGCAAAGAATATTTACTATTCCACCCACTAATTCATTCTCCTATTTCACTTTTATACTCACAACACTTTTCAAATTTACTATTTCCTCCATTCATTATCTCCCCTATTTTACTTTTACACTCACAACACTTTCTCCATTTACCTTTTTCCTTAATTTGCGTGATTTAAAAAAATGATGAAGCATATAATGGGACGGAGGGAGTACTCCGTATTAGTATAAGTCTGAAAGTATTAAACAAAATGATGGTAAAATATGATCTGAAATATGGTCAAAACCTTGGTTTATTTTAATCTTGAAAGACTTTGCAATCAATTATTTGGTGATATTAATTTAACTTGTACCAACAAACAAAACAAATGCAACACAATTGACAAAAACTAGTTGCCAACAACACATGGGTTATTTAACATCGCTTAAATAAAACTATAAAAGACACTGATTTCAAATATTTGTGTACATAAAAAACAAATACTAGTTTAGATTTGAATAAAAAGGGAAAATGTTAATTTAATAGCAATAAGAGGTGTTGGTTTAAAACTTGTTTAGAGTTTGTTTGTAAAGGTTAAAGTTAAAAGCGGGGGTTAGGTTGTAAAACTAAAACAAGGAGGATATGAATGTAAGTATCGCCGTACGTACGCTGCTGTGCTGTCCAGCACCGGGGGAACAAGTCCCACCCATAGTGGGTGTATTGTTACATCTTCGGCACAGTTTAAAATTATTACTACTCCTACGTCAGTCCCAATTTAATATTCTGAGTAAAGATTAAAAATAAATACTCCCTCGGTCCCAATCGAGTATACACTTATTTCTCTTTTGGTCAATTTCAGCTGAATGTGAACTGCCCAAAATGGAAAGGAAATCTTCACTATTTATGCCACTCACTTTCTCTCCTATTTTACTTTTACACTCACAACATTCTCTCTCCAAACTATTCTTTCCACTCATTCTCTCTCCTATTTTACTTTTACACTCACAATATTCTCTCTTTACTTTTTTCTCTCTCTTACTTTTTCCTAATTTTATTATTATTCCTTAATCGATGTGCCAAAAACTTTGATACACACTTGAATGGGACGGAGGGAGTAAACGTTATGAGAATATAAAAAATAAAGTAGGAAAGAGAAAGTCAAATACACCTTCTGTCCCACTTCAAGGCTTTTTACTTTTTTTTTTTAGTCCGTCTCACTTCAAGGTTTCCTTTCATAAATTGCAAGTTTTGAATATATGAGTATATACCTTTTATGATTTAATATATTTACAAAAAAAATCATTCATTATACTCCCTCCGTCCCGGCGAAAGAGCCACAAAATTTGTCCGGCACGCAAAATAAGAAATGTGATGTAGGAAAAAGAAAAAGTTTAAATGTTGTGAGTATGAAAAATTAAATAGGAGAGAGAATGAGTGGGAGGTGATGTAAGAAAGAGAATGTTGTGAGTGTAAAAGTAAAGTAGGAGAGAGAATGAGTGGAGAGAATAGTGATTTAAGGTTTCCTTTTTGGGAAAGTGGCTTTTTAAATGGGACGCCCAAAAAGGAAATAAATGGCTCTTTCGCTGGGACGGAGGGAGTACCTTTATAAAGTTAACATATTTATAAAAAAATCAATCATTAACTTACTATTCCTCCCACTCATTCTCTCTTATTAAATACTAGCCTAAGCCTGTGTCCAAGGCCACGCTTTTTGTTTTTGTTTTTTTTAATTTTTTTTAATTTAAATTTTTTTTTTAAATATGCCCGTGTCCAAGGCCACATTTAAAAAAAAAAAAAATTTATATATTTTTTTTTAAGGGCGAAATGGGAAAGGGAGTGAATAGTGAGGACAAAATGGTCATTTCTGCGGATGGAACTATTCACACCACTGTTCAAAACAATGGTGTGATTTATAATATAGATTTTTAACTTTTACATTCTCTCTCCTCTAATCTTCTACACACTTAAAAAAAAAAAAACAATCATTAACTACTATTCCCTATCCCACATTTAACTTTTACATTCTCTCTCCTCTAATCTCCTACCCACTTTAAAAAAAAACTCTTCAGAAGCATGAAATCCACACCAAGAAACCTTGGTGTGGGAGGGAGGTAGTATTAAGTTTTTGTTGTAAAAATTACAAGTAGATTACATTGTACATTTTAATTAATAAAGCAACTAAAAACATTAATGTGAGATACAAAAAATGAAAGTAAAAATTTTAAAACGAGGGATTAAACCGAAACAAAGGGAGTAGTATGTTTCAGTTTAAAGTTGTGAATTGATTTATTTTTTTCAATGGTACAGAAAAATACTATCCAATCAATTTGAACACTGTTTTGAACAATCTTATCTTTATAAATTACAAAATATAAACATTGTTTTGGACAATTTTATCCTCGTAAAACATACTCCCTCCGTCCCAGCGAAAGAGCCATTTATTTCCTTTTTGAGCGTCCCATTTAAAAAGCCACTTTCCCAAAAAGGAAACCTTAAATCACTATTCTCTCCACTCATTCTCTCTCCTACTTTACTTTTACACTCACAACATTATCTTTCTTACATCACCTCCCACTCATTCTCTCTCCTATTTAATTTTTCATACTCACAACATTTAAACTTTTTCTCTTTCCTACATCACATTTCTTATTTTGCGTGTCGGACAAATTTACCGACTCTTTCGCTGGGACGGAGGGAGTATGATATTATAAAAAATAGTTACTTATCAATCTACTTTTTACCCTACTTGATTTATGAATGGTATCTTGAACATTTGTATAAAGTCAAACTTAAAACTTTAAACCAGAACAATCAATAAGGGAGTAATATTGACATCATTGACCTTTTTAAAAAGTAAAAAGAGTAAAGAAGAAGGTATCAGGTGGTGGGGATGGGGAGAAGTGAACGCCGGGGACAAGACAACAAGTATCATTATATATTTCCACGCTTTCTCTTTTTATCACTTTCCAACTTCCTCACCTACCTTTTTTTTTTTTTTTTTTTTTTTTTTGCCAAAATACATTTTTAGATTTGATAATTTATAAAATATTTCTTAATTTTCATAAACCAGTTATCAAATGTGTTTTTCTATCACCTCTAAAATCTCAATAATGACATTATTTTTATTACTTAGCAAAACAATTTCCCTTACTTTTTTTTTTTTTTTTTTTATTTTTCTTTCTTTTCTAAAGAAGGGGATCGCATTTCACCGTTCCCTTGATGCACTTCACAGAGGCGCGCCTAGCTATCTTTAGGGAGGGCGATGTCATTCCCTCTAACCACTGGTGGGGGAATCGAACCCATGACCTCCAGGCTGGAAGCCATGAACTCTAACTATCAGGCTAAGCTAACACCCCGCGTGCAACAATTTCCCTTACTGTTGCTAGCAACACTGACTTCTTTAGTATTTAAGAGGACAACTAAGCTATATCACACCCAAAAATTTGACATTCCAGTTGTCCAAATACAACAACAATAAAACTTTAGTTCAAAAATAATTTGAAATCCGCTAACATCATGAATTAGCATATGAAATTGTCAACCGAAATAAGTGGGGAGGGGGGCAAAAAAAAAAAGAATATTTTTTTTCCTTTTAAAAGATGAGAAGGGTGGGAAATTAAAAAAAAAAAAACAAATCTCTCTCATTCTTTAATCTTGGACTCTACTCTTCACCCTTGGACTCTACTCTCGTACTCCGTCCGTCAGTCCATGTCTGTCTCTAAATGAATGAGGATTTTTTTTTTTTTCAAATTTGCTCTTGATTACCAAGTCTCTTGGCATAATCAACATACTAGTATGATTTTTTATTTTTTACCAAAATTGGCCTACTAACTAATTTTTAATTCATTTTATTTTCTGGATTACCTGCTTTCGGTTGGGGAGGCCTGCAATCTGTGCAGGCTGAAGCAGAGTTATCCGAGAGGCGATCAGAGATGTTGATTCTAAAAGTTAGCTGCTTTTCTTCATTGGTAGGAACATGGATGAGTGCTTCCATTATAAGTATTTCCCAATCACGACGCCTGAAAAATGAATGCCAAGATACATCTGTGCACAGCATCATCACACACATTGAATGAGTGAACTTACCATGCATAATTAAACTGAGGGTAAATTATAAAATACTCCCTCCGACCAAGCCGAAAGTTCAATCCTAAAATAGAAAGTTTTTATTACTTCTTTATTTGTGGGCCCCACATGTCATACTACAAAAATAATCCATTAACTATTCTCTACCTCACTTTCTCTCTCCTACACAACTATCTACACTCACAACACATCGCTTTTCCTTGATTCTTGAACAGTCTACATAAACTTTCGGTTGGGACTTGGGACGGAGGGAGTAGAGCCTAAACTCCACAAAGCACCAGTTTAGGGCTAAATATCCAAATTTTGACGATCCAGGGCTGAAAGTGTCAAATGTAGCGCAAATCAGGGCTTTTAAGCCCTAGATTGATAAATTTCATGAACTTTATGCCCTGTTTTGCAATTGTATATAATTGGCTGAGCCCCAAATTGACAAGGTTTTTGCGTGAAAAAAACATAAAAAAAAACACTATTTTGATTAAAATTAGTCAACATAGACCCTAAATAATCAAAATATGGATGTGAGGCCTTAAACTGGTACCACTCCGTGGAGTTCAAGCCCTATTTTGTAATTTACCCTTAAATTGAAGAAAGTGAATCCAGTTGAAACTTTAACTAAAATAAAAAAATAACAAGGCACGGACCTGGGCCACCAACTGCCTTCAGCCGAAGAATTCCTGTGCCCTTTGGTCCAGAAACAGGGAAGCTGCAAGATACAGATTGCCTATTGTGTGTCACTGCAAGGGATGCATTGTACCAAGGACCTCTAACAATAGGCTCCCCAATTGCATCTATAACTGCTTGGTTCTTGCTAGCTTTCTCCATGGCCGCACTGAAGGAAATAAGCAAGCAAGTTTTGATGAATACAAACTACAAGGGATGTGTGCAATTAGATGACTCCTTAATGCAATTAGTATCCACAAGCATTTTAGACATTTAACATTTGATGACCCCTTGATACAAAAGGCATAACGGAAATGTGCAAGTAGAATGGACATGTATGCAAGCTGCAAATGCTCTAGATTAGGCTGTGTTATGTATATAAGTATATTGAACTTCTGTAGCTTTATGCAAAGGCTCATTCCTTCCACTTCTGAGGCCTCTGCTCTTTTTTTTTTATTTTGCCCATACCCAAGGAAACCTTGAACTAAATGGCTGGGGGGAGGGAATGTCACTCGTCAATTTGGACGGCCCTAAAAGGAATAATCGCCTCTTCTGTTGAGACAAAAGGAGTATATCTTGTGCATACTCACTACATCCCATAATAACTGTCCATTTTCCAAACAAACTTTCTAGGAATATAGTTTTACTTGCAAACCACCTTATTGAAATTGAACCAAAATAGCCTTCTTTAGAAACGAGACTATAATTCGAAACAATCCAAAAAGAAAGTACAACTTTTTTAGAGCGGAAGGAGATTCAAAAACATAATATAATTCATTGGGGAACATAATGAAAAATATTCAAAACAAATAAACTAGTGTATTTTAGCTAAACATGCAATGATCTTCTAAGTTCCTTAAACACCTTTCAACTCTTCCCACTAACATTTTGCGTCCAATATATGTAAAGAGTCAAGCCTAGGTAGAGGGCATTCAAATGATTCATGAGCCTGTAGCCGGTTTTGAGTAGAGCATATCAAATTTAAACGAGACCGAGTCAAGATGACGGAGCTTACATCATTTGTAGCCCTACACGTACACCTGAAAACTATTATAATTTAATCATGTATCATGGTCTTTCATATCAGTTGGCATCCAGACGATGAGTCTTATTTATAGTGTCTGATGGAATATAGAGATAACTACAAGGAAACAAAATGATATAGAGATAACGGAGGTTCTACACGGTACGTTTGCTGCATGAGAGATATTTTTATAGTAAAACAAACTAAACCACTGAGTAGCATGCCATTGTTGTCAGATGCAAAGAGGGTAAAGATTTTGAAATGCGTCAAATGAACTAGAATAATGATCCCTAGTAATATCATCAACAAGTGGCAGAGCCGGATATTTTAGAAAGGAATAGTATTTATTTCTTTACGATAGTGGGGAAAGTTTTCAGTTATTGCACTAAAATCTTTGAATTTAGAAAAAAAAAATGCACTAGTAATTCTTTTTATTTTGTTTAAATCAAACAGGTGCAGCTGTCTCCATTGGCATATGGGTAGCTCCGACTGTCATCAACCAACTTCTTCAAACAACCATCAAGTTTCACAAGATCCTTCATAAAACAATAGTATACTGTATTTGATTACAGAACAAATGGGCAAGAGAACGAATCTCAGACTCCATTTTAGTTAAGTTTGTACCAACTGAAGTGCATTTACCAAACACCCAAACTGTATACTATTCCTCGAATGAAACCACAATATAGCAAAACAAAATTCTTGTCATTGATTGATCCATGGTAATAAAGTCAAATGCACATTAATAAATCAGTCCTTAAAGCAAAAGCAATAGCATACTCTGATGCTACAAAAATATGATTCTCCATGGATGTCCAAGCTTGATGACGTCAATGGCACCAAATCTCCGCAACATCTGTCAAAACAATACACCGTTAGGGGTGGGGGGGTCTTTCCACCCAAAACCCTCCGGTGTGAGAATCATTAACCAATTCTTTGTGTATATAAATGTTGAACATTTAGAGAGAGAATGTAGAGAGAGAAAATGTGGGTTTTGGGCAAGGTTCTAAAAAGCGCTAGGCGGATGCTAGGCGGCGGAGCCGGGCCTAGCGCCTAGGCGGGGACTAGTCGGCACTAGTCGGGATTAATCGGGATCTAGGCGGGGTTTAGAACTAGGCGTTGGAAAGGGGCCTAGCGCCTAGGCGGGGTCTTTTAGAACACTGGTTTTGGGGAGGAAGAAGGAGAGATTAGAACCTGAGAGAGAGCCCCCTTCCTGGCTGAAGCTTGCTTCTCTTTATAGCTTGGTCGACGGGCTTTTGGCCCATTTGGGAAGCTATACATATCACAATATTTTTGGGGTCCATATAATGATCATTTTATCCCCTTAATGCTACATATTTTTCACGTATTTATTATGTTCATTTTGACCCTTAGGCATGTTATATTTTCCGTTGACCATTTTTTATGATCACATCACCCCTTTTCTAGTGAAATCTTGCCTTTGCTACTGCGTACAACCATTTAAATCAACATGTACAATTTCTCATCTGCATTTCTGGCAGATATTTAAAATAACTGGATTTTCCTTAATTTGTAGTATTTCAATTTTACTGGTCTAAATCACAAACTCAAACTCGAGATCTCTAAGCTAGAACTATCTTCTTACAATATGCCATATTTCATTCTGCAGTTAAATACTTGCAATTGAATTTCACAAATCCGTACTACTATAAACGTGACACAAATGGAGTTGAAGAAAATGGAGTATTTAGGAGAAGTATACCTCACAGTAACAGGAACAACCATGATTCTTGCAGGGGTTGGAATGGAACCATCCATAGCCGAATAGTTAAAATCTGCAGAAGTGATCACGAATCTCGATGCAGCCTTTGGAGCTCGATCAAAGCGAATAAAAACTCATCAATCCCAAGCTACTCCTAAACAAGTACTCAACTCAGCTAACTTCTCAATCGTTCTTGAAGGGAGGAGCCTGACCTTTGGGAACAATTTCAATAAAGCAAGTTTCTTCACCTTTTCGTAAAGTGAAAAGGCATATCTTAGCAACAAACTTAGTAGTAAAATCAAAAAAAATGGGAAGGTCATTTTGAGACGGAGGGGGTACTATATTAAGAATTGAAGGTGGTGTGGAAGAGAGACAGAGTGAGTGGGAGATAAATGAGTGACGGGAAGGAGTAGAGGGAATGAGTGCAGCAAAATATAATAAAAAAGGCTCCTTTTTTGGATTTTTCATTTCAAGTAAAAAAATGGCAAAAAAGGGATGTTGGGACATTTGTGCTGCTTGTATTGTAACATGATCACCCCATTCACCAGATTTGGTCATTTTCTTGCAATACACTTTGTAATTCATTTTAACAAAGCACTCATAAGATCTGCGAGAGACTGTCAGCTGCTCCACAATCATCTTTCGAACTTGCTCGTGTTGATCAGGGGACCCTTCGATAAGTTGTGCCAGTGCACTGAACTGACAATCACCATTTTCTGGTACCTTTTCCTCGTGAAAACCATAATCTTGAAGCCTTTGGAGCAGCTGTTCGTGAGCAAACCAGGCATCAGTAATATGAGGGATGTCAAAATTTATCCTTGGGAAATGTGGTAATTTTTTGGCTTCATCAAGACGTTTGGTCACATATTTACGCCTCATATCTTTGTAGTCGGGGAGGGCTATCCTCAGTTTTCTTTTTTTCCTTTCTCTTCTGACACACTAATTTTTTTGTATGATTAAAGAACAGCTTTAGAAACGTCTGGGGTATGATGTACTGATATTCTCCTCGAATAAAATGAAACAATCCCACAATAACCTCATTGGCACCAAATAAATACAGGGCAACCAAAATTTCCATTAAAGGAACCTTCGCATCCAAGCCCTTGACATTGGATCACTAGCATATAGGGATATATAAATCGTAAATCTGGTTCTTATAGGTGAACCTCGTTTGAATTATCATCTTCATACTCCTCATGCATACTAATTATATGAGCTACATGTAGGATTTCAACATGTCTAGAGTGAACTTCACTTCTTAGATCTTGAGTATTGAATAATGTTTCCTTTGAACTATGATTAGGAAAGTGAACATTACTGCTAAATGAATGGCAAGTAGATCCATATCTTACGCTAAAAGGTAAGTCATTACGGTGAATAATAGCATGCAACACCTCCCCTCTCTCTAAATTTCCCATATCCAAATCAGCAAAGTAGGGAAATTTTTCATCGGGTTGTTCTGATTTTAATTTCAATAGAGTAAGATTGAAATTTAGTTCCCGGTAAATGAATTCCAATTTACGCCAATCACAACTATATGATCTCGACCGAAGTGTTATTCTTGTGTTTGATTGTGGGGCTTTAATACCTAGGGCTATAGTTAAAATATAACCATTTTCACTAACACATATACCACCAACAACAACCTAATTTACACTGTCCCCGCAATGAATATCCCATATCTTCTCAAAATGTTTCTCAAAACGATCCTCAGACATAATGTGTTGGTGCACAGAGTAGCCAGCAGTGGTAATTGGAGTTGACGAAGAACGGCGGGCGGACACAAGCTTTGTGATGGGGTGGAAGTGAACCCCCCAAAATTTCTGTTTTAGTTAACAAAAAAAAAAATTTAACTAGGTGAACCCCCTCTACTCAGCTCCCACCCCTTAGGAGGTGGACGATCTAGAGGGGAACACCCCTTAGAGGGGAAGGAGGAGGACAGGGTGAATGGTTTGGCAGTTTGGGAGACACACCCTTTCCTCCTACTTTCCCTCTAGATCGTCCACCTCCTAAGGGGTGGGAGTTGAGTAGTGGGGGTTCACCTAGTTAAAGATTTATTTTTTTGTTAACTAAAACAGAAATTTTGGGGGGTTCACTTCCACCCCATCACAAAGCTTGTGTCCGCCCGCCGTTCTTCGTCAACTCCAATTACCGCTGCTGGCTACTTTCTTGTGCACCAACACATTATGTCTGAGGATCGTTTTGAGAAACATTTTGAGAAGATACGGCATATTCATTGCGGGGACAGTGTAAATCAGGTTGTTGTTGGTGGTATATGTGTTAGTGAAAATGGTTATATTTTAACCACAGCCCTAGGTATTAAAGCCCCACAATCAAACACAAGAATAACACTTTGGTCGAGATCATATAGTTGTGATTGGCGTAAATTGGAATTCATTTACCAGGAACTAAATTTCAATCTTACTCTATTGAAATTAAAATCAGAACAACCCGATGAAAAATTTCCCTACTTTGCTGATTTGGATTTGGATATGGGATATTTAGAGAGAGGGGAGGTGTTGCATGCTATTATTCACCGTAATGACTTACCTTTTAGTGTAAGATATAGATCTACTTGCCATTCATTTAGCAGTAATGTTCACTTTCCTAATCATAGTTCAAAGGAAACATTATTCAATACTCAAAATCTAAGAAGTGAAGTTCACTCTAGATATGTTGAAAACCTACATGTAGCTCATATAATTAGTATGCATGAGGAGTATGAAGATGATAATCCAAACGAGATTCACCTACAAGAACCAGATTTACGATTTCTATATCCCTATATGTCAGTGATCCAATGTCAAGGGCTTGGATGCGAAGGTTCCTTTAATGGATGTTTTGGTTGGGCTGTATTTATTTGGTGCCAATGAGGTTATTGTGGAATTGTTTCATTTTATTCGAGGAGAATATCAGTACATCATACCCCGGACGTTTCTAAAGTTGTTCTTTAATCATACAAAAAAATTAGTGTGTCAGAAGAGAAAGGGAAAAAAGAAAACTGAGGATAGCCCTCCCCGACTACAAAGATATGAGGCGTAAATCTGTGACCAAACGTCTTGATGAAGCCAAAAAATTACCGCATTTCCCAAGGATAAATTTTGACATCCCTCACATTACTGATGCATGGTTTGCTCACGAACGGCTGCTCCAAAGGCTTCAAGATTATGGTTTTCATGAGGAAAAGGTACCTGAAAATGGTGATTGTCAGTTCAGAGCACTGGCACAACTTATCGAAGGGTCCCTTGATCAACACGAGCAAGTTCGAAAGATGATTGTGGAGCAACTGACAGTCTCTCGCAGATCTTACGAGTGCTTTGTTAAAATGAATTACAAAGAGTATTGCAAGAAAATGGCCAAATCTGGTGAATAGGGTGATCAAGTTACAATACAAGCAGCACAAATGTCCCAACATCCTTTTTTTGCCATTTTACTTGAAATGAAAAATCCAAAAAAGGACTCATTCCCTCTCCTCCTTCCCGTCACTCATTTATCTCCCACTTACTCTGTCTCTCTCTCTTCCTCACCACCTTTAATTCTTAATATAGCATCCCCTCCGTCTCAAAATGACCTTCCCATTTTTTTTGCTGTTACTACTAAGTTTGCTGCTAAGATATGCCTTTTCACTTTACGAAAAGGTGAAGAAACTTGCTTTATTGAAATTGTTCCCAAAGGTCAGGCTCCTCCCTTCAAGAACGATTGAGAAGTTAGCTGAGTTGAGTACTCGTTTAGGAGTAGCTTGGGATTGATGAGTTTTTATCCGCTTTGATCGAGCTCCAAAGGCTGCATCGAGAATCGAGATTCGTGATCACTTCTGCAGATTTTAACTATTCGGCTATGGATGGTTCCATTCCAACCCCTGCAAGAATCATGGTTGTTCCTTTTACTGTGAGGTATACTTCTCCTAAATACTCCATTTTCTTCAACTCCATTTGTGTCACGTTTATAGTAGTACGGATTAGTGAAATTCAATTGCAAGTATTTAACTACAGAATGAAATATGGCATATTGTAAGAAGATAGTTCTAGCTTAGAGATCTCGAGTTTGAGTTTGTGATTTAGACCAGTAAAATTGAAATACTACTAATTAAGGAAAATCCGATTATTTTAAATATATGCCAGAAATGCAGATGAGAAATTGTACATGTTGATTTAAATGGTTGTACGCAGTAGCAAAGGCAAGATTTCACTAGAAAAGGGGTGATGTGATCATAAAAAATGGTCAACGAAAAATATAACATGCCTAAGGATCAAAATGAACATAATAAATACGTGGAAAATATGTAGCATTAAGGGGATAAAATGATCATTATATGGACCCCAAAAATATTGTGATATGTATAGCTTCCCGAATGGACCAAATGGGCCGAATGGGCCAAAAGCCCGTCGACCAAGCTATAAAGAGAAGCAAGCTTCAGCCAGGAAGGGGGCTCTCTCTCAGGTTCTAATCTCTCCTTCTTCCTCCCCAAAGCCCACATTTTCTCTCTCTACATTCTCTCTCTAAATGTTCAACATTTATATACACAAAGAATTGGTTAATGATTCTCACACCAGAGGGTTTTGGGAGGAAAGACCCCCCACCCCTAACGGTGTATTGTTTTCACAGATGTTGCGGAGATTTGGTGCCATTGACGTCATCAAGCTTGGACATCCATGGAGAAGCAGATTTTTGTAGCATCACATACCCATTTGTCAACCAAAAAAACTCCCAAATCCACCAAAAAAGTTTCAAAATTTTAAAATTAGAAATTACCTGCTACATCCGCCATAAATAGCAAGATCATCAAGAGCACTCAAAGCAACACCACCAGTGACACAAATCAAGGTACCGGAAACAATCCTTCTGCCCCATGTTCTGGTCTTTCCTTCTTCCTCAACCAACTTAGACGAACTGCTACATGATTAATCTCATCAAGTTACTGAACAATTGCCAAGAACACTGAACAATTATAAATCTCTAAAAAAATTGAATTTCCATTTAATAATTATAAATTTCGATTTCGAAATCACCTCAAGGACTGCGATGATGCTGGAGCTGGATTGCGCTTCAGGAAGGAAAGAAATCTTCTTCCGATCATTCCTTTTCGTTGCGCTTGGAACCCTAGAAAGGGTCAAAATGCCTAGGATCTGTTTGGCTAGTAAGAGAATAACAAAGAAAATGAAGTTCTTAATTTCCAATTTAGAATTGTTATTTTTTTTTTAATAAGCAATGTAATTTTCAAAAAAATGTCATTATTTGAAATGACTCTACTACCCTCTCATCTCCCCTGCCTTCTTTCCTATCCTTTCTTATTTATCAGCCATGGTCGGTCTCTTTCTTCCCTCCAAATTCACATAATGCATAGCTGTATAAGCCACAAGCTCCACTGCCTCAGCTTCATTCAGCTTCGGCGGCCCTACCCGTTTGTCTAATATCTTTGCCAACTCTCCCACCTTGATTGCCGTTGAAAATGGCTCTCTTCCCAGTCAAAAGCTCAAGTAATACAACTCCAAGACCATAAACATCACTTTTGGCTGTTAAAACGTTTAGACCGTAGTATTCTGGATCTGTACCCAACAGTGCCAGCTGCTTTTGTTGGCCTATATTCGCGATCATCTTCAGGACCCAGTAATGATAATCCAAAATCAGAAACCATAGCTACCCAGTTTGAATCCAACAATATGTTAGGACTTGATGTCTCGATGTATTATAGGAGGAACTGCGAATTGTGGAATCACAAAATTAACACAAACCCAGTTCAAAGATTGCTAATTTATGAGAACCCAACTTGGCAAATATATAAAATTGTGGTAATTCCAATCTAATTGAGTGCAGGACCACCTTAATGTGTGTGTTAATGGAGAAAAAGGGTGAATTGAGGAGATTGATTGGTGATGGGTGTAGAGACAGACAAGCAACAAGAATGGATGGGAAAGAAGTCAGGGGAGAGGGTAATAGAGTCCTTTCCTTTAATGGCATTTTTTTTGAAACAATTCTCTTTCCAATTTACTCTGTTTTTTTTTTGAATAATTTTTTTTTAAGGGCAAAATGGGAAAGAGACAATTTAGTGAGAGCAAAATGAGAAATTTGATACTTGATACTGTTCATTGTATTGTAGCAAGGAGGGGTGCCATTTATATTATAGATATTTTTATTTTTTATTTTTTTTCTTTTTAAAAGAAGGATTTCAAGGGTTGAAAACCATGAATTCTAACCATCAGCTGAGCCCATACTTTTATAGATATTTTATTACTACTATCAAGTGTAAAAATGGACCGAGTCTATTTTTTATACAAAAAATTAAAGAATTTCATTGAAAATTGTAAAAATATTAAGTTCATCCCTCTTGAAAATTTTAGCTTTATTTATGGAAAGTTTTAGCTTTCTTATTAATATAAAAATAATCAAAAATTAGTCTCATGAGATTTTTTTTAAAAAATATATTTTATGAGCAAATAGCATAAAACCTCATTGTGGTTTCTCCATTGTACTTTAAATATGTTGCAAACGTCTAAAATGTTGCACTGATGAAGGCCCGTTTTTTTTATTTTTATATTATATATTTAAAGTTTGGATAATTAACACCAATAATATCCTGTCCAAGTGGTAAAGTGGCACCCAATAACCCCATTTCACCAGGTTCGATTTCCCAACCCCTTTCAGCTTTTGTAAAAAAGGTGAAACCCGTTTAGCCCGCTCTACACCTGCTTGGACATCATCATGTTGCACCAGTTAAATTTTTAATGGGTGTTAAAAAAATTATTATATAGGGTCACTCAAGCATAAACACATTACATTTGTTGCATCTGTTAAATTTTAACTCTAATGGATTGAAAGTTAGTAATTTAACAGGTGTTAAAAAAGTGCGATCAAATTGAAAATGACAGTAAAGTGAGCATTTGACATTTCACGTTTATGAAACACGTATGTAAAATTGACTATTCTCAATGTAGCCTACTAGACATAATAACATTAGGTTCCTTTCGCACAGACCCCAAATTTTGAAAGGCCCCAATTTTATTTATGCTCATTAAATATATATATATATATATATATATATATATATATATATATATATATATATATATATATATATATATATATATATATAATAGACTTATTGTGTTAATTTTTTCAAAAGACAAATTGTAATTTATAGCCTCGAAGCCAAGTGCAGGATCCAAATGGGGCCCCGACATTCTCATTTTCGCAGACGTCTTCTGGCACTTGATTGGTACCTCGCCTGTTCTCGACTAGTAGACGCACGTTAATTTGACTAAAAACTTTTTAACATTTTATGTGACAGTTTATGTTAATCAGATCTAAAATCTCTTTTAAACTAAGAATTTATTATTGTTGTTATCTCATTTAGTTAGTTTCAATCACAGAGTTTCATGAATGAATTCCAATACATGAAAGAATGATGTTCACTTTTATGTGTTGAATTTCTCTACTATGTTATATTCTTTCCTTGTCAATATAATTTTTTTGTTTTTCTAAAAAAAAAAAAAGAGCGTTCCAAAATGAATACTCCCTCCGTCCCGGCCAACTTAGGATTTTTTGAAATGGCACGGGGATTAAGGAAAAGGTAAATGTTGTGAGTGTAATTTAAAAATAGGAGAGAGAATGAGTGGAGGGAATAGTAAATTATAATGGTGTTGTGAGTATTAAAATAATGTAGGAGAGAGAATGAGTGGAGAGAATAGTGATTTAAGGTTTCCATTTTGGGCCGTCCTAAGTCGGGTGGGACGCCCAAAATGGCAAAAAGTCCTAAGTCGGCGGGGACGGAGGGAGTATATATTTTTTTAAAAAAAAATTAAATTATCAATCTTAATACAACGCGTTCTTATTCATACTTACATGATGCAATTAGAAATGGCAACGAGGCGGGTATGGGACCGGTTTGACATTTTCCAAACCCGTTCCTAATTGAAATTTCCCACCTATGCTCGTCTTTCCTGCCCCGACATATTCTTATGTCTACCAAGTCATATACACGCCCATCATATGAATATGACGACCAGGGAGCGAGACTCTGTCAGCCAAAAGCCAAGGCTGCTAAGTCGACCATGACCAAGTCTCCACATTAAGCCAACCAATGCTACATTCAAGATGACAAAGGGAGTGAGCCTCCCACCTTTGATAACTCCTCTTCCTCGACATAGAATAATGTCGACCAACGAACAAGTAATGACTCGGTCGAGAAGCACGCCTCCTTGACATGCGTACAGGCCAATTCTAATCCTAGTCCAACAAGGATATCATGGAATTAGAATCTGAGTAGTATTCAACCATTTATTCTCTCCTAACTTCCTATCCAATGTAGGAAACTATCTCCAACACCTATAAATACAATGCATAAATCACGAATTTCTGAAAATGCATTCTTTGACTCTAAACTATTGTCAATTGATTTGCTATAATAAAATACCAATACTTACTCTCACGCCGAGAAGTCCTTCGTCGGTAAAACCCTGACTTAGTTTACGTGTTTGTTCATCTTTCTCAGGCCATCAAGTCAACAGAAATATATGAATCACTGATTTTGGACTGATACGTTGTTTTTGGCATCATCAATTCTCAATTTTAAATGAGATTATGATGAAAGTTTTAGCACCAAAATATATGTTGATCTTATTTTTTTTTTTAAATGCTTTTTTTTTTATTCGTTTGATAGTTTCATAAATCAATTTCACGTTAGCCTAACAAAGTATTGTAAGACAACAAAAATGATTAGTATCCCACCCTTAAAACTTACCTCTACAAACCCCAATTCTGTTAGTAACAGTCATAACCGTTAGTGAGGATGCAAAAACTCACACGAATCAAATTAATATCGATCATTGATTAAAAAGGGTGAATATGTAATCGGAATCGTTAATATCGATCATTGATTAAAAAGGGTGAATATGTAATCGGAATCGTCCGTAAGAACGCTATATATAGGAAGCCTCCGCAGGAGCCGTTCCCCTTCTGAACTAATCGCTACCATCTTTCATCCCCAGCCCAGTTGTTCTTCTCCTTTGGTCCCGTCGGACCTTCCTCCCGATACAGCTCCGCCGGAATCTTCCCAAAAACACTCTCCACCGAATACCGAACCACAAACGGCAACCGTTTAACAATCTTATCAACCTCAGTCTTGGACCCGTACACATTCGTCGGACCCCACTTCCTCATGAACTGCAACCAACATGGCTCATCAACGGCCCCGTCTCCAAGATACTCGGCTGCAACAATCTCATATCGCTCACTTGAATCCACAAACAACTTACTACGAGCCGCATCATTCCTGATTCCTACCCCGAGTGCTGACGAACCCTGAAGGTGGGACCCGGGGTGAGGGAAGCTAGCATGCCCGTTTCTTGATGAATATACGATTGCTTTATTCCCCTCGATGAACTCTAGATCAGTAACATCCACCCATTCACCGCCACTATGCTGCGAAAAATATATCCGCCAGAGCTCTCCGGTGAAGTTGCTTATACGAAGCGAAACATGCTCCCAGTCGCCCACGTGCCGTCCGATCTTGCTGAAAGAAATGTTTGTAGGTCCGAGCTTTAAAGTGGCGGGACCGTTGAAGGGACAAAATACCCACATTACTATATCAGTGAAAGTTCCGCCTAAGGCTGGCTTCGCATGAACGTAAAGTTTTGAACTTTCCAAGTTTCCGTTTTTGACCCTCTTTTTCGAATGACTCTGCAGATCTATCCAATACTTTCCGTCATTTTTCCCACCGGATGGCAAATTTGAACCTCTGCAATCAATGGTTTCGCTCAAAGACTCTTCATTTTTGTACAACACGGCACCATTTTCGAAAAACCAAGAAACAGAAGACGGCAAGTAGAGTTCATCGGGGTGGAAAAATAAAGTTGGCCCGTAATGTCTGACGAGAGCATGAATCTGCTCAAGATTAGGCATCCCCTGCAGATCAGAGTTTAAATTCTTCAAGCACGCGATACTTAACTCACCAGGCAAAGAACTCCAACCACAACTCCCAAAAAAAGTACCCACGGGAACACCTTTTCCGTTCATTCCGCGATGACGGGGTCTCGTGTTCCAAATCACAAATGGTAGTCGCGATAATTTTGAAGTTATATCAAGTATTAGATCGTGTGCTTCACATCGATCTGTCAGATCAGCTCTGACGCATCTGACTTCCTCCAAATCGGGCTTCTCAGGCTTATTTGTGACGATAAACCCCAAAGCTTTATACCCCTCGGGTGCCTCTGGTAACCAAAAGTTGCCATATCCATTAACATTTTCTTCACTCCCATCATCTATGCTCCAAACCAAAGTATAATCTACGGGCTTGAGAAGAGCCGGCTGATCAGATTTGGATACCTCTCGAACTGCAAGTGTGAAGCCTCGTAAAGGCTTCTCGTTAGATTGACAATAGTGACCGAGGCTGAGATATCCATTTGGTATTTCAACTGGCTTGTAGAAGCTTACGCCTCTTTTGACATTGCGTGACAAATTGACACCTAAAATGAACTCAAACTTGGTGATTTCGGTAACTTCTATTTCTCCTAAACTGATTGTTCCGGTAGCAAATCCTTGACCTGAGCATTTGAAGAGAAAATACATATCAGTTTGCATAGACCTTCAACTTGACCTGCAGAAGAAGGAAGGACAAATGCTGACATCCAGCAATTGTAGTCTCTTACAAGAATCAAGTTCAAGATTTATAGATTCTTAATTTTAACGAAAAATGAAAAATTGGATAGGGTTTTGAACTGTAATTACACAGCCAATGCCATTTTCTTATAAAATATTGAAAATCTACACATCATCCACTCATCAATCAAGATTCAAGAATCAGCTCAAGCCATTTTCTTATAAATTGAAAACAAATCATACCAGTTATTCAATGATTAAATTAAATTAATAAAAGACACAAATTACCAACATTTATTATGAAAATATCAGAGAATCAATAATCAAGAGTATATTTGATTTTTATTTTTTTGGATATTCATTTTGAGACGGAGGAAGTAATAATTTTTGATATATCAGAGAATCAATAATCAATAATATATCTAAAAATTGTTATTACTTCCTTTGTCTCAAAATGAATATCCAAAAAAATAAAAATCAAATATACTCTTGATCAAGATTGACATTCAATTTTGGGACGGAGAGAGGAAGCACATACCTTTAGGCCATTGAGGAATCGGGGCCGGGAGGGAGAAGGGTTCATGCTCAGGCTTGCAGAAACTGGAAACTCTGCTCCAATGGAAACATCTACAACCCTCCAACATTTTCCCGGAAAAATTCCCTCTCTCTCTATATATATAAATATAATCATGTATTAATTTTTTATGGCAATACCCTGAAACGTAAATGTGGACGGTTTTAGGAAGGAATTACCCAGATCAAGAAATGCAAATCAGGTTAATATTAATATTCATTGATATGGGTATGTGTTTCTAATGAATTAGAAAAGATAATTTTTTTTAGAGAGAGAGAGAGAAAGAGAGAGAGAGAGGGGACAACTGACTACCTAACAGAAAATATTAGTATTAACAATGTTTGTAATTAAAATTTTGTCACATTATTTTGTGACTTTTGTAGTATCCAATTTTCTCAATGTCTATGTAAAAACATTTAATACTCCATTAAAGGAACTTGCAAAAATACAAAATGAGAGGCAATGAGAATTAAAGTTGATAAACTTTAGCCCATATTAATTTGAGCCGAGGATCCTAGGGCTCCTGTACAAGATATTAAAGTTATAGAAATTCAATCAATATGCAAAATTTCACATAAATACTCTTATACATGAGTATTATTTTTTTCACAGTTTTTTTTTTCTTAAAAACAATAAAAAATGACTCATATTTTATTAAACAATATAATACTAGAATTACTATTCTATTTAAGTATAAGAGTATTTTTTTTTCTCAATTTTTCATATTTTCTTAAAAAAATAATAAAATTCACTCCTATGCCTAATGGTATAAGACTAAATTTGGAAAAATCTGGGAAAAATCGAGGGTGTGATCACATCCCCTAAACTGTGCAGTCGCATCCTTTGTACAGAAACTTCGCGCAATTAGGGCTTTATGGGATTTGATCTTCACCTTTATTTATATGTGAATTTTTGAATCTCAGTTGTGATTTTATGAAAAATGATTTAACTGAGCGGGCCTCATGAAATTAAACCATACTAATTTGTTCATGTACTTAAGAGTTGTCATTTGAAACACTTCCATTATTATTAATGGAGTTTTTGAGGTAGCTTTTCTTTTTTGTAAAGGACTCCACTCCACCTATGAAAGGAAAAATATAATATAATGAACTATGATTTTATTTTATTTTTGAAAAGAATGATTTTGGAATAAAGTTATTTTATTTTATTTTGAAAGTAATGTTCTAAAAAGTAATTCATTTTAGCACAAAGGACATTCTAATTGAAGAGGGGAGAGTAAAACAAAATGATATGGGCCGGCCCATTTTGGTCAAAAGGGCCTAATCAAGCCCAATAAAAGATTTGGCATCAATGGACCAATCCTGAAAGCCTGTTCTTTCGAGCCAAGCCTCTTGTCGGCCTTTTCCAGCCTCCAACTTCAGAATTCAAGGCCCAATTACCAGCCCAAAAACCCAACACAACACGGAACACGTTTTTAATGGAAAAAATGTACAAGAGAATACTAGTCTACAATATAGGCTTGGGATATCAATGCACCTTCAAGAAAACAACAAACTGTACAGCTCCTCTATGAACCATTCAATGCACATGCAATTGTATATGCAAGGAGCGGGTTAGGCACCGCAGTCTGACAGCATAATAGTCAGATTGTCGCCCCCATCTCTACCTTTGATTTTGAAATCTACTACTCATAACTTAGGTGGCATTTCCGCTCAAATCCTGCCTCCTCAAATCTTGACCACACAAGTCTGGCTTGGCTTCATGAATATGAGCCAAGCCCCGTCCAAAATAGCCGATTTTTATGTTGTCGTATTGCTTGCAACTGCTTGCAACGCAGATCCGTATATGTATATACTCCCTCCGTCCCAAAATGTTTGTCTCTTTTAAATTTTTTTTTAACTTTGACCACAAATTTATGAGAAATTAACCATGTTCATGAAATTCTAAAAATTGTTGTTGATAATATTATTAATGGTGAATCAATAGGAATTTTTAGAATTTCATGAACATAATTAAATTATCATATATTTGTGATCAAAGTTCAACAAAAAAGTCAAATGGGACAAACATTTTGGGACGGAGGAGTATAACCATGAGTCAAATTACAATTTCTTTACAACACAAAGACCCAAACCATTTCCTTGGTATCATTTTCCCTTCTATACAAGAAATTCTCCCTGCATAAGCACTCATTAAATAATTAGGTTTCTTTCTCCTTCCTCTTTCCTCTAACTACCAATTTAATTGCTGGGAAAAGTTTGCTTCTCTCACAGATATCATCTCCTTGACAACTTTTTGGTCCACCTTTTTCTCTTGTCCACACAATCTTGACATAGCAACAGAAGCTCATTATAGTGTTCTTCCATCAGAGGAGAGGGGAGAGAGAGAGAGAGACATCAGAGGAGAGGGGAGAGAGAGAGAGAGAGAAAATGATGCTAAGGAGCTCCTCAACACCAATTCTTGGATCCCTTCTCTTTTCCTCCTCAGAAACTCCTGACACCAGACCTTCTCCAAGTCATAACAAAGTCTCACTTCCCCATTCACCTCTCTCCCAAAAAACCCTCAACACCTTCTCTAGCAACTCCTCTCCCATCTCCCCCTCCATCAAAATTAACGGCTTTCGTCGTGCTCAATCCGAAGGGAACTTGGCAAGCCTAACCACAACTGCAAACACTGATGATTTCAGTTTTTCGACCCCATCCAAGAAACTACCACGTAGGCACCATAGCTCGTCGTTGGAAACAATCCCTTCTTTCTCATTCCATAATTTGAAGGGCAGGCTTGAAGGTGATGAATACAGTGATGAAGAAGAACAGGAAGATGAGGAAATTAACAAATATGGATGTTCTTCCGATAACCCCATCAAGGTAGAAGGGAGATTTGAGGCTTCCAACTTTGATATGGAAAAGAATATGACTTTAAATGAGGAAATGAGCTACAGCAATGTCGCTTTGAAAGACCAGATAGAAGAACACGCTTCGAAAATGTTTCTTGCTAAAGGGCTTGGGGTTGATATTGGATTTGGTAGTAGCGGTGGTGGTAGAGGCGGCTGGAATTATACTCGGGTAGATTTCAGTGAGGAAGGTGATGGCAGTCCAGGTGGGGAGGGCCAAGATGTTGAGGAGCATTATAAGAGGATGGTGAATGAGAATCCCGGAAATTCTTTGTTCCTGAGGAATTATGCTCAATTTCTACACCAGGTATAAGTTCTTCGACCTCCCTAATACTCCGTCTCACAATAAATAATAAATGTCACACTTTTCTTTTTGGCATTTCCGAAAATAAGTTTCGGCATTTCTAAATTAGAAATAGCATTAGTACAATTTTATTATTGTACAGAGTACAAACAAGTAATGCACATCCCTTAAAAAGTCAAACTGCTACAATCATTACGGAACAGAGGGAGTACTAAATTAGTTTCTAGAGCCTACATTTTTCCAAGGCAACTTCAAATTACTGAAATATCTTCAATTTGGCAGTTCAAGAAAGACCTAAATGGAGCTGAAGAATACTATTCCAGGGCTATTCTAGCAGATCCTAATGATGGAGAAATCCTCTCAAAGTATGCAAATATACAGTGGGAGCTTCATCATGATAAAGACAGAGCTACCAACTATTACGAACAAGCAGTCCAAGCAGCTTCTGAAGATAGGTGTGTGTGTGTGTGTGAGTGAGTGTGTCTAAAACTTTGTTCTAGTTATATGTTTTTCAATAAGACTTACCTTATTCACCTGAATGTTTTCTTCAGCCATGTTCACGCAGCATATGCTAACTTCCTCTGGGAAATAGAGGACAACGATGAAGATGAGGCACCTAAGAACTCATATGCTGTGCCTCCACTTGTTTATAATGGTGCCTTAACTTCAGCAATTGCTTATCCTTGACAGCAAGCTTTTCTGAGTTGCTGAAGGGAGAATGAACAACAGAAGTGGAAGAGCAGCCAGAAAGCAATTCAATCTTCACTAGGATACAGAACAAGTAGAGACATTATTTTTGTAGATCATGTATGATAACCCAAGCACTTGATAAATCATGGATTTTCATGTGTTCTACACCAATTCATTTAGCAATCAAACTTAAAAATCACTTTAGAAAATACTCTTTCTGTCCCAGAAAGTTGGTCTCACTTTTTTGGTTGTTAAATTGAATCAACTTTGAGCAATAATGAAAATCTAAAACTCAACATTCTAAATACCATCAATAACAAGTTTTAGATATCATTATGAGAATTAAAACTAACCTAAATTGTTGCTCAAAGTTAACTCAAGTTAACAACAAAACAAAGTGGGAATAACTTTCCGGGACAGAGGGAGTATTAGAATGTGCCGTACCAGTAATGAGTTCATTTTCACCGAGTTCTACCATCAACGCTGAACAGTCCATGGTAGACAGCAATCAGACCTAAAAAGTTCTGCATAAGATCATAACAAACCAAAGTGGAATTCATATATGACAAGGCAAGTGTAAATTTGTAGAATACGTGTCACCAGATGTCTCACTCAAAACACCCATATAGGCAGTTGCTCAGCCGGATATCATTTGCCATACTCTGATGGATTCCAATCATTCTTGAAAAAATCAATATGTACCCGCTACCCGACATTTACTGACAATAAAAGAAAAACAACATGCAGCCATTTTCATTGTTCCCCTCCAAAAGTCCTTACGATATCAAGTGCTCTCAGGAAATTGGGATTTATAATTCCACAGCCTCCCCACATGCTGATTAAGGCACTAAGGCGTCAGAATGCCAGCAGTACACAGGCATTTTCCAAGTGGTCTTCAAACAAAAATTATGCAAACTTGTCGCATTAGAAGCATGCCTCTGGAAATAAACACCATTAGACAATCTTTCCAGATAATGGCTGCATGCTTCCTCTTAAATTGCACAATAAAAAACAATCAAGATGAAAATAAGCACTACCACAATAAATATAACAAGAAAAAAGAGGACAAGAAAATTATATCCACCAAGAGTTAATTAAAACTGCAGTCAAAAATCCACAAACCGGATTTATAAAAACACTAGGGAAACACCCCTTTAACAAAATTAACACCATATCACCTCAATGTTTCGACCAAAAAGCACCATAAGAACCATCTTGCGCAGTACACACTTATGTATATGCTCAGTTTTCCCATGATCCTCTGTGCCGTCATCAGCTACGAATGTCATTGCCTCTTGTTCTGTAATTGTCGACACCATCTTGGCTGCCTCCTCGACCATAACCACCTGAACCGTAGCGCCCTCTGGTAGCATCGTTAGGATAATTTCCTCGGCCTCTTCCTCCCCTTCCTGGTCAAAAGGGAACTCAAGCATAAGCAAGTGTGCCAAGAAATCAAAACCTTTATTCTAGGTGGGACATTAACAATTAGAAGTTAGCCAGGTATGGCACCTGGATCCTACATCAAGTAGGACCAACAAAGTGCCCCAATAATATCATGCCACAACTAGTTTAAGCAAGTGGAAAAACTATTATATTCATGAAAGATCCCTGAAAAAAATACATATGATCATCACTTTGCACTATGCACTATTTTTGCTTATCCAGAAAACTATTACTGAAAAGAAATATATCCAAGAACACCAAAGAAAGAAATTGCTATTAGGTCAAGTAGGAAGGATAACAAAAAAGGAGATCTGGAGCTTCAGGAAGGAAAGAGATGATATAAATAGAGATGGAACTTCAGTAAAGTAAGGTAAGGTAAGGGACGGAATAGGAACGAACATCATGCAAACAGTATATGAGCAATAAATTTCATTGTAACAAGGGTGCGGGTATTACATACAAAGAGAGTAGAGCAAACAAAATGGCTGCAGGCATAGTGATTGGCGTAAGTCTGGGCCAGCAACCAAATGATGTGATGGTTAAACCATCCACTCACTAGTTGTTCCCACAGGCATTGCTTCTTGACTAATAGACTAATCACATGCATATAATTTACATTTTGCCTAGCATAGTTCATAACTTGGAAGTTGAAAATAATTGCCCTAGCTATGACTTCGGAAACCTGGGAGATCTTAAAATACTCACAACTTGTATGCTTCTTGGTACGCTTAGTGTTCAGTTTTCTGAATGAAGAATGTTACTTGCCTTAAAATCAACTGACAATGCATAACAGCAAAATTGGCAAGCAGTGTATAGGCCAATTTTTTTTATTTTTCCTATGGTACCAATGAAATATACAAGACATCACGCAAAAAAAAAAAAAAAAGAAAGAAAAAAAGAAAAGAAAAGAAAGATAAATGCTCAAGAAGAGAAGTTTCACCCGCACCTAATAAAGGTCCGAGGTCAAATATTATATGTGGATCCTCTTTAACTCTTAAGACACAAAGTATAAATGATGATGATGATGGCGAGAATAATAATAATGATGATGATGGCGATAATGGAAAGGCTGCAACATCCCCAATCAAAAAATTACTGTAAAGAGACCATGATCGTACGACGAGAACATAAAACGATTCTTGTTAGCCGACCCAAAATCATTTTGGGACTAAGGCTTGGTTGTGTTGTAGACCATGACAGTACAAAAAGATACTTAGCATACTCATATTCTAGGTAAACTACACCAACATTAGAATAGAATTATGTTACACACTACGTAAAATAAGTCAATTTATTAATTCGAACCAAAATAAGTTTTGAGGCACGTACTTCCGCCGCGTGAAGCCCCGCTGCTGTTTGCTCTCCTCTCCTCAATGTAGACTGGTCTTCCAGCAATCTGTATTGGAGATGCCTGATACAAAACAATCACAGACAAGACAGGGTTTTATATAAAGAGCTCACAACACTAGTTACATGCAAAATGGAAAAACAACTTGCACATCTATGTTATTGTCAGGACAGAAAGCAATTATTTGTGAAACCATTAAGATGTGAACATAAATGACAGATAAGATAATCAAATACATGTGTGATGATGGTAAGAATAGTAAAAGTGGCACTTGTTTTGTCATAGTCAAATTTATCTACAGATCATGGTGCCTCCTTCATAATATACCCTTGTTTGAACTAAACCGAGCCTTGGTACATAGGGGGACTAAGTATGTCAAGTCACCAAAATATCCAATCATAAACTTCCCACTAGAGTTTTAATACAGTTTTAATATACAGCACTAGAAAACAAAGATGCAAATTGCTGACTTTCGAAAACTGACCTCAACAATCCTAACCAACTAGAGCAAACATAGAACTGGGGGATGCGCATGCGACTTATCAAAAAAAGGGGAAGAGGAATTGGGACATTATAGCATATCAAAAAACATAAAAGCAAGGTAAGGGATATATGCAAATAAACAGCCATATCAATAGGTATTATACACATTGTTGGGTCTCTCTCTAACCACCTAGGCCTTTAGAATCTTAGATGAGTTGGTAATGGGTGGCAATGGATATCCATGGGTGTTATCTATTAAGAAATAGAATGCTTTAATCTATTGTACATTGCACTAATATGTTACATGGTACAATAATTTAAAGCATAAAAAGGTTAAACCATGGATAATAAATGCGACCCCTAGTAGATAATTTACCATGGTATCACAGTTTTGGTTTATTTAGGTCTTGGGTTCATCCCACTTGCATATGTCGCCCATAAATGTGAGTGCACGTATTAGCAGCTGTTTGGTTTCTGATGCCTTTGGTGTGCCATTGTTATACATCTTGCATTGTTAAGCTTGATATAAATTGTTGGGTCTCTCTCAAACAGCTTAAGCTTTAAGTGAGTTAGTAACTTAACACTATTCATCTTCACGTGTTGACAAGGGCACGTGAGGGTGGTTAAGATTGATGTAAATAATTGGGGATCTCTTACAACTGAAACTTTGAAACAAATTGATAACTTAACACTACGTCAGCCACCAACTCTTCCCTACCCACTTTTTTCCTTAATTTCAAAAGCAGTGTCATGCCAGGAATAGGCAAAGAACCACTAATAGGAACAGAAAACAAAACCACAGAGTTTCCAAGAACTCTGTAGACTATTGTACAGATTTCATAAAACATGTGATGAAATACATCATAGAAATGTGCACAAGTACAAAGGACCTCAAAGCAAAAAAAAAAAAAACTATCCATTTTTGTAAAATCTCCATTGAAATATTTTGGGAAGGATTCCTATATTGAAGTGCAACAATAGCCTTTCCAGTGATGATGCCTTTTACGAATCATTCCAAGCGATAATACCTTTGGAGGTACTTGGGGTGCTGACTCGGAAGAATGGGTGGGGGCTAACTAAGACTCGTGTTGCCTTAAGAGCCACAAGTGTTGGTAGCCATTAACATAAAAAACAATTAAAATAATAATGGTAATAACAATAATAAATAGAAGATCCAGATTCACTTTTTGCAATAAAAATAACATCAAGTCAAACATTACAAAAATACTTCTTTCTAGTTCCATCTCAAAAAAAAAGTGTGAACCTCAATTGCTTTTTGAACACTTTCCATGTCCTCAAACTCGACAAACGCAAAGCAAACACCAACATCCTGTGCACCAATTACAATATTAGATTCTACTAACGTCATTAAAACAGAAGGTAAGAGCTCATAAGGAAGATAATGACCTTGCGATTCTTCAAGAACACACCATCATTCTTGATTCTCCCAAAGTTCTTAAACTCCTTGTCTATATCAAGAGTAGAAACAGTAGTGGGCAAGTTCCTCACATATACAGATTTGGATTCCCCTGAAAGTATAAATCATCAACAATACATTACGTTCCTTTTCATGATATTACTTTGGCCAAACAATTGACAAAAAGTAGTCTGAACACAAACCCAATACAGTCAAAATGAATCATTTCAATGCTAAATTTCTTTATGGCCCAATATTATTTAGCAAAGCATGGATACCATGATGAGATGCACAACTATAGAATAATATGAACAATGAAAATCAAACAAAAAGGAAATCCGTCTTAAGAATTGTGAATTTAAACAATGTTCACCTTCTTCTTCGCGTGATGGTCCTTCCTCTACGACCTCAGGTGCATAATTAGACGAATATGGTAGTGGTGAAACTGGGCGCTGAGCAACGGGCTCCGGGATTTGGTCCCACTCTGAAGTAGGAGGGGCCTTGCTAAATGATGAGCGCTGAGCAACGGGCTCCGGGATTTGGTCCCACTCTGACGTAGGAGGGGCCTTGCTAAATGATGACTGAGGAGTAACTGACGGCATAGATTTTCCTTTTGCTCGCAGCTTCAAAATTTTACCACGAAAAGAAAAGCACATTAGTAAGCAAAATTTAATAAACCAAGTTTTGAAGAAAAGAAATGTTCTTATTTTTTTTGCTGCTTTAATTTACATAGCACAAAGTGCACTAGATCCCAACTCTTTCAATCACCACCTTCAAATGAAAATAGTGGATAGTTTATAACTCACTATAAACATCCAAAATATAATTAGATATGAACATCTGGGAATGTTCCTCGTCTTAAAAGTTTCTCACGCAAAATATAGGTTGCATACAAATTGCATATATGTGACCAGAAATACATACTATGGAAGCGTAACTATGCTTCACTGGCTCTCCAATAGGTTCTTCCACCGCAGGAGGTTCTTTCACATAGTTTGCATTTTGATGTACATAGTCCACTGCACTTTGATGCACATACTCTTCTGTGTTTTGATATAAAGTAGAAGGCTCTTCCAGTGGTTTCACCTCCTCCACGAATTCATTGACAGGTTCATCCTGCTGGTATTCTTCTTGGGAACTGTAGTCACCATCTTGATCATCATCTTCTATATGGATAGAATTCAGATTTTCCCTAGCCTCCACCTCCAAGGCCTCTTCAGGAACTGGCGAAAAGATTTCAAAGTGACCAGGAAAATGTTTTAAATTACACTCGGATCACAGGAGAAATCATGGGTGACAGCTATTCTCATGGAATTAGTGTTATGAGGCTTCACCCATCTAAGATCTTATGATTCAAGTGAAATGGAAATGCATGCATACATGATTAATGTCAATAAGTCACATCAACATTTTTCCCACCTTGAGCAAACCAGCTAAACAGGGTTTAAATATAAAACAGAACATTATGAATATTCAGTAATTAATTATAGGCCTCTACAAAAGTCGGCAGGTTGAATAACGTCCACTAACAGAGCATTTGACAAGTGAAGAAGAAAAGAAAAAATATGTTTAAAACAAAAGTCACTAGCTTGTCCCATCCAATTAAATTCACCAATTAAAGAACTTGACAGCATACTATATCAAGTTCATGTGGATAACTTTAAAGATTTCTTAATATACTACTCCCTCCGTCCCAAAATGAATGACCACTTTTAGATAAATTTTGTCCAAAATGAATGACCTTTTTGCAAATAACTTTGTCCCTATGTTTCTTTTCCAAAAACTTTTCAGTAGTCATTTTATACTTGCAACTAAAAATCTAATAAATACTAGATAACAAAGATTTTCATACACCTTAAAATTTACAAAAGGCTGAATTATTTAAATTTCTCCAAAATGGAAATGGACATTCATTCGGGACAGCGGGAGTAATAATAAGCTTCTACGTTGCAAGTCAATGATAGAGTACCTGCTGACTCAGAAGGAGGGCTAGAAAATGTTTGTTGGTAGTCAACTTGATGTTCTGGTTCAATGGCTGCTGGTTGATGATGAACATAGTCAACTTTATTTTCCGGAACAGGTTGGGCTGGAACATGATGGACAGGGTCCTCATTAACAAAGTGAAAGACGTCATTTAGAACAAAATAACCCTTTTCCTGAGGAGCAAGGAAGAAGGTCTGCACAAACTTTCTCCAGCCTATTAAGTACTTGGATCTTACAGAGCCAGAAACCACAACAAGCACACCTCCACTCAGAGATTCAAGAGAATTTATAGTCTTGATCTCAATTCCACTAAAACTCAGTGATTGAATCAGTGTATGAATTTGCTGCAAACAAGGGTTAAGTTCAGAACATTCATATTGTCTATTGCAAACCACAGATAAATAATTTAAATATTTTTAACATGGACAATAAGATCAAAATAAAACAAAAGGAACTAAGGAATCTAAAAATAGAATGATTTAGCTTTTAAAGACAACCTACAAGTACAATCACATAAGTACCACATAGCCCGCCTTATGGGGAGGCATAAAGACAATGAATAAGGGCCTACACTAAACCAACATTAAATTCATATTATTCATTCCACCGCATCCCTCACAACTTCTGTTTTCAGAATCATTCCCACGTGATATTGACTCCTTAACAGGCATTCACTCCTGTCCCCCGCATAGATTAAATGTAATCATGTAAATTGAAGCCTCGAAAATTTTATTAAGATCGGGAAGAAAGAGAGAGTAAAAGGAGGAGTTCTATGTATCTGTCAGTCTAAGGTAGAGGGGTGTCAGGAGGGATCACAAAAGTTTCTAAGTTCACACTTTTGCCCTTAAATTTGGAATATCATACCATCATGGTTTTTGGACGCCTCAAAATAAAATTTGCCACAATTTAACATTATGTTGCACAACATCAAATACGGGATTTGGCTCCTCATAATTATTCACTCGTACTTCACTAAAATCTTAAATTGACAATATATTTAAATTATTAGATAATTTAAAAAAAATTATTTAGCCATTATATTAATTGGTTCCCCAAGCAGAAATCCTAGATCCGAAGCAGTAGTGGTGAAGAAGAAAAGTATGATCCAAATGATTATGAGTGCATTACCACATAACAGACGCTCCATGCAAGGCGGACACAAGGCCATTTAAAGGGGTGGTAGTGAAACTTGCTAATCAAATAGGATGTGTGGTTTAGTGGTTAAGATGTTAGGACTTTAAGCTGAAGGTTGTGGATTCGAGTCTCATATCAGACATTAATTTTTTCACACAAATTTTTATAGTGTATTTGTGTACCGCCTAACAAAATGCCCTAGGTCCGCCAGGACCGCCACTGGATCCAGGTAACATGTTCACGACCTTCACAAGGACAATTAGCACTAGTCTTTTCTTTTCTTTTATTTTCTTTTCTCTTTAGCTAAAATCTGAAAATTTAAGATAGTACAAAGATCAATAACTAACATGCCAAATCAAGTTTAAAAACAAAATAAAAAATCTTTCCACATCCTAATCGTAATTCAAATCAGTATAATCAAAATATATGAAAAGGAGGGATAAAGTAATCATGAAACAGAACTTACAAAAATGGCTGAAGCAGTCTCAGTTGATTCTCCATCAATCCGAACCATAGTGCTACCGTCGTTGTAAAATTGATGAACACAATCAGGCTGCTGCTGAAGAACTTGATAGTACTGCTGAACAAAGTAGGAACCAACCTACACCAATCCAAAATTATAAGGTCAAACCAAACTAACAAATTAACAAACAAAATGTTGTCGGGATTGAAGAAATCACCTGAACGGCAGTAACGGAAGAAGAAGGGTAGGAGCTCGCCATTATCGAGCGTTACAGATTACCGATTTGCAATATACAAAACCCTGGAGTGAAGAATTTCTAGGGTTTATGATAATTTTTGAATAGTGAATCAGTAGAGCGTAACAGAGGGTTTTAGAGAGAGGAAGAAGAAAGGATTAGATCGATCTATGGAGCTTTTTAAAAGTAGGCTTTGCTTTTAATTTTCATGAGATCTGGACCGTTGAAAAGGGTGATTTGATTAATTGATAGACGGCAGCGATGTAGTTCGATTGGGTTTCAGTAACGTATTTGAATTTCAGATGAAGGAAAGCTTAAATGCAATTTTAAATTAAAAAAAAAACAGTACTAGTAAATTTAATTAGTTAAATAATAAAATTATGTGAAATCATTTTTACAACAATATTTATGCCTTTTTTTTTTTTTTCATATTACATTCTCAAGACTCGAATTCAATAGCTTTGGTTAAACTAAAACACTCCTTTAACTACGATCTAAACGTTTATTTATAGAACTTTTTCACAATTTTTTTATGATCCTACATGTCACATTAATGTTTAATACTATAATTTTTTTTAATAAACATCTCAATTTTTTAAAAGTTTCACATTAATTTAACAATTTCAGTTTTGACTTTCAAATTATAGGTAAATATGTCAAATAGAAAAGAGCATTATGATAATTTTAATTGATGCATCAAAAATTTTAATAATATAGAGTATCTCACAATTATAACGGTTAAAATCCTCAATTTTTAGTCTTAAAATAAAACTGAATTTCTATAAAACTTACTATAGTCAAATTGGCATTTTAAATAGGGTTAATTACAAATTAGGGCCTGGAGTCTCACATGAGGTCCCCAAGAGGGGCTTGACTTTTTTTTTTTTAGCGATTTAGGGCCTGACTTCACATTTTTTGATCAAATCAGGGCTTTTTGACGAATTTCATCCAAATAATCCGTTAAGTTAAAGAAAAGTTAACGAAGGGACTAGTTTGTAATGATTATTAGTTTTAAGGGGTCGAATGCAAAGTTTAAATATAAAGTGTTCAAAATTTATTTCTTTTTCCAAAATAATTAATATTATCTTAATTCTAAAATAATTAATATCCGGAATAAATATATGTTTTTTAATTTTATATTATAAAAATAAAAATATTTTTTTTTACTTTTTATGTCACAAAATAATTAATGTTTGTAACATATAATGTATTAAAAAAACTGAAAATTTTAATTATTTAATATAATTTTAATATATTACGAACATTAACTATTTTTTAACATAATAATAAAAAATAAATTAATTTTGTTTTGTGACATAAAAAGTAAAAAAAAAATTCAAAACTATAAATTATTTAATATAGTTAATATATTACGAACATTAACTATTTTTAACATAATAATAATAATAAATAAATAAATTTTGTTTTGTGACATAAAAAGTAAAAAAAAAAAAATTCGAAACTATTAATTATTTAATAAAATGTTAATATATTACGAACATTAATTTATTTTTTATTATTATGTTAAAAAATAGTTAATGTTCGTAATATATTAACATTTTATTAAATAATTAATAGTTTTGAAAAAAAATATTTTTTTACTTTTTATGTCACAAAACAAAATTAATTTATTTTTTATTATTATGTTAAAAAATAGTTAATGTTCGTAATATATTAACATTATATTAAATAATTAAAATTTTTAGTTTTTTTAATACATTAGTATATGTTACGAACATTAATTATTTTGTGGCATAAAAAGTAAAAAAAAATTATTTTTTAATATAAAAATTAAAAAATATATATTTATTCCGGATATTAATTATTTTAGAATTAAGATAATATTAATTATTTTGGAATAAGAAATAAATTTTGAACACTTTATATTTAAACTTTGCATTTGACCCCTTAAAACTAATAATCATTACAAACTAGTCCCTTCGTTAACTTTTCATTAACTTAACGGATTATTTGGATGAAATTCGTCAAAAAACCCTGATTTGATCAAAAAATGTGAAGTCAGACCCTAAATCGCTAAAAAAAAAAAAGTCAGGCCCCTCTTGGGGACCTCATGTGAGACTCCAGGCCCTAATTTGTAATTAACCCTTTTAAATATATGAATGTAATATTTTCAATAAAAATAATAAATAATTACAAACTCCAAATGTTTGAGTAGTTAAATTCAGGGAATTTGACATGTAATTTATTGAAGTAGGGACGGAGATACATGGACGGTTGTTAAGGGGCAGTTGCCCCTTTTTGTTTAATGAGACGAATATGTTCCAACTGGTTAACATATTCGACTACTTATGGTAACACATTGCTCCGCAGGCAGCTGCAAGATCCCTTTTGTCAACTTGATGAAAATAAAATGACTATAACTCTCCCTAATCTTTTAAGCGATTAATTGAACCGCAATAGGAAGATTTATTAGGGGTAAGATAGTCATTTACTTACATATGAGTTGACAAACGATGGATCGGACGAACTCAAACCTCGAGTGGAGCAATGATAACTTGCCCAAACTCCAGGGGCTAACAATGACATTATCCCCCCCACCCACACCAAAAAAAAAAAAAAGTCGCACATAAATGGGTGAACCATTTGACTTGATCAACAAATTTGAAATTACATAACCGCCATATCAATATCAACATCAACATAAACTAGATAAATTAAGAAGCTATAAATACAGATACTCATTAATCCCTACTAGAGGAAATTACTACACTAATATCTCTATAATCATCCATCTTACCAACACTCGTGCCTTAGAAAAATAAAAACCCTCGTGGTTGACCGGTCCAATCTCATTTATGGAAAAGATGAGGCAATTGAAAATTTGACATATCACAAATACATGAAACTAAGCTCAATAGTATGTGCCATAGTAGGGCGGTGCAGCAACAGCGGAAGGTTGCTGAGCTGGCGTCAATGTCGGCAATGTACCTGGCTGTGCGTAAACCTGCTGGGGAACGGGCTGTTGAAATTAATAACCAATGAATTAGTATTAACATTCATCTCGACAACAATTGTTCTTTTAAGTGCATTCATTTAGAGTAATGACATCTTTTAGGGTGGCTGGGTGGCCTTTTCATTTTTTTACTTTTTTTTTTTTATTATTTGTGATGAAGGTGGGGGTAAATAAGAACATTCAACTTTGTTCCAAGGTTGAAACTCAAGGGAAGACACTGATCTCGGGATCAAGATGGTGTAATGAGTTCCAAATTTTGCCACACGAATGACAGAGAGTTTTAAGCTAGGGAGGGAGGGAGGGAGAGAGAGAGAGAGAGAGCATGTGTGTGTATGTGTATATAGAATGTGTGTTGTAGGCGATTAATAATTTAGGGAAAATACTAAAAAACCCCTCATTAAAACTTTCCTATCCAAAAAACCCACAAAGTAAATAGTATATCCAAAAACCCCATAAATCACAAAATTCAATACCGAAATGAATAAATTCATTAAAACTCGTTAAGGAAAAGATATTTTTCCGAAATTGACCTTAGTTTATATGAACTTTTAAATGACTAATCTACCCACAATACAAAAATTATGTTTCTTACATCAATGAATGCAGTAACACAACAATAAATTTGTGTTCTACCTATGTCGTTTTCTTGGCTCTTGAGATTAATAGTGAGGAAGAAGAAGAACACTCTCAAAATTACTCCCAACATCTATTTCGATCTATTATTCTCAAGGGACCAAATTCACACTTTGCAGAGCTAAAGCCATGGTGGTTTCTGTATTTTTGAAAAGACCTCTTGGTGATATTGACTCCACTCCATTCTTCCTAACTTTTTTTTAGTGAATTTCTCCCTGGATTAATTTTGGAATAGGATTGGCTATGTACATAATCGATTACACTGGGATTTCATTGATTTATAATGTTTGTAGTCGTAGTTTTATAGTTGTAGGTAAGGTGTTCGATATAATTCCCCAATGAAAAAAAATAGAAGTTAGATACATAGGTAGAGAAATTTCAAGGATCATCGCCCTTGTGCTGGATCTAGAGGTTGAATTTTTTGATCAGCAATAAATGCTTGCAGGTGTGAAAGAAAGGAGACCTCGTCAATGGCTCGGTGCCTTTGGCATAATGGAAAACGTGTGAAGCTTTATTAGGTCTATCCTATTATAGGACAATATGGTAAATTAATGAATCAAGGTTATTTTTGTCAAACTACTTATTTCTTTAATAAAAGAAACAAAATAAACGGCAAATGTTTCAATAAGGGGTTCTTGGAATTGAAACTTAATTTAATGGATTTTTCGATAGTAAAATTATTTTGTGGGTTTTTTAGATAGAAAAGTTTTAATGAGGGGGTTTTTGGTATTTTTCCCAATAATTTAAATCAGTTGAACAGCCAACAAGCTCAAGTTACCTGGGCAGGATATGAAGGAGGATAAGCGCCATAAGTAGCAGTTTGTGGCACAGCTGCTGTTACCTGTTGTTGAGGATAGCTGCCTCCATAAGCAGGATATGTCCCATAAGCAGCCTGAGAATTCACCAGAAAACCAAGAGTATTCAGATAAATAAGTCAATCAACTGAACTATGTTAAAATGGCACTGGTTAGTGGTTATACTAACAAAAAAAAATTAAAAAAATTTAGGGAACCAAGAAACTGGGACAAAGGCGAATTTAGTAGAATTGACTTTAGAAAGAGAATACGTAAAATGGGGACCAATACCTTTAAAATAGCAAAAATGGACTCCATATAGTAATAAAAATAAAAATGCAGAAACAGCAGGCCACTCCCAGCTCCTAGAAAACTCTCATTGCAAATGGGCATATAAAGAGGCCAAGGACCCAATGCACCCCAAGATCCTCAAAAGCAAAACCATCCTCAAACTTTTTCTACTCCTTCTGTCCCATAAAGATGTTCCCAATTTCTGCTTTTGTTTGTCCCCAAAAGAAAGTCTCATTTCAAATTTGAGTGGTTAATAAGTGAACTTCCTAAACTATACCACTAAAATATTTGAATAGTCATTTGCTACAAGCATAATTCTCTTTCACTAAGATAATTCTTTGGTTAAGGATAATGATGGAAAGAAAAATATACCACTTAAATGTTTAAAAGGTCAAATAGGAACATCTTTATGGGAAGGAGGGAATATTTTAAAGAAGTTCAAATCCTATTAAACAAAGAGAACATAATAGGTAAACCAATCAAATCACATAATAGCCAAATACGGAGTATAACTGAGTGAAGAATACCTGTTGACCATAGCTAGGATTCCACTGTTGTCCTTGAGTTTGAGTGGCTTGAGGCCAAACCTGAGGTTGTACACCATAACCTGCAGGCCACTGGCTTTGTGCACCTTGATACGCACTCACAACTGATGGGGCAGATGAAAGGACACCAGATTTAGCAATTTTAGCTCTATCTGAGACTAAACTATCCTCCATTTGGCGCTTCCTCGATTCCGCTGCACTCTTGTGATGTACAAATAGCTTTGAATGCCGATCATCAGCCTTCTTGATAGATGGTTTATCCCCAAAGTGGTCTAGAAACTGCAAATTAAGCCATCAACACAGCTCAGGTATCTGACAACATTACCGCACCGACAACATTTATTTTCTATGAACTGTGCATCCATCCGGAAACAATTAATTACAAAAATACAAACGACAGTTGACAGGCCAATGACAATTGAAGCAGAACACTAGCATATGATCTTTAACATCATTATTGTTCTGAATAAATTAAATAATATAATCACCTCCAAGAAAATGCTAGATAGCTCTTCCCTGTCAATGAAGCTTGCAGGATCTGGATTATCGGGGCTAGGCACTATAAACTTCTCAACCAATGACTCTAAATAATCAATCCGCTTTGGGAGGGATTGAACTGATTCCAAATGAATCAATGCCTGCAATATCTCATAAAAAAAAAAAAAAAAAAAAAAAAAAAAAAAACGGTGTTATAAAATTACATACCCATCCACACCCACACACACACAGAGAAAGAAAGAGAGAACCTCAAGAAGTGCTTTTGACGGTTGGTTATTCTCGAGCGCCTGATCGAGAACTTCCCTAGCCTTTTCTGCCCTTCCCAGAACCTACCATTGTGAATGACATATATCAGAAAATACTAAATAATCAAAGCGCAACACTGTTCACCAAAATGCAATACAGTTGATTGATAAAATAGTAAATAGGTGATGACAGTAAAATAAGGCAAACATAGAAGTTAGTCTTTAAGCAAACAACATTTTTAATTTGATATGAATAGACAAAAAGACTCACAAGATGAGACTCCGGATTGGAACATGGATCCTTAAACTAATTTCGTTTCATTATGATTGAATACTGATGATCCCCATACTCCGTCCGGCCAACTATACGCAAATGTAATTAAGTATCGGTTCTTCCAGAAAAATATTGCAAAGAGCATCCTGAGATATTTACTCCCTCCTCTATACGAGTGTATGTTTTCAACTGTGAGAGACCTTTTAAAAAGTTGACTTCTAAGCAATTTTAGTAGCATAATTACAGAAGTGCCCTCACTATCAACCTTAGTGTTGCAAGTATACTTTGAAATATGTTACTCCCTCTGTCCCATAAAGATAGTCCACTTTAATTTTGGTGGTCAACTCAATTGAACTTTCACCAAAATTATATAAGAAAATGATTATCCTCATGAAATTCTATAATTTGTTATTGATAGTATTCTTTGTAGTGCATCAATAACAATTTTTAGAATTCCACAAGGATGATCAAATTTTCATAAAATTTTGGTCAAAGTTCAATTGACTTGATCACCAAAATAAAATTGGGATTATCTTTCTGGGACGGAGAGAATATTTCGTAAAGGTGAATTTAGTAACTTTCTTAAAAATGGACACCCATTTAGGGACAATTAAAAATCAAAAAAAGGACACTCATCAAGGGAGTGGAAAATAACTTATTACTTCATGATATTGTATAGATTGAAACATGGGAAAATAAAAAGGCAGTTTTCAAAAAGATCCATGAAGAAGACGTACCAAGTATAAAAATCGAGAATATTGTGCAAACAACAATGGCAATGACTGTGAATGTTCTTTCCCTTTCTCAATTGCAATTGTCTGCTCATACAAAGAACAGGCATCTTCCATATTCCCCTGCATAATCAAGACAGACGTTCAGATGAAACATGCAGTGTGAATGTGATCTCAACATCAGAATATGTGAATGCTTGGCTATATGATCTTACCTGACGATGCTCCATATTAGCATGCTTAATAATTGCTTCCAGAAGACCAGGAGAAATTTCATGCACAAGCTGATATGAAGAACGAGCTCCAGCATTATCCCCACTGTGCTCTTTAAATCTAGCAGCAAATAGGTGAATCTCTGGTTGTCTCTGTGAACATCAGAAAGAAATCAAATTGTATCACCAATAGAAGATATGTACTCCCTCCGTCCCAAAATGTTTGTCCCATTTGACTTTTTTGTTAAACTTTGACCACAAATATATGACAATTTAATTATGTTCATGTAATTCTAAAAATTCCTATTGATTAACCATTAATAATATTATCAACAACAACTTTTAGAATTTCATGAACATGATTAATCCCTCATAAATTTGTGGTCAAAGTTCAACAAAAAAGTCAAATGGGACAAACATTTTGGGACGGAGGGAGTATTATACAATGGTTTATATCTGGAGAGAAATGCACCCTCAAACATATATAAGCACATGAAGAGAACAAAAATCTATTACTTGACAAAAGAGCAGCAACCCTTCTAAGATACAGAAATTTATTAATAAATAAGCAAACACTCTAATTGGGAAAAATCACTGACAGAACAGCAAGGAAGTACTCCCTCTGTCCCACAAAGATAGTCCCACTTTTTTAGTGGTCAGTTTGATTCAACTTTGACCAAAGATTTAGGATAAAATTATTATCCAAATGAAATTCTAAAATTTGTTATTGATACACCATTAAAATATTAACAATAACAGTTTTTAGATTTTCATTAGGATAAATAAATTAACATAAATTATTAGTCAGCTGAATTAAAAACATCTCTAAAAAAAGGGACTATCTTCATCAGCGTGGAATATTTAGGAATGAATTACAAACTAAGTTTTGGACTGGGAAGTTTCTAATACTCCACTTACAAACTGTATCAAACACTTGCTAAATCCACGTAAATAACTTCAGTCTAAAACAAATCCAATTAGACATGCTAGCTAGACAGAAAATGACCAAAACAGTGAATGAAATCAAGATGGAGTGAAGATAATGAAAACAAGAAATGCTAGCTAGGCAAAATAAGACGAAGTACAATTTCCTACACTTGCAAAAGGCAAGCAGGGAAGTTCCCCCTAAACATGTGTGTTGAACAATCACAGTGTACGTGATGGTTACCAAACTTGAGCAATTAATCTGAGAAACATAAACTACAGAAAACCTTTAACCACAGGAAACAGCGAGGAAGCAAGTGACAAACCTTGACAAAGACATGAGTAGCACGAGCAAGGGCATTTTCAGCCAGATCCGTGCTACCACTAGCTTCCATGGATAAAACATAGCGTATCCAATACTCTGGATAGTTTGCACAAGCAATCAGAC
Source organism: Adenophora triphylla var. japonica (assembly GCA_022495995.1). Classification (NCBI taxonomy): domain Eukaryota; kingdom Viridiplantae; phylum Streptophyta; class Magnoliopsida; order Asterales; family Campanulaceae; genus Adenophora; species Adenophora triphylla. The sequence goes on along the minus strand of JAFEMH010001798.1, from coordinate 212,441 downwards.
ACCTTTCATACAGCTTAACAACCTGATTCATTAGGAAATCACATAAGAAAATATTATTCACAGCATAAAGTATCCATAAACCAAAAGAATAATAGAAAACAGAGAGGGCTTAGAAGAAACACAGAAGAGCTACTCCATTGATGGAACAGGGAGGCCCCTCAAATATGAAAGGAGGGACCCTCCGTGCCTGACAGACAGATGGTTAAGAAGATAAGGACACACCTGCATACATAACATTGGAACTCTTAACAAATATTTACTATATAACACATTATGAACCCAGAATGTCGACTCACAAATGAGGGTTTGAAGTACTTAGCCTTAGAGGAACCAAATGGAAGGCCCATGCTTTAGTCCAAGTCAGTTTCAATATCCCGTTTAAAAAGATGCTTCATCCAACCGTTTAGCCGGTAAATCATATGACGAGGCAGATATTACTTAACTGTAAGTCAATGTTTAATTGGACAACTAAAAGCACAAACTAAGGAGAAATCCAATGGATAAAAAAATCACTCTCATGTACCTTATTAAAGTCATCGCCTGCTTCAATAAAATCAAGATAGTTATGCCAATTTTCAAGCTCTGCAATGTTCAGTGGCCGCACATGAAAATAGGGCCTCCTGATAGCTGTTTCAAAATCAATGATCTTAGAATCGAACTCTTTAGCTTTCTTATACAGCTCTTCTCTAATGGCCATATAATTCTCCAACTCCTCGGCTTCTGTTAAGCCTGCACTTACAGGTTTAAGAGATTGCTCCACCATATTAGGATGGACCTCCCCCTCATTATCTTGACCACCCGCTTCCAACTTAGCACTGGCTAAGGCCGCAACTTCCTCTGCAGTTCTCAGTTCAGTTAAAGGACGACTTGCAACCAATTCCCTGAAACTGTAAATGAAAGTAAATACTTTCAGACAATATTATTTTATCAAGGCATCTTGTTTTGATGAGTTGTTACCATTTAATCCACTCCAATAACAACCCTAGCAAAAACACTATTATAGCATTTAATATGCATGCAATAAACGGATGGAAATAAACAAACAAACCCATGCTTTCATGCACAAAACAGATTCAAAATGACCAAGTGACCAATCTGTTAAGGGTATGATCATGTTGTCTAAACTCTATGAATCTGAAATTAACCGACAAAATCTTGTGGATTTGAGCATAATTTATTGTTAATTTTATGTCAATTTCAGGAACTTATTTAATATGTTCGTATACATCATCCTTCTCCTCAAGCATCTAAAAACAAGAAACAATCCACAACCCAAAATACTATGGGGCCATTTGGTGCTCTGGTCTGGGCCAGAAGCAACTTGAAAATTGAGCAGAAAGTCGTATTTCTTTATTTTTTCTGTTTCATTTAGGAAGTTACAAACAGATTGGGGGATAAATTGTGAGGTTTCAACAACACTTGCAGAAGGTAAAAACTATCATTAAAGGGACAGCTCAGCCTTTCTGCTAAACACACTCAAAATGTCACACTTCGCCTTCTCCATTGATTATTTACTTCACAAAAATACACAGCATGTCAAACAGGCACCAAAACCTTTCTGGCGTCAGCCTACAAACTGATTGCTTTATTGTCACACTGAACCTATCAGAAATCCGCAAGCCATCATGTGCTTCTCTAAAGTGGGCATCCTCAGGATCCAAAAGTAAAGTCAAGAATTGTATATTAGATTATGATACTCTTTATATGATAATGAACTTGTGCTCTATCATCATCAACCACATCTTGCAACATACATAAACACTTGCGAAGAACACCAGACCAAGCATATTCTAAGGGTCACAAACTTCAACCTACTAATCAGAGAGGAACAGAGTTTTTAAGAAAAAAATGAATATTCCAAGGAATCACCTGGTGAAATAGCGATCCAGTTGCTGATTTGGATTTTCCAATATCCTTGTATAAATTGAGGCAAGATTGGACCATTGATGCTGCTGGTACTCGTATTCAATATATTTATCCCACAGTTGGAAAGACAAGTAATCAGTTCCAACATACGCTAATCCCCGTTCAAATAGCCTGAAATAAAGGAAGGATATAAACTAAATCACGACATGAGATAACACATGGGTAATATTACAAGATATATGTATACGGAAGACAGCCTACAGTGGTAATGAAGAAGCAATAGTCATTCATAAAGAACATGGCGAACTACATGGATTACGACACTGCCCTAAGGAGAGAGGTGAAGGGCGGTAATAAGGCAGTAATGTCATTTAAACCTAATGAATAAGCTAGAAATCCCAAATTCAAAGGTCTGCAAATCTGGGTAACTCTGTTTCCATAATGCATTCCCAACAAACCTTTCCCCCATAAACACGAGCAGTTTCTGTTGCAGACGTACTGAAATAATGTTAGATAGCAATGAACTAACGCAAGATCCACGTGCGAGAAGAAGTCATGCAAGAATGCTCTTCCCGCGCAGAGCTGCAAATACAGTCAATCAATAAGCAAAAATTACCTTCGAATAGTCTCTGGATCCCCGTAAGTAGCTATGGCGAAAACACAGTAGTGCAACCACATATCTACAGAATATGTTACTCCTTGAACTGCCCGTTCGTACACCTCTACAACTTTGTCCATGGAGCCCAAACGTGCCTCATGATCTGCGTACTTCTTCCAATAGCCATAACACAAAGGAAATTCTGCTAGAAATGTATCATAAACTTTCCGAATCTTCAAAATATTGTCCTGTGAAGGAACACTCAAGAGTAAGATGCCCAATGGATAGGAAGAGGGAACAGAACAGCAAGTGAAATCATTAATGCTGTGAGAAATTAAACAAAGAAATAACATCAGGAAAAGACAAACCAGCTACATACTTCAAGTATTACCAAGTACACATTATCAACAAAGGGAATCACATAGTAACTTACCAAGTTCTACACACAGGCCGGTGGGTTGGGGGGCACATACCACAAGAACCATTAGCTGTGATTCGTGTATGTTATTTTACTTCGGCAAACATTAACCCATGGAAAATAGCAGATTTGGATACATAATCATAGTTTAGGATACATTTCGAGATAGCCCTCTCATCACAGAATAAACAGATGAGTGTTTGGGAAGTGGAGAGAACGAGGAGAAGAGACAGGTTGGATTGTTTAATGAGAATATAACTGATAGATTAGACATCATTATACATGGAAATTTTATGCTAAAAGCAAATCATATCAGTAGCTAAAAAGGGTTGCAACTACTGACGCCTATATTGAGAGATTAAATTTGAAATTGTCATCCCCGGGATAAAAAGGAGGAAAAAGTTGCTTTCTTTTATCAAACCTTATCAAGGAGGAAAACATGGTGAGCCTTCACTCCTACTGGTCCAAATCTGGAAGCAATAGGAGTGACAAACCAGGTGGAAATCTTCCATCCACCCTTTTCCATGCATTCTCTTCCCCCTTGATTATGTAACTTCCCTTCTCTAATCATTTCCGCTTTCTCCCTCCTCACATCTTCACCTTCAGTCCAGACAATTTTCCTTCATTCCCTCTAATCTATATTTACTTGCAATTAAAAGGAGTTAAACTTTTACATATAAGAATAAAGTATAGATGTTTTGGTGGATCAAAACTATTATTAGCCATAATCTAATAAGACATATGGACAAAAAGGAAGGTTTCACCATATCCTCTTTGACAACAGATAAGAAATAACAATCAAAGGTAAGCTTCAGATCTAAGCATACCGATGCAATTTTTTCTGTCTCTTCTATAAGGGCCGTCCATGCATTGAAATCTAATGAATTGGCTCTCACAATGCTCCACAGTTTTTCTTCTTCAGGTGACAACACTGCAATAAAGTTTGTTGAGCAGAAAAAGTCAAAAACAAAGTCTGGAGGAAATGAGGCACAAAATGGAGGTGCTTGCTGGGGTTGGGAACCGAAGGGGGATCAGAAAGCATAAAGAAAGATCTCAACAAAACAGGCAACCCATTTGAAATGATTAGACACAGAGTAGAGTCAAGCACTAAAAACACCCACGGACAAATGTATCAATTCAGAAACATAAGGCGAACTAATCTATTTATGGAAGCAGATCCCCTCATGAGAAATATTAAGTAGAAGCTTATTCAATAAGATTCGCAAAAATAAAATTTTAATGCCAATTTCAAAAGTAATTTGTCAGCAGAAAACTCTACCGAAGTTGTGAATTTGTTTTCTAACTGAAGAAACTCCTCATTAATACAAAATGAATAAAATTGAACATGATGTTTGTTTTGTCCCCGAAGGATCTTTCAAATCAGAAAGAGTAACTTGTTTCAGATGCAGGAATGAGCTAGGAAGAAAATATACACAACAACTTACTGCTTATAATGTGGTATTTCAGAACAATACATGAAGAAGTTATCATTCAAATATATAAGAATCTTTACGGTTAAATTCTACATTTGAAAACAGCTTTATAAAAAAAAAATCATATGCAGGGAAAAAGCAAAACAAAATTGTAATCAATTATATGAAGTCAAATACATAGGGGTAACCAATTAATATGTTTTGAATCCAGCAAGTGACATATCTCGCCAATAGACACAAACCATTTACTAATTATAATTAATATGTTTTCAAAATTATTGTGTTTATTAGTTAAAATAACATCAATGCCGCAGATACCAAGTCATGATAAATGTGATTGCCTTCAAAATTCTAACAATTTCAAAAAATGCGACGAATTTGATAAAAATGTTTATGCACTTTTAATGATGAAAGCAATAACATATTCATAGTAAGTAGAGATCCTATTTTATTATCACATATGCATCTGTGACTAGATATACCAGATTCATCCACTGCCTGCTGTGAAGTGTATCCATGAACATCTGAACTAATCCCATTCTCGCTTAAAGCAGCTACTTCTGCAATATTTGCTTCACTGTCATTGTTGCCATTTGCAGAGGCATGAGATGAGTCCATTGATGTATTCACCACACTTGTAATATTCTCATGAGAAACATGCATTATGGTAGAAGGATCATCTTGTTTAAGAACATTTAAATCTATATCCTCCGCATTTCCAGAACTTTGATCGGTAACAGGAGGCGTGGAGCTATCTGCATCCATGGCTTCAGCAGTGGAAGCCAAATCTCCACTAGTTGCACCAACAGTAGGGGCACCCAAGTTTCCATCAGCTCCAGCAACTGAAGCCTCATAACCGTGAACAGCATTTGCAACGGCATCACCATAATCAGTGGCAGAATACCTAGCGGGATTATGATCCTCGGCTGCTGATGCTTGAGCAACCGCTATTTCACTGTCTCCCATCTCTAGCAAAGAAGTTGGTAAATGTTTACCTTTAGGGATCAAGAGAAGGCAGCACCAAGAAATTATCAAATGTCTTGAGAGACATTGTACTGGTAAAGACAAGTGGGCAATGAAAAACTAACATTCGAAGGGGTGAAAAAAATAATAATAGCACCAATTACAGAAAGTATCAAGTTAGACCAGTGTTCTCAACATAGTCAACCACAAAGTATGGAAACCTAAACCCATAAGATGGAAAAAATAGACTATCACAGTGATCATTAATTTTCTTAAAATTACATGTACTAAAATTGGCCAGAAAACAGATATCATTGCACTTTTTTAAGTATTTCAAGTATTACTTCATCTCAAAACCCGCTCTAATTGTGGAACACGAAGGAATAACCTAGAAAAGTCTCATTCACCATCCCTCCCCCCAACAACAAAAAAATAAAACTTCCATCCCTTTTACCTCAAGTCATAGCCATTCTACCCTAGCCCTGTTCCAACCAATACAGAGCCAGATGATGGACCGCCTGCCAGATTGTTATCTCGAAGATTAACAAACTGGGTTCTATTACAATACTCGGTTAAAAATTGAACCTTCACACCACGTGCTAATTTTCCAAATGAAGTGTCACATTAGACAATTCACATGCAATATTTCTGAATTTTAAACACCTTAAAACAGATCAGTCACCTCCTACATTTAATTCCACTTCATTGTATATAATCAATTTCCATAAACCACATAAATTATACTAGGCAGCTAAAAAAAAAATTAAGGCGCTGTATTGATTTCACAAAAGCATATAACAAACATACAAATTTATCATTAATTGAAACTTAGAGAATTATGCATCTTAAAGCGAGAAAACTCACGTTAGTAGAGAGGCGGAAGAAGCGCAGCAATCGACTAACGCAGTGTGAGGGAAGAATTATGGAGGAGTAGAATGAACTGCGGTGGACGATATTGGTCGGCGACGGTTGGGAGGTGGAAAAGTGTGTACTTGAGGGACGTCAGAGTGAGAAGCAGACTGCTGTTGGGTGTGAGATGAGATTCGTGCCCTAACCCCGAAGGAAGATTACATTCGTAAGTGAAGGGTAGAGAGTGTAATTACGGGAAGAAGATAAGGTAATTAAATCAATCAGTTTATTGAAGCTTTTACAAGACTTGCATCACTTTTAGTTTTAAAAAATGTGTTTTATATCTGTTCATAATATTTTACATTGTGTATTGGAACATTTTGATTGCTACACAGAAAAATGTTGCACAGGAACTGATCGGGATAGCAACGGCGGCTGGATCGAACGAATACGTTCCACGAGGTCCGAAATAATACGGGACCTAAAAGACAAAACGCCGTTAGGGGGGGTTTTTTCCCCAAAAACCCTCCGGCGTGAGAATCATCAATCCGATTCATAATATATATTGACATAATACATAACTTTTCTAGAGAAAGAGAGGAGAGAGAAAACTTGAATTTTAGACATATCTTAGCTTTATGGAGGGAGGGGGTATTTATATGACCCATGACTCATCATTATTATCTTATCCTTACTTGACACTTGTCAAGCATGCAAAGGGGGGAAACACTATCAAAAGATTTCATTTGGATAAGGTCAAGGTCAGAAACTCGACACGTGGCACTTTGTCCGTCTTGGAGGCGTCAGCTAACTGCTGAATCGGCATCGGACGTGCGGGAATACATGCGAGAATATCATACACATATGGGAATCAAGCCATAATCATCATATGCGGGAATATCAATATACGAGAATATCAGACATACATAGGCGGGAATATCAGCATATGCGAGAATACATGCATAGCGCGGGAATATCAACATATGCGAGAATACATGCATAAGCGGGAATATAGGCGAGAATATCAACATATGCGCGGGAATAAAGGCCAGAACCATAACTATAAACATGTCTAGACCCACCATATGAGAGCCAAACTTTAACGAGATCCTCACGACATATGGGCCCGTATAGACCATATTTGGTCTTGAGCCTGGTCAACATTTATCGGGCATAATATTTTGTTATGGCACATCAAAAGCCCCCGACTCCTTAGTTCGATTATTCATGAACGAGCTGAGGAGTCAAACAACATACATAACAAAATATAACTTATCACATCGAGTCAATTTCCTTGGTACGAAACATAGGTCTGCCCCTCGATCTCTCCCTTACTTTTATTATTGCCTTCTCATTTTACTTTAACTTTTGCATTTTCTCTTTCCTACTTCATTTCATGACATTCCAATTTTCGATCATTTCTGTAAATTTTTGACTGGTAAATGTGACATTTGAGCTAGGCCATTTTTCATTTTGACAATTTGGTCCTCTTGACAATAATTTTTACGTTTAATTTGGGTCTGTATCAAAACAATTTATTTTCTGTCTTTTAACTTTGCTTTGAATTTTCATTTTTTGCGTGTCGCCTACTGCACTTTGCTTCAATAGTTTGTATTTTTGCTTCGATAGCTTATCGAAGATTCAGTTTACGACCTTTATTTCTATATACATACTACTCCTTTCAAAAGAGGGAGGTTTGTCTTTAGGCAGCCTCACTCCCTAGCTATGACCCTTTCCACCTTTCTTTACTTACTCTTGATGGCGACTTACTCGCAGGCCAAGGTAAAAACCTTACTTGGCCTAAACCTTGCGGCCAAACCTCGCTTGGCCACACTTGGCCCAAAAACCGCACTAATCCAAGCCTAAAACTGCACCAATCACAAACGCGCTAACTAAAACGCGACAATCACAAACACGCTAAAAACGCGACAAACGCAAACGCGCGATAACTAAAATGCGACAATCACAAACGCGTTATCTAAAACGCGACAATCACAAACGCGACAAATAAAACCGCGCTACCTAAAACGCGACAATCAAAACCGCGCTATCTAAAATACGACGATCACAAACACGACAAACAAAACCGCGCTACCTAAAACGCGACAATCAAAACCGCGTTAATCGAAACCGCACTTTAGACCACTTGGCCAAACTGTCTAATTTCCAATGTTGCTAAACTTTTGCCTAGCACCTTTAAGCCAGGTCTTTTCTATGCCTATTAAAAACCAGGACTATCTGCGCCCGTAAAAAAGCCGGGACTTTCTAGACGCCTGGGCCTCAATGTCCCCAGGTCGCCACGCCTGGGCCTCAATGTCCCCAGGTCGCACTAGGTGCCTTGGCGTCTGGGCCTCAATGTCCCCAGGTCGCCGCCCCTGATTTTGCCCGTAAAAAAGCCGAGACTTTCTAGACGCCTGGGCCTCAATGTCCCCAGGTCGCCGCGCCTGGGCCTCAATGTCTCCAGGTCGCACTAGGTGCCTTGGCGCCTGGGCCTCAATGACCCCAGGTCGCCGCCCCTGATTTTGCCCGTAAAAAAGCCGGAACTTTCTAGACGCCTGGGCCTCAATGTCCCCAGGTCGCCGCGCCTGGGCCTCGATGTCCCCAGGTCGCACTAGGTGCCTTGGCGCCTGGGCCTCAATGTCCCCAGGTCGCCGCCCCTTATTTTGCCCGTAAAAAAGTCGGGACTTTCTAGACGCCTGTGCCTCAATGTCCCCAGGTCGCCGCGTCTGGGCCTCAATGTCCCCAGGTCGCACTAGGTGCCTTGGCGCCTGGGCCTCAATGTCCCCAGGTCGCCGCCCCTGATTTTTCGAGCTTTAACAGCAACTCTTCTCGCCTCCATCATCAAGCTTTAGCGGCAACTCTTTCCGCCTTCATCATCAAGCTTTAGCGGCAACTCTCTTTATCAACTTTCTTCATCTACTCACTGTATCAACTTTGGCGGCAACTTTATCATCATCACATAAGCAGTTCGGGATGTGATCCCATTATAACCAGCAACTCGAGCTTTATCATCCGGCAAAATAACTTGGTCGACTTTGTCATACTTGACAGAGTACCTACATAAAACACGAGGTAGTCATTTGTAAATCAAGTAAACACTTTCTTTTTATTTCACACAGCAAGCCAACATTTCGCAACTCTTATATGAATGAGAGAAATAATGAACTACAAATATCTTTCTCATTTTACTAAGCATATCATCGTGACTATCACTTTTCACTACTCATCATTTCAAGATCTCAAACATACAGCAAGTTAATGTACCCATATACCATGATACTTCAATTTCCACTTACGATATTAGCATAAGTTTTCGTAATACTGATATAATTGTGCACATAAACACATAGCATAAAGCTCGCATATTTTATTTCATGAAATATTATTTTTTCTGATGTCATAATTCTTTCGTGTTTATTTAGATCGAACTGTACCATTTTACTAATTTGGCAATTTCTCATCATTAAACAATTACGTAAAAACATAATTTAACAAATTGACATGAAGCATACTGCGAGATAATACTAATCCACATTCATTCATATTTAGCCACTTATATTTCATGAGCCAAAGAACATTATGGGGCATCATATAAATCCGGCAGGTAATCACGTGCTTTCTTTTATTGTAATACTGTTGTTACTATTTTCTTTCTTTGAGCCTATAATCTTGTACAACTGTATTTATATTATAATCATTTTGACAAAACATGTTTTCCAAGCAAGTTGTAGGTTTTCTAATCAAGACAATTAATTTCACAATTCTTCATTCTAAGCATTTAAACCAAAGCATACTTACAAAATATATTCCCAAAAAGGCATATAATTCGTTATTCCTTAACCAAGAATACATCATTAAAAAAAACATAAGGGTGATATTGGCAAATTATCTTGACCATATAACTAAACATAAATTTTCATCTGTTACCCTACGTTTCTTTCTATTCATTTTATATGAAACTCTTAATTACCATAATAACATTTTGACATACATTTTAACCATATCATAGAATTTAGTCCCGCTAGATTGTAATCATTCATGTTCAATCTTCTGTATCCCATTATCTCTCACTAATAATATCAATAGGCAAGTGACAAACTAAGCATATTTATTCTATCAAGTTAGCATAGCAATAGGGGACACATTTAACTTTGCCATGTAACATCATTTCTAAGCATGCATTCATATTCTCACATAACGAGTTCATATAAAATCATTTAACATGAATATAAAAAATGGGAAGAGACGACCTGATGGAGGTTAACGATACATTTGACGAATTTCGTTAAAAATTTAACGGGGACTTTAACGGCCATCCGTTGACAGATCCTCCCAAGCTGACGAGGCTAACACCCAAAAAATGACCCACGCCTGCTTCCTCTCTATCTACAAAAATTGTGGCTCTAAATGGTCCGTTGACTTTCTTAATCCACCTTTCCCAAACCTAACTCTCAGCCCCATAAAAAAAATAACAAAAACCACTTTAACAAAATTAATTTGAGATTTTTTATTCACCCCCACAACATTACTGAATACCCCCGCATGACAATTATTACAAAAGTGGCATTAATCGAAACGACCATATTAGCCCTTCACTTCAAACTTTGAAACAAGAACCTAGATTGACAAATTGTATAATGCCATTTCCATTCAAGCTATATTTTTGCTTTTTGACAATGGCACAAATTGAAGAACTCAAAATTCCTGAGTTTGTGAAGATTAAAGGTAAGGATGGGTTAAAAACAAGAGAACCTATATTACCTTTTTTTTTTCTTAAAAAAAATCTGAGATTTCCTGATGATCAGGAAAAAACTTGAATTCATAGGAATTTACTTGATGGGAGTGACGGGGGCAGAAGCGGTGGTGGTGGTGGGAGAGATGGCGATGGTTTGATTTGCAGTGGAAATGGGATTTTCTTAATTTGGGCTGGAAGGATTTTGCCGTTGGAGAAGAGCTCATCGGCCATGGAAGGAAGTTGATCGGAGGTATCATTGTTGCAAAAACTGAAATCAATATTAGATGAGGAGATTGAACGGAGGAGTTCAATGGGTACGATGTCAAATGTTAGATTGGGAGAGATCATGGGAGAAGGAGATGCGAGGGCTCATTGCCCTACTTGAAATCTCGGAACAGAGCTATAAATCCATTGAATTTTGTTGAAGTTTAAGCTGGAATGAGATGGGTTTTTAAAGAGTCCATACACGGAAATGAGGTGGGAAAGGGAAATTGAGTTTATGTGGAAATGAGAAATTAATGTTTGATTTGAATGAAAAAGGGAAGGGCTGATGGGTTGATGAGGGAGAAAAGGGTAAAATTGGGAGAGTGGTGGTGTGCCTAGGGTTGAATGTTGGTAGACTTAGTATTGCGAGGGTACTAAGTAATGTTGCGGGGGTAAATAACAATTCTCATTAATTTTCTCTTCGTTTCCCTTTCATTTTCTTTTCAGTTTCCACTTTCTTTTTCCTTCTCCACGAACAAGCAGCAGCGACTTCACCATGGATTCCGACAACATTCCACACCGGCGACATCTCCCCCAGATGGCGACATCTAGGCAACTTGATTCCCGTCAAGCGACGCCCAAATGGCCCTGGCGTATTCATCTTCCCGCTCCTTCCACTTTGATTTCATGAGCCGGCGTCTAAGGCCAAGGCTACTACCGAAGACATCCAAGTTGCAACACCCACATCACCATGCTCCCGGCGACCCTCCTACTCTCAGAACAGAAGCAGCGATAACCTAGGCCGACAAACAACTCACGGCGACATCAAACCTCGCTCCAGCGACCTCTTCCACTTTTCCCGCTCTCGATTCCACGAATCGGAGGCATCCCAGGATACAGCTATTTCCGGCGACATCTCAGGTCCGGCGACATCTTCAACCTCGATTTCCTCCAACCCCGATCTGGCCCAAACTCAATCTCGCTCCGCGCTCAAGCTTACTGATGCCGGCGACAACCGCTCCTTGGCGACATCCAACGGGTGGTTCTCGTCATCTACTTCATAAATTCAGGCCAATGAAAAAGAAACTGGTGAGTCCCTATCTCCTTCTGCGACTTCATAACTTTGCAATTTCCCTTTTACGAACTCCCAATCCCTCGATTTCGGTTTCTGCTATTTCTATTTTTGCAACTTGGTTCTTGGCGACATTCAATTGGCGACATTCAAATTCTCGCCTTCGACAATTCCAATTTTATTTTGCGATTTCATTCCCTTGCGACTTAGCTTAGCCATATTAAATTGCGACATTAATTTGCTATTTGCTATTTCCTCTTCTTTTTTCTATTTTCATCTGGATTGTGATTTCTGATTCCCGCAATTTCAACTGAACTGGCGGGATGACAGACCAAACTGGCGCGACGAATAGAGTGCGATTTGTACTGCCTTTACTGTTGTTTAGTGTTTACTTTCTCTCTCTACTTTTCCTGTTAATTTTTCGGTGAACTGCTCTTTTTCCGGCGACGGTCTCATTCCCAGACCTACCCTTCCTCTTTTCTTTCTCTTTCTTCTCCTTCCTGCAAAGCTAACAACTTTGGGTCATCCAAAATTGGCTCTGCCTTTACTCAGCCCAGAACAAACGAAAAATGTAGATTTCCAAATTTCGGCTAGCTCCGGCGAACTCCGACTGCTCAGATCTGATGCTACCCCCACTGTAGTCTAAATTGATACCTTCAGGTCCTCTATTCCGGCCTAACTTCACCGAAAAATGTCAAGTCCCGGCAACGGAACCAACTGATGCTACACAGAAAAATGTTGCACAGGAACTGACCGGGGTAGCAACGGCGGCCGGACCGGACGAACACGCTCCACGAGGTCCGAAATAATATGGGACCTACAAGACAAAACACCGTTAGGGGTGGGGGGTTTTCCCCCCAAAAACCCTCCGGCGTGAGAATCATCAATTTGATTCATAATATATATTGACATAATACATAACTTTTCTAGAGAGAAAGAGGAGAGATAAAGCTTGAATTTTAGACATACCCTAGCTTTATGGAGGGAGGGGGTATTTATATGACCCATGACTCATCATTATTATCTTATTCTTACTTGACACTTGTCACGCATGCAAAGGGGGGAAAATCTATCAAAAGATTTCATTTGAATAAGGTCAAGGCCAGAAACTCGACACGTGGCACGCTCCGTACTTGGAGACATCAACATCAGACATGCGGGAATACATGCGGGAATACATGCGAGAATACATGCGGGAATATCATACACATATGGGAATCAAGCCATAATCATCATATGCGGGAATATCAATATACGAGAATATCAGACATACATAGGCGGGAATATCAGCATATGCGAGAATACATGCATAGGCGGGAATATCAGCATATGCGAGAATACATGCATAGGCGGGAATATAGGCGAGAATATCAACATATGCGCGGGAATAAAGGCCAGAACCATAACTATAAACATGTCTAGACCCACCATACGAGAGCCAAACTTTAACGAGATCCACACGACATATGGGCCCATATAGACCATATTTGGTCTTGGACCGGGTCAACATTTATCGGGCATAATATTTTGTTATGGCACATCACATTTATACGATGATTTTGGATAAAGCTAGGGCTCTGCGTTATCCAAAATCATCGTATAAATGTGATGTGCCATAACAATACCAGTCCAACAAACCCCTAATTCTAAAAAATCTCCACAGGTGCAAAATCGTCCCTTTAGTCTATGTCGATCGCGACTTTTTCATATATTTTGCAAAGCGAATCGATGTCTCGTTACGAAAAATCTAAATCATCTCTATATCGTTTCTATTTGGTGCTCAGTCTAATACATGTCTTTCAACAAATCTGGATTGTGCATACGTGGTGAATGTTTATTACTCATGTTCCTTTGCCAAAAATTTGATCACTACCCTAAAAAAGAAACAATTCAAAAGGAGAAGGGTAGTCGTGCTTTTGGCGAAAGGAGGTGGGTAAGGGTGTGGTATCCCTATCCCACATAAAAAAGATGTGAACTTTAATTGTGATATATAAGCCTTCGCAATATTACTATTGAACATCAATACAATTTATGAGATTTTGAGTGGGCTTATGGTTAGCCATATAAACCTAATTATTTGTGCTCATTTCAATCAATAGCATTCTTTTTGAGTTGATATTGGCACCGATGAACTATTGACATTTCTAAAAAAATACCATAAAATGACCATACTAACCCTCGTATATTATTATACTCACTCTTCCAACAACTCCTTTGTAAGCACTAGAGCCCGAAAAATTGATTTGCTACACACCGATTCAGATCCCTTCACTACAATGTTGTACACCCGCAATTGAATTTCTTCCATATTACTTAACTATCTACTAAATACACCCGCAAAATTCATTAAATATTCAACCCCACTAAACCATAAAAACTTACATTTATTTACAACCCCTTTTCCATCGTCGATAAAAATAATAAAAAAAAAACAAAACAAAACAAAACACAACAAAACAAAACAAAAAGCTTCCTCACTTTCTTTTACAAAATTCTCTATTCAAAGTTTACTATATTGTGTTAAAGATAAGTATGTATCGAACAACACCTGATGCGTAAATGTAAGTATTTTGAACACTCCAATGATTTTTTGCTTTGTCTTTAAAATAACATTGTGTCTACGGTTCGGTCAGTAGTTGCCGAACATATTTAAATTGTTTGGTAATTGTTGACCGAACAATCTTACATAGTCTGGTCAGTGCCTACCGAATATTGGAATTATGTTCAACCAATAATGGCCGAACATTTGAACGATGTTCAGACAGTGTTGGCCAAACATTTGAATAATGTTCAAACAGTATTGGCCGAACATTTTAAACTGTATTAAACATCGGTGGTTGAATATTTTGAAATTGTACGTGTAAGTGGGCGGGTGTGGGTGCATTTTGATAGTTTAGGTGGGTGTTTATCGAGGGTTTAAAAGGGTAGAATAGTAATAATGGTGGTGTAGTATTAATTTTTAATGAGAATTGTTATTCACCCCCACAAGTTTATTTAATACCCCTGTAAGTATCCAAATCTGGCTCATGCCTTCCGGTTAAGTTTCTCGGCAATTTCCCGAACTTTCCTAAAGTTCAGGGACAACTCGGGAACTTTTCCAAACTTTCCAAGGAAGGAAGGACCTGCTAGGAATTAAAATTTCAAGCAGGACCTCGCTGAAAAGAAGGGTCCAGAATCTCCACCTTGAATGTTTCTAGAAAAATCTGGGCCGACAGCAAATGTAGCCACGCGGCCTCTTTTGCCGCAAATGAAGCCACACGGCCTCTTTCGCCTTTTACCAGGCAGCTTTAAATAAAATCAATTTCTCATTTTACAAAGGGGGGCTCACTACTCTCTCTCTCACTAAACGCAATTCTCTCTCTCTCTCTAAACGTTAATGGCGTGAGCACTCCCTCTCTCTCTCTCTCTAATCGCTTCCATCACCGGCCCTCTTCCGTTCATCAACCAGAGCAACACCCCCCCTTTTCACCGTTCTATCTTCTTCTACCTCAAAACGACTCTCTCTCTCACTACTCTCTCTCTCTAATCGCTAATGGCGATCTAGCCACTCCGGAATAGTCTTCTTCACCACCGGTCTTCTCTCTCTAAACCCATTCGCCGGCAACCTTCCTCACCGGAAACCTAACCCAATCCCTTTCCTCACCAATCTAATCTCTCTCAATCACTTCTCAACCAAAACAACGGCGCCCCCCTTCTCTGGCCAAGCTCACCGTCGTTCTCTCTGCTCTCCCCAAACGGCGTCCATTTCTATCGCCTCAACAACGATTTCCGATTACTTCGCCTACTAGCTCCGGCTCCTCTTTCAGTCCTTAGCGTTACGCCGCCAGATTCATTACAGAGACTCCTCTGTCTCCATCAAAGTACACACACACACATATTTGCAACTGCAAATATACTCCGTCTGAGATCTGAGCTCGGCCTGGAGCTGATTTGAAGGCTCCCTATACCGACGTGGTATAGAGAGTGTGGATCTACGAGGGTAACGAATTTCAACCTTTTGCTCTCTCTCTCTGTTTTTATTGTGTAATGAAGTTCCCAGGTTTAATATGCTGGTGGTATAGAATCTGAGTATATTGGCTTTGTTATAATCTCAGTTAGCACGTAGTATGCTTTGATTCTTACGAATTTTCTGATCATACATTTATCACAGTGATGTTGATTATATTTTGGATCCATCCATGATTCCAAATGATGTTGAGCTGTTTGATTTTGGACTTGGTTGAACATGCTTTGTTTTAAGAATGTTATTTCTATTCTCATGATAATGCACTTTGGCCATTCATGTTATGCGTTCTGTTTGAATACTTCAAGTAGAGTGTGGATCTTCAATATCCACACTCATTTGAAGAGATTGTGTGATCCCTGTTATCTCATGGCTGTGCATTCTGTTGCTATTGGTTGCTGATCATATTTTGATATCCCTGTTCAAGCCATGTTTTCAAATGATATCGATATGTTTGGCTTAGTCACTCGAGATGAGTATGGATCAATCATATCCATACTGTGAGCGCCTCCCAACTCTCGGACCTATAAACCGTGTCCCAAGATGGAGGGTCCCAAAATATACCATTTCCAAAAAAAACTTTTCTTTACCTTGACTTGAAAAGTATACAACACATTTTAAAAACCATTTCAAAATAACCTCTCTACACGGAGGCGATATATGCACCTGTTTCAAACCCAACTCAACCTGTTTTAACAAACAATACAACGGGGAAAGGCTATACACAAGCCAATCAAAAACAAACCAAGTTTAAGTTACTTACAACACGACACAACGGAAACATGTTGTAAAACTTATATGTATACAATACATTTCCCAAAAGAATAACAACCAAATACAGCCCCAACTCCCAAAGGAACTCATACCCTGACAACCCAAAAGGAGTCCAAACTCTTTCCCCGGCCTCACTGGTCCGGTCTACCTGTCTCAGCGGGATCTAAAAAAAATAAAGGGAGAAGGGGTGAGATAAAATCTCAGCAAGTCATTATGTATGCAACAATATGCCATACAATATGCAACACATAAACAGGTTGCTCACATTGGAAAACAGTAAACACATTACGTTACCTTTTCCTTCTGACCAATAAGTCATATACAATGCAACACACAAACAGGTTGCCAATAACACATTGGGAAACAGTAAACACATTTTGTTACCTTTCCCTTACCTTTCCATCTGAATCATATGTAGTACAACGGTGGGAGGGATACTCCGCTCTCGTGAAATGCTAGTGCTTATTCACGTCTTATACGACCCCGACAGAGATCCATATAAGTTATCGCCATTCGTACTGACCGCACATATACACAGAAGCCGCGCACCCTGCACCGTGGCCACAGACGGGGGAGAGGTCACAGGTATAAGGCAATCGAAACAACTTATGAAATATCTTCTCATAAGTGTTGGGATCCCATATACCCCCACAATGTTCAGCTGATACCATTATAGTCAAGCACATAACAGTTACTTGAACATAAGTCCACCCTATGGGACATCAATATATATATAACATGGAACTATAACTCATGTTAAATCAATAACAATAGTGCACATGTATTTCAACACTATTGAATAACAACAATGCAATGACATGGTATTCATTACTCATGCTCAACCCAAGAAACTGTGCAACAAGTATTTGAACACTTTGTACACAATCCACTATGAAGTATGTAAACACTTATGCACAATATATCACATAAGTTCCACACAACCATTATACAGTTTATAAACCAATACAGGGTATACTTATACTCCTGCCCAATGAACATACTCGTACAACATCTATTAAAGGCACTATATAAGCCAATGACCTTATACAAGTCACCATGTAGGGGTAAACAAACATATAACCAGCCCTACACAATCACTATTCAACATTGAACAACTTCTCTTTAGGGTTCAAGTTCAAAAAACCAAGTTTTATAACATTTAGTTCAATGGTCAAAAACTGCCTTTCAGGCAAGTTCACGGCCATTTTTAAAGCACTTCCCATTATCCAATTGGCCCAATTCAAACTCCATGATATAGTACTAAAGTTGTACTAAATACAGGATCAAAAAGTGTTCCAATCCGAGTTGTTTAGCCTAGGTTTCCAATGCCTCAAACATGGACCAAGGCTGCATATTTAAGAACAGTCCCATGACAAAACTGCTTTGCAAGCAACTTTAGATCAATATTTAAAGCTCTTGACACAACCTTTTTGGACAATTCCAAGTTCTACAATGTTTTACTAAACTTGTACTACAAGTATGGTTAAAGAGTTATTAAATCTACACTCATTAACCTAGGTTTAAAAGCTTGCAAAGGTGCTCACTCAATGCAGTTTTGAGCACGACTCGTGCTTAAGGTCACGAGTCGTTTCCAGGCCCTGTACGACTGATTCCAAGCCCACGACTGGTGCCTCACGACTCCTCAGCATGGTCACGACTCGTGATCATGTGCACGAGTCGTGCCCCTCCCCTGAACCCACGGTTTTGACAGCAGCAGCAACAGAATAGAAGCAACAACACACTTCAGTTCCCAAGCTTGCTTCAGCTACTGTAAACCAACTTTCCACAGTCCAGCAACCTGGTTTTGGATCTCTTATATACTCCCTTCCTACCCTATAACCCATATATAACATGGATACAATAATTATCAATCCATAATACCTCTTTTTCCCAAGTTCATCACACCAACTAAGCTTGTTACCATTTCAAACCCCAGCTGAAGGTTTCATCACTTCACAACTTGTTAATAACATCATATTAACCACTTTAATCATGTTATGAACAATTATGACAAAATAACATAACAACTTACCAACTTTTATCAAAATCAAAGGAAAAGACACTCGGCTACTCTTGCTCTAGATCACTTCCTTTGCAACACTTTGAAGTTAAAATCAACAACAGAGTGAAGAAAGAATTTTTGGGATTTTTGGAATGAACTTAGGGTTTAAAGCTCTTTCTCTAGAACGTAGGAGAAGGAAAAACTGAGGAGGTGAAGAATAGCTTCCAAGAGAAGCTTTCTTAAGATTTATATAAACCATTTACAACCAAGCTCCTCGAAGAATCTCTCAACTACCATACACCCCTTAAGCTTTGTTTTGCAATTAAGCTCCTCAATCTTTTATAGCACTTTCAATTCAACAAAATCAAGTGCTATCAAGGAACTACACAACTTCCTTTAATTAAACACTATAGCATTAAAGCAAGTTATACCATTTAAAACCACATAGTTCAAAAAACATGCCACAATGAACACGTAAGCAATTCAAATGCTAACAAACCAAGGATGATATGCAAGGCATACCCAACCTCACGTGCTTCACGTGTGACCAATATTGTGCCTAGGTTTAGGGTCGTGACACTCACTCCCCCTTAAACAAAATTCGTCCCGAATTTGGACTTAACTTACCTGAATGATCAAACAACTCAGGATACTTCTGCCTCATCTCAGATTCCAATTCCCAAGTAGCTTCCTCAATGGTGTGATTCTTCCAAAGAACTTTCACCACGGGAATACTCTTGGTACGCAATTCCCGGACCTGCCTCTCCAGAATTCGCAAAGGTACCTCAACATAGGTCATATCCGCCTGGACATCCTCAGGAGGAGAACTCAACACATGTGAGGAATCATAGCAGTACTTCCTCAACATGGACACATGAAACACATCATGGAGAGAAGAAAGAGATGGAGATAGCGCCAATCGATAGGCTAGCTCACCTACCTTCTCTAACACCTCAAATTGACCAATAAATCTCGGAGCTAATTTCCCTTTGTTGCCAAACCTTTTGATCCCCGTTCTTGGTGAGATCTTCAAGAACACAAAATCACCAACCTGAAAGGATAACTCCCTTCTTCTCGTGTCGGTATAACTCTTTTGGCGACTCTGGGCTGTCCTCAATCTGTCACGGATCACCTTGATCTTCTCGGTTGAGTCCCTAACCAAGTCTGGACCCCAAAGTTTAGCCTCACCAACCTCGTCCCAACACATTGGTGACCTACATTTCCTCCCATACAAAGCCTCATATGGTGCCATCTCAATGCTGGACTGGTAGCTATTGTTGTAGGCAAACTCCACTAAAGGCAAATGGTCTTCCCAAGATAACTGGAAGTCCATCACACACGCTCGTAGCATATCCTCCAAAATCTGAATGGTCCTCTCTGTCTGCCCATCAGTCTGAGGATGAAATGTTGTACAGAAGCTCAACTTAGATCCCAGGGCCTCATGCAAAGCCCTCCAAAACCGCGAAGTGAATCTCGGATCCCTATCAGAAACAATGTTGACAGGTACTCCATGTAGTCTCACAATCTCACGGATATACAACTGAGCCAATCTCTCCAAGGAATACTTGGTTGAAACTGGAAGGAAATGAGCTGATTTGGTCAACCGATCCACAATCACCCATATAGCATCCATCTTTCGCGTAGTAGGAGGCAATCCAGTCACGAAATCCATAGAAATGCCCTCCCACTTCCACTCAGGAATATCAAGTGGTTGAAGCAATCCAGCTGGCCTCTTATGCTCCGCTTTGATCTGTTGACAAGTCAAACACTTTGACACGAACTCTGCAATTTCCTTTTTCATGCCATTCCACCAGTAGCCCCGTTTCAGATCATGATACATCTTGGTGCTTCCTGGATGAATAGCAAATCTGGACTTATGGCTATCCTCTAATACTTGCCTTTTGATTTCTGGGGAAGAAGGTACGCAATTTCTGCCTTTGAAGGTGAGAATTCCATCCCTGTTCAATGAGAACTCCCCAAACTTGCCATCTTGCAATTTCTCCCTGATTTTCTTCAATTCATCATCATGTAACTGAGCTTCCATAAGATCTCCATAAAGAGTAGGAACAGCTCTCACATTGGCAAACAACATATCACCTCTCACCTCCCGAGATACCAAGGAGGATAGACGAGCCTTACGGCTAATAACATCAGCTACCACATTGGCCTTCCCGGGATGATAAGAAATGACACAGTCATAATCCTTCAGAAGTTCTAACCAACGCCTCTGTCTGTTGTTCAGTTCCTTTTGAGTAAACAAATACTTCAGGCTCTTGTGATCTGTAAATATCTCAAATTTGGCCCCATACAAGTAGTGTTTCCACTTATGCAATGTAAATGCAAAATGAGATGCCACATATGAATGAGACGATCCAGGGTCGATAAGAACACGAGCCCTGACCCGTGAGACAGGGACAATACCTCTAATCACTGCCGTAGGATCTACCTCACCTCGGCCTAAGGCAAACACTCTGCCTTGAACTTTCTCTTTAGGTTTTCCCTCTACATCTCTTTTTACACCACCTCTGGGCTGATCACCTTGCTGTTTACCACCCGGAGCTTGCCCCTTTTTGAATTTAGGACAGTCCTTGAGTGGGTTAGCCTTCCGCCGCGGATCCAAATTTGCGTGCTTGCTTTCTTTCTCATGTTTTGCATGCATCTTGGTTTTTGGGATTGTGCGTATTCTGAATACTGAACAGGAAGCTTTCTGAAGCTGAAAAGGTGCCAAAAAGGCCGGGGAAACAACCTGCAAATGAAAGGAAATGGAACCTAGAAAATTGATTGATGCAGTCGTACGGCTTGATTCTCCTTGAATCCTAGCCGGGCGGCTTCATTGGCAATTCCACAGGACAAAATCTGAGATTAATCTAGCAGCCTTAGCAGCTTGGGGCTATTAGTTCCAAGACTGACCGGGCTCCCAGAAAATTTACGTGCTTACTTGTTGCATTTTCCCCGTCCCGAAAATCATTCCTTTAAAACACATTTCTGAAAATTTCTGTTTTAACTCAAAAAGGAACGTTTTTAGGAGGCCGCACACCTTATATATCCTGTACACTTTGCACGCACGTTCCTTTAACCCGGGGTGGTTGTTCAGTTGCAGTCACGGACAGTATTACGATGCTCCCGGGCGCACACGGAATCATCCCAAACTCCCCATGGCAGCCAGTGTCGACCAATGCACAGTCCGTGTCACACATTTTAAAACCGTGACTTTTGGTTGGTTTTTGGTCTAGTCCGTGTCATATAGCCCAGTCGCATACCCCCGTAAAGGTCAAACCTTAGCCCATGTCGAGAGTCGAGATACTTCGCGCAAGCGAAACTCTGTCGAAATTCCGCCAAGGAAAATTGGCAGAATCTTGACCCGGGCATTGACTTTGACTTTGACCCGCACGGGATACGTAAAGGTCAAACCTTAGCCCATGTCGAGAGTCGAGACCCTTTGCGCAAGCGAAACTCTGCCGAAATTCCGACAAGAAAAATTGGCAGAATCTTGACTCCGGCATTGACTTTGATTTTGACCCACACGGGATACGTAAGAGTCAAGCACGAGTCCGTGCCAAAAATTCAAAGATCTTTCGCGCAAGCGGAGCTCTACCGAAATTCCGACAAGGAAAAATTGGCAAGATCTTGACCCGGCATTGACTGTGACTTTGACTCACGCAACGTATGCAATGAAGTTCAATGTGACACTGTGTCATCCGGCTTTTACCTCCCGAACCATGCCTATTATCTTCTTGGACAATGTCAAAAAGTCAAAACGTCAATCGCGCAAGCTAAACTCTGCCGAAATTTCGTTAAGGCTGAAAGATGAGACTTTTCCAGCATTGCCTTAACTATAATCCGCATCGCTCGTGCGTTAAAAGTTCCTATGACCCACTAGACCCATTAGGAGCGTTCTTCTCTCTCGATCGGTGGGATCTGCGTGCCCTATAGGACCCTCGCCCGGGGCTGTCCACCCTGGGAGGTCGAAATACAGGTGGAATACGAGGGGCTTATAGACGTAGTGACAGAACCCACTGATCCAGGATCTAGAGTAGTTGCGAAAAAGAAGGGAAACCCCTTTTCCAACCAAATAGAAATAAATAAAAGACACTGTTTTAAGTAAACTTGAACAATTAATGGAATCACATTTGCATGGTCCTATTTCTGGAATCTCTAATCGCGACCTCCACGGTCCGATCTCCGATTTTTGATCCTGACCTTTCATGGTCAGATTTCTCGTCTCGACCTTTCACAGTCAAATTTCCAATCGCGTCCTCCACGGTCCTATCTCCGATTTTCGATCCTGACCTTTCACGGTCAAATTTCCAATCGCGACCTCCACGGTCTGATCTCCAATTTTCGATCCTGACCTTTCACGGTCAAATTTCCCATCCTGACCTTTTACGGTCAAGTCTCCAATCAAGACCCTCACGGTCCAATCTCCAAATCTTTAATCGTGACCTCCAAGGTCAGATCTCCAATCTCCGGTCTTGACCTTTCACGGCCAAACCCCCAATCGCGACCTTATTCGATCTCCAATCTCTGATCTCGGCCTTTCATGGTCAAATCCCCAATCGCGACCTTCACGGTCCGATCTCCGATCTCCGATCTCCGATCTCGACCTTTCACGGTCAAATCCGATATCAATCTTTCATGGTCAAATAGGCAATCCCGACCTTCCATGGTCAAATCTTTAATCTCGACCTTTCACGGTAAAGTCTCCAATCAAGACCCTTACGGTCCAATTTTCAATCTTGACCTTTCAAGGTCTAATTCTTTTCCGACCAGTTAGGATTAGGAGAAAACATGTTTTAAGTAAAATTTAAGCAATGAGTTCATGTTACTTGAGCCTTCAGCCTAAACACTTACCTCCGAGCCTGAACCTCACCTACCTCTGAGTCTAAACCTCACCTACCTCCGAGTCTAAACCTCACTTACCCCGAGTCTAAACCTTGCCTACCCCCAAGTCTAAACCTTGCCTATCTATTTTCCGCAGAGAGAAATAAGTAGGCGAGAATACCGGGTCAGCGGCTTTTCAGTACGGAAACCTCAGGTTCAGACAGTTCAGCAGAATCATCAGTTTTGTCTACTCAGGGGTTTATAATGGCAAATATGACAGAAAACGGTGATGGTATGGGTAATCCGGTGACTAGAGAGGAAGAGTTAGCCCTAGCTTTGGAAAATGCCCATAAGGTTCATGAAGAACAGCTGGCCCTGCTCATCAGTGCTCTCCACCATCATGGAGTTCAGGTAACAGTTGAGGCAAAATGGCTCCCTGGTCATGGTTGAAGATGAGACTCCAGAAACAGTGATCTCAATCCCTCCATCCTATAACCAATACCCTCCGTCCCACAGCCAATACCTTCCTCCACCAACATATGATCTCTTGCTAAGGACTATTCCTCTTCAATCCTTTCCAACATCCCAGACCATCAGGGCCCCATCGCCCTCAGCTCCTCAGAACGGATCGGGCTTCATTACGCCTGTTTCTCAGTTTCACCAACCAGCCAGTACTACCCCTTTCATTCAAAACCACCAGCGCAGTGCTGAATCCTCTCAAACAGATCCCAATATCCCTCAAAGTCCTCCCAGATTCACTTCCTTTCAGCAATATGCTCAGTCAACAAGTTTCGTCCCCGTGACTTTTTCGACCCGTTTCTTTGGACAACTTGTACTTGCTCCAGCTGCCCCATGGCCTCAAGTCCCTCCACTTCCACCAGTATCATGGGCACGTAACTGATCACTGCCTCGACTTGCGATATGGAATCCATAAGTTAACAGAAAATGGAAAGCTCAAGTTCCCTGGCAGTCCAACCAGCGAAGAGTAGCTAGGCTAGGGGTTACCTATCCTTAAGCATGACTAAGAAATAAAATAGTCTTTCAGTCAACTTTCGTAGGTTCTAGTACTTTCCTCTTTCAATCAAGTCCTCCTCGGACATTGTAATTAATCTTAAATCTTCTATAAAAGAGTCTTCTTCTTTTCTTGCTAGACTTAAGACATTATTTGCACACCTACATTACATTTAATGAAATGGTTTTATTTTATATGATCACTTGCATTGCTCAACAAATAATCTCTTGAAATAATTAACGTTCTGATTAATCTGTGTGAGAAAGTCAACTGATGCCTTCCCCATACACTTTCCTTACCCCACAAAAGACTTCATCAAGCCATACGCCTCTCAAATCATGTCCTCATCGTCACCTTGACCAAGTCAACGACGGCGGCAACATCTAGGAACAACAAAAGGCCACTCAGCTTCGAAAGATTGACCCCATGTCGACAACATCCTAGGAGTTTGCCTTTGCCCTCAGGTGCTTCAAAAAAAAAAAAAAAATAGAGCAAGAGTGCAAAAAGAGTAATACCCAGCTAGGCTAAAAACCTTGGAAAAGGACGGTCTAGGCAAAAACAGGGTTGCACATAAAAAAAAATATAGTGCAAAAAAGAGTAATACCCAGCTAGGCTAAAAGCCCTGAAAAGGACGGTCTAGGCAAAAAATAGGGTTGCATATAAAAAAAAATCAAGAATCTAGCGTCACCAATCAAAAGCTTGGCGGACATGCAAAATCAAAGCTCAAAGAATAGATGTTGTCGATAACAATAAGGCGGTCGAAGCAAAGGCATAAGCATTTCATAAGCCCTTAGGCATATGCAAATCCTTTCTGTCCCAATGAAAGATAAAAATCAAGAAGCAATTGAAGCAGCCATCCAAAAATGACTTGGTCAAGAAATCATCCCGAGGCCCATGCCTCATCATCCAACCTCCTCATCTGAGCCTTTCTACTAAAGGAACCACAAATCCCATTTTCCAAAGCCAGACACAGTTCAGCTGAAGCCGAACTACGGCGACCTGAGCTCCTCACAATGAGGGGAACGTAGGCAACCAGAAATGGTCCGCTCATAAGCATATTCAAATTCCAGAAAAATCTGGTCCCATCGAATGACCTTTCCTATAAACACACTCAAATTCTCGAAAATTCAGTCTCATCAGTGACCTCTCCCATAGACATATTCAAATTCCAGAAAACCCGGTCTCATCAATGACCTCCCTATACACAAACTTTTCTTTCACACCCAGCCAACCTTGATCCGCGACACTGGTTACTTTCTCCTCATGATTAATCAAAATGTTTGTTCATATCGAGATTAGTGGTTGAATAACCCGAACATTAATAAAGGGTTTTAAGTAATCTTGTGATCATTGTAAATAAAACAAGTTTTCAGATGTTTTGACAAGTCTTCTCTTTCTACATCTTAGGAAAAATAGTGCTAAACACTGATTCTCTGTCAGCAGGGGCTTTCATACACTTTTACCAACCTTTCTACGCTTATACTCTCTCAAAAGAGTCAAACCTAAAGCGAGTTCTCATGCCTACGTCGAATAAGGACATCGAAATAACACAAAATCGAGATCTATTCCCACCTTTCGAAAAATATGCCCCTGCATGTATAAATTTCTAAAAATTCCCTTCTTCCACATCTTCTTGCGGTTGACTGAGTGACTAAAGAAAATAAGAGAACAAGTATGAAAGGATAGGTTTTTTCATCTCCTGCTACAATTAGCATTTGGGCTGCCTTGAAACTCTTCAAGGTTGGGGCTTTGCCAAGCCACTTCTTTAGACTGAGGCTTCTTTAGTCATTTTTGGGGTCCGCATCGAATTCCTCACCATGTCACAAGATGGATTCAGTCTTGGTGAGATTAACCTCAGGATCACTTTTGCAGTACCAATCATATTGGAATTTTTGCTAGGTCATCGGATTGGGGCTTCACCAAGTCACTTCTTCGAAACCTAAAACTTCGCCTACTCAGTTCATCCAACCGGGGCTTTGCAACCAGGGCTTTGCCAAATGAAAGGATCTTTCCTTGCTTTAATAGAACCTGGGGCTTTGCAGAATTTTTCCTTAGATCGGGACTTCGATAAGTCACATCCATCCTCAGAAGAGAGGTTTGGTCACTTTGGCATTTGCTTTAGTTTTTGGTTCTAAAAGCCTGTCAGCATGAAGCTTCAAGTGCCAGAGTTTGAGAAAGGGACTTTAATCAAGACCCGAGGTTTAAACCCGATCTCAGCCCAAGAGGGAATTTTGGTCCATATGATACCTTTTAGCAGCATTAGCCAAATCTCAGCAACAGCAGCAGCTCATTCCGCACCCAAGGGATACGACCCCACCTGCTCGAAACCTGTCTCAAACAATTTTCAAACACATACATTCAAACACATACATCCAAACACATGCATCCAAACACATTCTTTCATAAAACTCATTTCACATTGCCTTTCCGCAAAAGAGTCAGCCTGTGGCTCATGTGACATGCACAAAGAAAAATAACCTTAATTGATTACCAAATCAAAATAGGAAATACTTTTGCCCAAAATTTTTCCATTATCTCCTAATGGGATAACGTTTCCTTCGGGAAATCCTCCGTTATCGCCAAATGGAATAACGTTTTTCCCAACCCATTGTCCGAAGCTCGGAAGGCTATAAATTACCCAATCCGGAAGACCGTATAAATATTCCAAACCATTATCCGTAGCCCGAAAGGCTATAAATTACCCGGTCCGGAAGACCGTATAAATTTTCCTAACCATTATCCGTAGCCCGGAAGGCTTTAAATCACCCGGTCCGGAAGACCACATAAATTTTCCAAATCATTGTCCGTAGCCCGGAAGGCTTTAAATTATCCGGTCTGGAAGACTATATAAATTTTCCAAATCGTATAAATTTCTCCAAAAAATCTCCGTTATCTCTGTTAGAATTAAATCAAATAAGGTGTACCTTTATCTTTGGTTCGAAAGAGATAGTGAAGTACGCTTAAGTTTTTCCCAAACTTCAGCTACCTTTATTTCTGGTTCGAAAGAGATAGTGAAGTACGCTTTAGTTTTTCCAACTTTAGCTACCTCTATCTCATAGATAGTGAAGTACGCTTCAGTTTCTCTAAGCTTTAGCTACCTCTATCTCATAGATAGTGAAGTACGCTTCAGTTTCTCTAAGCTTTAGCTACCTCTATCTCATAGATAGTGAGTACGCTTCAGTTTCTCTAAGCTTTAGCTACCTCTATCTCATAGATAGTGAAGTACGCTTCAGTTTCTCTAAGCTTTAGCTACCTCTATCTCATAGATAGTGAAGTACGCTTAAGTTTCTCCAAACTTCAGCTACCTCTATCCCATAGATAGTGAAGTACGCTTAAGTTTCTCCTAACTTTAGCTACCTCTATATCCTAGATAGTGAAGTACGCTCAAGTTTTCCAACTTTAGCTACCTCTATCTCGTAGATAGTGAAGTACGCTCAAGTTTTCCAACTTTAGCTACCTCTATTTCCATAGATAGTGAAGTACGCTCAAGTTTTCCAAACTTTAGCTACCTCTATCTCGCAGATAGTGAAGTACGCTCAAGTTTTTCAAGCTTTAGCTACCTCTACCTCTATCTCGTAGATAGTGAAGTACGCTCAAGTTTTCCAACTTTAGCTACCTCTATCTCCATAGATAGTGAAGTACGCTCAAGTTTTCCAACTTTAGCTACCTCTATCTCGTAGATAGTGAAGTACGCTCAAGTTTTCCAAACTTTAGCTACCTCTATCTCGTAGATAGTGAAGTACGCTCAAGTTTTCCAAGATTTAGCTACCTCTATCTCGTAGATAGTGAAGTACGCTCAAGTTTTCCAACTTTAACTACCTCTATCTCCATAGATAGTGAATTACGCTCAAGTTTTCCAACTTTAGCTACCTCTATCTCGTAGATAATGAAGTACGCTCAAGTTTTCCAACTTTAGCTACCTCTATCTCCTCGATAGCGACGTAAGTTTTAGTTTCTTCAGGTGACAACCTCCATTAATTGTCAAGTAAGGTGATTCCTCCACGAATCATCAAAACCTCAAGGATCCTAGACATTGTTCCCAACTATCTAGTGATACTTGAACTACGACCAAGGCTTGATTCCCCCGGGATACGTAGGTAGCCTTTCATAAAGGTCCAGCCATCCGACCACATAGGTCACCCTCTTCCTTCATCACTCCTCAGTGGTGAAGTAGCCCCTCATAAAGCTCTAGATATCCGACCACATTGGTCACTCCCTTCACTTGGTACATTCCCAGCAGGATCAGCCATTTGACCTCCTAGGTCACCTCTTTTCCATCTTCATAGCAAGGGACCATTTTCTCTTCGCCATTCCACTGTAAGGATCAGACATGCGACCTCTTTGGTCACTCAATTCTAACCCGTGTCGATAATTCCAACACAATTCCAAAGGTTCTATAAAGTACAGTTCAGGCTACCTATGTCACGCGACAAACCTAGCCTGATGGATGTGGTTTTACCCATCCAAAAGATATGTTCCTAAGCTTATTTTCTGTTCGAATCCTTGAGAATTTAATGTATATTTTAGTGTTTTGATAGTTCAGGAAGTTAGCAAAGTTGAAGCAAATTGGTCAAGAAAACCGGAGGAATCACTGGTTGTGATGAGAGGCGACCGCCCAAGGCAAGGTGGGCGACCGCCCATGTGTGATTAATGCTGAAGGTCAAAACCGCTGTCTACATGGGCGACCGCCCAGGACCATTTGGGCGACCGCCCAAGCTGAAGTATCAAATTGTTGAAGTCTCTGTCTACATGGGCGACCGCCCAAGGACCAGGTGGGCGACCGGGCAAGTGTGTTGATGATCGAAGATGCCAGAGGCTGTTTACATGGGCGACCGCCCAGGGCATGATGGGCGACCGCCCATGCCCCCGATTCCAGCAATTCAGATTCCTTTCTTAAGGAGGATTTCATGCCCTTTTCCTAATTTGGCACCCCTTCTTCCCTAGTTTAAAATAGATTTCTGCTGGAGACATTTTTTCTTATGCTTTATTTTCTTTTGGGTAATTGGGAAGGCTCAAAGATTGAAGGGTTGTTCATCATCACCAATCAGGTTTTATGTATTTTTCTTTCTACTCATCAATCTTTTGTCTTTTGAGATGAACATGAGTAGCTAAATCTCTTATTTCATGGATTGGATGTAAGCAATAGTAGGGTTTTATGCTATAACATTAATTGGTCAATTTAATTTCTCCTTGTTTATCAAAGTGGTTTTCTTTCAATTCCTGAGTTGTCAATCTAATCAATTGTCACTTGTGAATTGTGTGAGTGTTGATTTACGCAGTAACTTGGTTGATTAACACCGACTAAACTTTGATAATTAAATCTAATTGGCATCGTAACTGAGTCAAGAAGGTTTAGGTTCTTTTTATCTTTTGTTCTTATTGAATTCTTTGTTTATTAATTCGACGTAATTGAAAGATTAATAAACAGGAATAGAAGGGTTGCAAATCGCACACCAAACCGTCCCAACCCTTATTATTGTGATTGAACCCTAGGAAATAATTGACCATTTTATTCTTAAAAATAGCATAAATCCTTGATACTGTGAAACTCCAATCCATGAATTCATTTTAATCTGATTTTAATCCTTGTCTCTTGTTGCTTGATTGCTTGATTGCTTTTCTTTTTAGTATTTTATTTAATTAAGTTTTTAATTTAAATCAAACAAACAACCCCCCCCCCCTTTTGGTTACTTTTCACTAATTAAATTAACTTGTTAAAACCAACGAGTCTCTGTGGTTCGACCCCTGCTCGTGCATATTGCTACACCGATAGCGAGTACACTTGCTCGGTAATTTATTACACAGTGGATTTACGTCCATCATAGCCACATGGCATACTAAGTCGTGCGACACCTTTAGCCAACATCAGACATCAGTGAACTGCAACATTCTGCATTCCCCATGGCACTCCCCGACTTGTTAATTGCTGCAACCATCATTCGTTCACTTCTCAAATGTATGGGGAAGGGTTCATTCATCCCATATGCACCCATGCATACATGTACACACTCACTCGGTACATATATAAACCATGAACCCATTCAAACCATTCAATCAAGCCATCCACCATACCATACCCATTCCATTTTCCATTCTTAAGACAAACTCGTGCAATAAAAGAGCTAATAATGTATATACTAGTCTGATCTCGTACAAAAGCAGTGCATAGCAAACATAAAATAGTTTAGGGTGTGTTTTCTCAAAAGGTACAATAAGCAAAAGTCATAATCTGATCTAAAAGCTATGTTGAACCATCTTCATCATCCTCATCATCATCATCATTGACCTCTTTCGCGATCTCCGTTATTCCCGAATGAAGGAATAACATTTCGCTATCTCGCGATCTCCGTTATTCCCGGATGAAGGAATAACATTTCGCTATCTTTCGATCTCCGTTATTCCCGAATGAAGGAATAACATTTCGACCTCTCTCGCGATCTCCGTTATTCCCGAATGAAGGAATAACATTTCGCTATCTTTGGATCTCCGTTATTCCCGAATGAAGGAATAACATTTCGACCTCTCTCGCGATCTCCGTTATTCCCGAATGAAGGAATAACATTTCGCTATCTTTCTATCTCCGTTATTCCCGAATGAAGGAATAACATATCGACCTCTCTCGCGATCTCCGTTATTCCCGAATGAAGGAATAACATTTCGCTATCTCTTTCAATCTCCGTTATTCATGAATGAAGGAATAACATTTCGACCCAGTAAAGGTTCGAACTACGATTCGGCTTGATTTCCTCCTAGGGATACGTAGGAATCCTTTCTTCAAAGGTCCAGCCATTTGACCATTTCGGTCTTTCTTCGGCTTGAGGCACCGAAAGTTCTCACTCATCCCGAACTATGGTCTGGCTTGATTCCTCCAGGATACGTAGGTAGCCTACTTTAGGTTCAGCCAATTCGTCACATATGACACCCCTTTCCCCAGTGGATTTCCGAACTACGATCTGGCTTGATTCCTATTCAGGATACGTAGGTAGCCTTCCGAAGGTTCAGCCACCCGATCACCTTGGTCACCCGATCCGTCTCGGCAGTTCGCCAGATTGGATTCTTTTTCATCGACAACCCCACTTACCCTGCAAGTGACGTTTCCGAGGGGCTTCTGTAAGTACCCAAATCTGGCTCATGCCTTCCGGTTAAGTTTCCCGGCAATTTCCCGAACTTTCCTAAAGTTCAGGGACAACTCGAAAACTTTTCCAAACTTTCCAAGGAAGGAAGGACCTGCTAGGAATTAAAATTTCTAGCAGGACCTCGATGAAAAGAAGGGTCCAGAATTGCCACCTTGCATGTTTCTAGAAAAATCTGGGCCGACAGCAAATGTAGCCACGCGGCCTCTTTTGCCGCAAATGAAGCCACACTGCCTCTTTCGCCTTTTACCAGGCAACTTTAAATAAAATCAATTTCTAATTTTACAAAGGGAGGCTCACTACTCTCTCTCTCTCACTAAATGCAATTCTCTCTCTCTCTCTAAACGTTAATGGCGTGAGCTCTCCCTCTCTCTCTCTAATCGCTTCCATCACCGGCCCTCTTCCGTTCATCAATCGGAGCAACACCCCCCTTTTCACCGTTCTATCTTCTTCTACCTCAAAACGACTCTCTCTCACTACTCTCTCTCTAATCGCTAATGGCGATCTAGCCACTCCGGAATCGTCTTCTTCACCACCAGTCTTCTCTCTCTAAACCCATTCGCCGGCAACCTTCCTCACCGAAAACCTAACCCAATCCCTCTCCTCACCAATCTAATCTCTCTCAATCACTTCACAACCAAAACAACGGCGCCCCCCTTCTCTGGCCAAGCTCACCGTCGTTCTCTCTGCTCTCCCCAAACGGCGTCCCTTTCCATCGCCTCAACAACGATTTCCGATTACTTCGCCTACTAGCTTCGGCTCCTCTTTCAGTCCTTAGCGTTACGCCGCCAGATTCATTACATAGACTCCTCTGTCTCCATCAAAGTACATACACACACATATTTGCAACTGCAAATATACTCCGTCTGAGATCTGAGCTCGGCCGGAAGCTGATTTGAAGGCTCCCTATACCGACGTGGTATAGAGAGTGTGGATCTACAAGGGTAACGAATTTCAACCTTTTGCTCTCTCTCTGTTTTCATTGTGTAATGAAGGTCCCAGGTTTAATATGCTGGTAGTATAGAATCTGAGTATATTGGCTTTGTTATAATCTCAGTTAGCACGTAGTATGCTTTGATTCGTACGAATTTTCTGATCATATATTTATCACAGTGATGTTGATTATATTTTGGATCCATCCATAATTTCAAATGATGTTGAGCTGTTTGATTTTGGACTTGGTTGAACATGCTTTGTTTTAGTCTCTGAATGTTATTTCTATTCTCATGATAATGCACTTTGGCCATTAATGTTATGCGTTATGTTTGAATACTTCAAGTAGAGTTTGGATCTTCAATATCCACACTCATTTTAAGAGATTGTGTGATCCCTGTTATCTCATAGTTGTGCATTCTGTTGCTTTTGGTTGCTGATCATATTTTGATATCCCTGTTCAAGCCATGTTTTCAAATGATATCGATATGTTTGGCTTAGTCACTCGAGATGAGTATGGATCAATCATATCTATACCCTCTTGAGTGTTAAACCCTGACTTCCATGGTATATTAGATCATTTCTGATATAATTGGATGTTGTTATTATCTCGCTGTGTTTATAATTCAGCTTTGTGAAACCTCTGCAAGTAGGCTTGTTGTGTCATGCGACACACTTGACCATCCGAGGTCCTGTGTCGGGCGACACATGTAGCCACTTTGCAGCTGGTCCATTTCAGTTGTAAGTTGTTCATTTTCAATGTAATCGGGATGTGGCCCCCCGCACCAAGTGGCTCACAAGTTGTATTCCAGGCTGTTCATCAATAGGGCAAAGCATTAAAATGCATTTTTATCACATATTTTGTCTTACACAATTTGCACCCACTTATGAATGAATTGGATGTTGAACAAAAGAAAGACTCGTATACGAGGCGTGTTGGGTGAACGCCAAACGTTCTTCCCAACACGTAATCTGACCCCCCGAACCCATTTTCTCTTTGTAAAAGGTTTTCAATGTTTTCCTTTAAAACGGCGTGGCGACTCCCATATTTTTTTCTAAAATTTTTCGGCGAGCTTACATTCAACCCCTCATTACTATTTTTTAAAAAATGCCATTAATTGAAATGACTTTATTACCCTCACTATATGTTGCCCACCACTGCTCACCACCACCCACTCCCGCAACCATCCACCACCCACCACCGCCACCACCCATCGTCGCCATCATCTCTACTGTCACCACTGCTCACCACTACCCTCCCATTCTTTCCTCCTCAATCATTTAGAATCCAAACAACAAAACAATTAATTAATCTTATTGTAAACCCAATCAATAATCATTACCAAAAATCAAAGATAATTTTATTTTAAAAAAGAAACCCAAATCTGGGTTCTTCCCTTTTTCCAATTAAAAAGAAAAATCCAGATCTTGGCTAAGATCTTGGCTGCTTGCTTCGATTTCGAGATTGAGAGAGAGAAAGAATGTAAGACAATGAAGAGAAGGGGAAAGAAGAGAAGTGAAGTGACTGCTAGGTTGAGATCTAGAGAAGTGAAGAAAGAGAGAGAGAGAGAGATGGTAGAAGTGGAAAGGAAGGTCTGATAGTGGTGGGCTAGGGTGATGAGACGGTGGCGACAGGATTAATGGAGAAGGGAGGAAGGAGGACAATAATGGAGGAGGAGGAATGAGGAAAATGACTATTTTGGAGGGGGGACTGATTGTAGAAAAAGGCTGGTGGGTGTGGGAAATAAGATTAATTCATTGAAAAGGAGAAGAAGAGCAAGAAAGAGAGAGATTGTGACGGTGGCGGAGGTTGACAGTGGCGGAGGTTGACAGTGGCGAAGGTGGACGATGGCAGAGGGCGGTGTTGGCGGTGGGAAGTCTTGTTTGTTTAGGGGGTGTTTATTGAAGGGTTTTAATAGTAAACTTAAGGCTCCGTTTGTTTCGACGTAAAACATTTTTTGACAGTGGCGAAGGTGGACGATGGCAGAGGGCGGTGTTGGCGGTGGGAAGTCTTGTTTGTTCAGGGGGTGTTTATTGAAGGGTTTTAAAGGTAAACTTAAGGCTCCGTTTGTTTCGACGTAAAATATTTTTCGAAAAATATTTTCCTGTAAAAGAAGATGTTTTCCGGAAAATGTTTTACTTAGGAAGGGCGTAAAATGTTTTCGCCTGTTTGGTAAGAAAAATGTTTTACTTAGGAAAATGTTTTACTATTACTATTACTATTACTATTAATGTTAATGTTAATGTTACTGTTACTGTTACTGTTACTGTTATTGTTATTGTTTTATTATTTTATTATTTTATTATTTTATTATTTTATTATTATTATTTTTATTATTAATTTATTATTATTATTATTATTAATTATTATTTTATTATTATTTTATTATTATTATTATTATTTTATTTTATTTTTATTATTATTATTATTATTATTATTATTATTTAATTATTATTATTATTTTGTAATATTATTATTATTATTATTTTAGTGTCATTATTATTTTATTATTATTATTATTATTTTATTTTATTATTTTATTTTATTTTATTTTATTATTATTTAATTATTATTACTATTATTATTTAATTATTATTACTATTACTATTTTGTATTATTATTATTATTATTATTATTATTATTTTATTTTATTATTATTATTATTATTATTATTTAATTATTATTATTATTATTATTATTATTATTATTATTATTAGCAAAAATCTTGTAAAAAACGCGTTTTTTGTTATGCTTAACAAAAAATGTGTTTTTCACTCGCGGTTCAATTTAACGGACGGTTCATACGCTTTTCCGGCCCGGTTCAATTTCTCGCGGCGTAGTTGTTCAATTTGATTTTTTCTTTCGTCATTTGTGTTCTTCAATTCGATTTTCCGTCATTGTTCTTCATCAATTTCGTCATTGTTTTTCGTCAATTTCCATCGATTTTCTTCATCTCCGAAATGTTTTCATTCGTATTTTTACTTCTTCTCTGACATTATGACCGGCCAAGCCAAAGATATCAGGAGCAAGCGTTGTAACGAAGGTGTGATTTTACTTGTTTCAGTCATATTTTTCTTCGATCTCCACCTATTGTTATGGATTGATGCATTGACACATTATGTTCGTGACACTGGTACTTTAGAAAACACAAGCAAACATAAGCAAATGTTGGCACTATTGAAACTCTAACAATGACACTTTGAAACCATTGCACTGTCACATTTATTTGCACTCGCACTATCGAAACAGTTGCACCTTTACATTTAATTGCAAACATAAGCAAATGTTGGTACTATTGATAACACTGGCACTTTGAAACCGTAATACTGGCACTTTGAAACCGTAAGACTGACACTTTGAAACCATAACACTGGTACTTTAAAATCATAACAATGGCACTTTGAAATCATAACACAGACACGTTGAAATCATAATATTGGCACTTTAAAATCATACTGCTCATTTACTTGCACTGGCACTATCGAAACAGTTGCACTTTCACATTTAATTGCAAACATAAGCAAATGTTGGCACTATTGATAACACTGGCACTTTGAAACCGTTATACTGGCACTTTGAAACCGTAAGACTGGCACTTTGAAACCATAACACTGGCACTTTGAAATCATAACACTGGCAATTTGAAATCATAACACTGGCACTTTGAAATCATAACACTGGGACTTTGAAATCATAGCACTGGCACTTTGGAATCATAACATTGGCACTTTGAAATCATACTGCTGGCACTGATGTAATATTTTTTGATATTTATTTTCAGTTCTATCAAAGTGTAAAAGAGTTGTGGATGATGATGATTTTGATATCACTAGTAAGAGGCCTACAGGGGGTGATAAATTTGAGCATTCGTGTACTCCTAAAAGACTTGTTGAGCCATGTTTAACTCCAGACCAGCAGAGAGATGTTAGGGCTATTGGATTTGGATCTTTGTTGAGTCTTGAGGTTAAAGTATTGCCGCTTAGGCTTGTTCAGTTTCTTGTTGAAAAATTTGAACCAATAACAAGGATACAACAAATTAATTCATCAGAGAAATATGTTATTACAACATCAGATGTTTTTGATATATTTTGTTTACCT
The DNA here is from genome assembly GCA_022495995.1 of Adenophora triphylla var. japonica. NCBI lineage: Eukaryota > Viridiplantae > Streptophyta > Magnoliopsida > Asterales > Campanulaceae > Adenophora > Adenophora triphylla. The sequence goes on along the minus strand of JAFEMH010001798.1, from coordinate 175,526 downwards.
AGGAATGTTGCAAAGGCTAAGTTAAATCGATCATCCAGCGTAAATATGGAATTGAGAAATCGATATTTTGAAGAATTTGGGCTTACTAAAGATGGTCTTCCTGCCTATAAACTTTTGGAATGCATTTCTGAGTTACATCAAGGTGGGGATGAATTTAAACGCTTGTTTGTGCTATTTGTTGTGTTAGAAATTGGTAGTTTTATTGGTGTTTGACCAATATTTGACCAAGTTTCTAGAAGTTTCTATTTTGTAAAAATAGAAATAAGTTGCAAATAATTAATCTACATTTAGTGTAGATTAAAATGATATATTTATTTTCTCAAAACCAATTTCGGGTGAATGAGAAATTAATGGTTAAAGTGAGCAACTAAATGTTGTTATTTGAAGAGAAGTTGGAATGGAAAAACCATATCCCACATTGCTAGGAAAAGGGAAGTTACTTCACTTTATTAATGTGAGCATCCAAGGAAGGAGACATCAAGTTAATCTCCTTGGGCCAACCTAGTTGAACCATTGGGCCAACCATGCATCCAAGTGGGCTATTGAGCTAGTTTTGTTCTAGCTCAAAATGGACCCACAACCCGCGAAGCGCGCGAAGGGCGGAATGGGCGGTTTAGGGCGCACTTTGCACTTCGTACGCATCGGTCGCTGGGAGCTGAGGAGCCTTAAACTTTTGACGGAATTCGGCTCGGTGCAAATGGGTGTGGCTCGGCTGGGCTAAGGGATTGGGCCAGCCGAATGTGGTTTGGTTTGGGCCGCCTGTGTTAAGTGGCAATTGGGCTGGCGGATGCTCGCTTGGAATTGGGCCGCATGGCTCGCACCGCCTGGGTGCTGTCCGCCTGGGTTGGGCCGAATGGCAAGGTGGGCTGGCTAAGGGTCATGGGTTGCAATGGTTGGAGAAAAGGCATGGGGCGACCCATGTCTCTTGGAAGAGGCGGGTCAAGGCTGTTGGGTCGACCCAGCAGATCTCCTCCATCCATTTCGCTTAGATCCAACGGTCCAGATTTAACGGGTGCAATTTGTGTCTATTCCCAATAGACACCCCATCTCTTCAATAACTATAAATAGCCCCTCCTCCTCATTTCATTCCCATCCAAATCATTCAAAGCATTCTATTCTCTATAGCATCCTAGCATTCAGAAGTCTTGCTTTTCGAGTCCAAGAAAATCCCGAGTATTCAGTAGTTCGCCCGATAGTTTCAGAGTTGTTGTGCTGCAATCTGAAATTCCGAAAGTCGTTGTATCTTGGAGACAATTGCCGTAGACCGTGAGCACTCGTATACGGGGCAATATTGTCTTACGGAGAAAGAGTCAAACTCTTGCCTCGACTTATTTTTGAAATATATTTTTCCGTCCCGTTTCTTTTCAAAGCTATTTTTTAAATACACCCATTTTTTCCAACAATCGTAAGACAATAATCTGTGTGTTTAAAGAATGGCATCCGACTCCACCTCCGCTCCTACTCCTCCCCCTGGCTCGGGAACTTCTGTGCCTCCCGTCCATACTCCTAACCCAACTCCTGCTGCTCCCATCCATACCCATGCAGAGAAATCGGCGAAATTCACCGGTACAGATTTCAAAAGGTGGCAGCAGAAGATGTTGTTCTACCTAACCACCCTCAGTTTGGCACGATTCTTGCGAGAATCACCGCCAACGGTTCCAGAAGATGAAGATGACCCACAAGCTAGAGTAGCATTGGACGCATGGAATCATAGCGATTTCCTTTGTCGCAATTATATTCTAAATGGGTTAGATGATGCCCTGTACAATGTGTACTGTGGCATGAAGACTGCAAGAGAGCTTTGGGAATCTCTTAAAAAGAAGTACAAAACGGAAGACGCCGGCACTAAGAAATTTATTGTCGGCCGATTCCTAGACTTCAAGATGGTTGATTCCCGAACTGTAATGGATCAGTTACGTGAGTTGCAACTGATCATTGCTGACATCATTGCAGAAGGAATGCAACTCGGGGAATCTTTCCAAGTAGCTGCCATTATAGAGAAGCTACAGCAACCGTCCTCAAGCAAATGTGGTAGAAGACAGGACTGTCCCATTAGACCTGTCAGAGCTTGATCTGTCCGCCGTAGTGTTTGAAGCCAATCTTGCAAAATTGGACGATAACCCAAGGGAATGGTGGATTGATACCGGAGCAACGCGCCACATCTGTGCAGATCGAGAAAGTTTCTCATCTTATGTTCCCTGTAGTGGAATGAAGTTGTACATGGGAAATTCTGCAACTTCTAACGTGGTTGGACTCGGCAAGGTGGTGCTGAAAATGACATCCGGCAAAGAACTCACCTTAATGGATGTTCTGCATGTCCCAGACATCCGTAAAAACTTAGTATCTGGCCCGTTATTGAATAAGGCCGGATTTAGGCTAGTGTTTGAGTCCGATAAGTTTATATTGACCAAGATGGGTCAATTTGTTGGCAAAGGGTACCTTGATAAAGGACTCTTTAAAATGAATGTAATGAACGTGTTCCGCCCAGAGGCGAAGAATAAAGATGTTGTTGCTTATTTGTCTGAGTGTTCTAATTTATGGCATGATAGATTAGGACATGTGAATCTAAATTCATTACGTAGGTTAGTAAATTTAAATTTACTTCCTAAAATGAAATTTGATTTAAAATAAGTGTGAAATTTGTGTGGAAGCAAAATTGACGAAGTCACCCTTCCCCACTATTGAAAGAAATACTACCCCTCTAGAATTAGTCCATACGGACATATGTGATTTAAAACTTGTGCAAACTAGAGGTGGGAAGAAGTACTTCATAACGTTCATTGATGATTGCACTAGATATTGTCATGTGTATCTTTTGAGAAGCAAAGATGAAGCTTTAGAAGCTTTCAAAGGATATAAGAATGAAGTTGAGAATCAACTTAATGTAACAATTAAGAAGATTCGTAGTGATAGAGGTGGAGAGTATGTAGCACCATTTGAAAATATTTGCTGGGACGCTGTCATTATTCATCAAACAACTGCTCCTTACACACCTCAATCAAATGGAGTCGCTGAAAGGAAAAATCGAACTCTTAAGGAGATGATGAACACAATGTTGATCAGCTCGGGCTTACCAAACAACTTGTGGGGGGAAGCAATCCTTTCAGCTAACTACATTCTTAACAAGTTACCACACAAGAATAAAGATAAAACTCCATATGAATTATGGAATGGAAGAAAGCCTTCCTACAATTATCTTAAAGTGTGGGGGTGCCTAGCAAAGGTAGAAATACCTAAACCTAAACAAGTGCGGATAGGACCCAAAACCATTGATTGCATTTTCATTGGATATGCAAACAATAGTAGTGCATATCGATTCTTAGTGCACAAGTCTGAAATTCCTGATATAACGGCAGGAATGACTATAGAATCAAGGAATGCAGTATTCTTTGAAACTAAATTTCCATGTAAGGAAAAGAATGAAGCAAGTTCAAATAAAAGAACTTATGATACGGCTATTGGTTCTTCTCAAGAAGATGAAGAGCCAAGACGAAGTAAGAGGACAAAGGTAGCTAAGACCTTTGGTCCTGACTTTCTAACTTACATGTTAGATGATGAACCAAGGACATTGCAAGAAGCTTTGTCTAGTCCAGAAGCTCCTCTCTGGAAAGAAGCTATCAATAGTGAAATTGAGTCCATCATGTAAAATCATACTTGGGAGATAGTAGATCTTCCTCCAGGATGCAAACCGTTGGGTTGCAAATGGATCCTTAAAAGGAAGTACAAAGCAGATGGAACTATTGATAAGTACAAAGCTAGATTGGTAGCTCAAGGGTTCAAACAAAGAGAAGGATATGACTTCTTCGATACGTATTCTCCTGAAACAAGGATCACATCCATTCGTGTTCTCATTGCTATCGCAGCTCTGCATAACCTTGAGATACATCAAATGGATGTGAAAATGGCCTTTCTAAATGGATAATTGGATGAGGAGATTTATATGCAACAACCTGAAGGGTTCGTTGCACATGGACAAGAACAAAAGGTCTGTAAACTTGTCAAATCATTGTATGGTCTTAAACAAGCACCAAAACAATGGCACGAGAAGTTTGACCGAACCATGTTGTCGAACGGGTTCAAAATAAATGAGTGTGACAAATGTGTATACATTAAAGGCACACCCGATGAATATGTGATTGTATGTCTATACGTGGATGACATGCTAATCATTGGAAGTAATCATGATATAATCATGAAAACCAAAAAGATGTTAAAGAAGAACTTTGACATGAAAGATCTGGGTCAAGCAGATGTTATTCTAGGGATAAAGATCTCTAGGACAGATAACGGAATTGTCTTATCACAATCTCACTACATCGAGAATGTGCTTAAGAAATTCGAAGCGTTCGATCTGTCTCCGGCTAAGACTCCGGTAGATCTAAGTCTACATTTAGCCAAAAATAAAGGTGACCCAGTATCACAATCAAATTATGCTCGAGTCATAGGAAGTTTAATGTACTGAACAAACTGTACTCGACCGGACATAGCATACTCAGTTAGTAAACTAAGTAGATTCACGAGTAATCCAAATACTGAACATTGGAAAGCACTAACAAGAGTGCTTAGGTATTTAAAATATACCATAAGCCATGGATTACATTATACGAGATATCCAGCTGTATTGGAAGGATACAGTGATGCAAATTGGATATCAGACACAAAAGACTCAAAATCCACAAGTGGGTATGTATTTACCATTGGTGGTGGAGCCGTGTCTTGGAAATCCTCTAAACAAACGTGTATAGCTCATTCCACAATGGAATCGTAGTTTATCGCCTTAGATAAGGTTGGAGAAGAAGCCGAATGGCTCTTAAATTTTCTAGAGGATATTCCATCCGGAATAAGCCGGTGCCTCCCGTCATGGTACATTGTGACAAAGCATGTCGCCTATTGGAAGAGCTAAAAGCCGTATGTACAACGGAAAGTCGCGACACATACTGGAGGAGGCATAATACAAGCAAGACAATTGATCTCTAATGGAATAATTTCCATTGACTATGTAAAGTCAAAAGAAAATATAGCGGATCCGTTTACGAAAGGAATAAACAGAGATCAAATGTACAATGCAGTAAGGGGAATGGGGTTAAAACCCACACAATAAAAGAAGTCTATAGCGGTAACTCAACCATGATGAGTGGAGATCCCACAAACTTGGTTCAATGAGACAAATAAGTTATGGATATTCTAGTAGCACACTTGGAACTTCTTAAAACCCATTCTCAGAAGCTGCCCAAGTGCAAGAAACCCTGCTGACGTGTGGTGAGGGTAAGCTTTAAAGCTTTTAATGATTCCTATACCTTAACAAAGGTGGAGTATTGCAGGTTACTCCTTATAGGAGATCACCTATATAAGTGAAGAAGTTTGGCCGCTTCTAATAGAAAAACACTTATGAATCCAAGATATGGTCCAGGGCCGAATTGGACACAACGTGAGAACGAAAGATATCAGAATTGTTATCGTGTAAATGTTATTGTCTTGGTTTACACAAAACGCTGATCAGTTCAAGACATCGCGTTCACTGAGCAAAGAAGTAAATCCGATAGCATCTTACTAGGGATGGTTCAAAGCCGAAAGCTACCTACCCCGATGCGGTAACAGTTCGTCGGGATTTTTCTTGAAAGTCTGCATTCATGCATTAATTTCATTCATGTGGGGGATTGTTAGAAATTGGTAGTTTTATCAGTGTTTGACCAATATTTGACCAAGTTTCTAGAAGTTTCTATTTTGTAAAAATAGAAATAAGTTGCAAATAATTAATCTACATTTAGTGTAGATTAAAATGATATATTTATTTTCTCAAAACCAATTTCGGGTGAATGAGAAATTAATGGTTAAAGTGAGCAACTAAATGTTGTTATTTGAAGAGAAGTTGGAATGGAAAAACCATATCCCACATTGCTAGGAAAAGGGAAGTTACTTCACTTTATTAATGTGAGCATCCAAGGAAGGAGACATCAAGTTAATCTCCTTGGGCCAACCTAGTTGAACCATTGGGCCAACCATGCATCCAAGTGGGCTATTGAGCTAGTTTTGTTCTAGCTCAAAATGGACCCACAACCCGCGAAGCGCGCGAAGGGTGGAATGGGCGGTTTAGGGCGCACTTTGCACTTCGCACGTACGCATCGGTCGCTGGGAGCTGAGGAGCCTTAAACTTTTGACGGAATTCGGCTCGGTGCAAATGGGTGTGGCTCGGCTGGGCTAAGGGATTGGGCCAACCGAATGTGGTTTGGTTTGGGCCGCCTGTGTTAAGTGGTAATTGGGCTGGCGGATGCTTGGCTTGGAATTGGGCCAGCATGGCTCGGACCAGTTTGGGTGCTGTCCGCCTGGGTTGGGCCGAATGGCAAGGTGGGCTGGCTAAGGGTCATGGGTTGCAATGGTTGGAGAAAAGGCATGGGGCGACCCATGTCTCTTGGAAGAGGCGGGTCAAGGCTGTTGGGCCGACCCAGCAGATCTCCTCCATCCATTTCGCTTAGATCCAACGATCCAGATTTAACGGGTGCAATTTGTGTCTATTCCCAATAGACACCCCATCTCTTCAATAACTATAAATAGCCCCTCCTCCTCATTTCATTCCCATCCAAATCATTCAAAGCATTCTATTCTCTATAGCATCCTAGCATTCAGAAGTCTTGCTTTTCGAGTCCAAGAAAATCCCGAGTATTCAGTAGTTCGCCCGATAGTTTCAGAGTTGTTGTGCTGCAATCTGAAATTCCGAAAATCGTTGTATCTTGGAGACAATTGCCGTAGACCGTGAGCACTCGTATACGGGGCAATATTGTCTTACGGAGAAAGAGTCAAACTCTTGCCTCGACTTATTTTTGAAATATATTTTTCCGTCCCGTTTCTTTTCAAAGCTATTTTTTAAATACACCCATTTTTTCCAACATGTTGTTGAAATTTTTCTTTTCCCAGTAGTTACGAAAACAATTGATGTGTCACTGTTAAGTCTTGTAGAAGACGTTTCACAGATAAGCAAGTTTGATTGGTGTCAATATGTTTTGGATAAATTATGTGAGGGTGTAACGAGGTATAAGAATCACAAGAATTCAAAGAACTGTAGTGGATGTGTGATGGTGTTGGTGATTGCTTACCTTCATAGATTTCCATTTCAAGGGGTGAAATAATCAAATGTTCTCCCTTTGATTAATCATTGGAATGCTCAAAAATTCAAAGTGATGATTGATTCTGAAGCGAAAGTTGGTTGGGGGAAATTATTTTTTTCTGGAATGCATATTTATCCTATAAGTAGCGTTGGAGACGATTTTGTGGATGAAGTACCCCGTGATTTTGAGGAAGAATATATTCCGTTAAGGATTGAAAGTGGTGTAAAGGAAAGAAATGCAGAGTCAAGCAATGTAAGTACTGTCAATTTGAAATTCTTACACTGGTACTTTGAAATTCTTATACTGGCACTATTGATTACTTATACTGGCACAATGAATAACATGTACTGGCATTTAAAATACACACATTGGCACAATTTTTTGGCTGCTTTGGCACTATTGATTACTTGCAGTGGCACTTAAAATATCCACACTGGTTCAATCATTTGGCTGCACTGGCACTATTCATTACTTGCACTTGGACAATTAATATTATATACTAGCACTTAAAATACACACACTGGCACAATCATTTGGCTACACTGGCACTATTGATTACTTGGACTGGCACAATTGCAATCTGAAACTGGCACAATTGAACTCATTCTTACTATTTTTCATTGATGTAGGCTGCTAAGGAGTCATGGGATATATTGAGGAAGGACCTTGATAATACTGTCCATGCACATATTGAAAGACTTAAATGTATCAAGAAGGATAAGGGAAACAATGCAGCGGATGAGACGGGGAAAGAGAAAGAGAATGAGGGGAAGGGGGAGGAAGTAGAAGAAGATATTTTTAACGATGAATATTTTCCTGAGATTGATAATATTGTTTCAGACATTTTGAAGACAACAAAAGTTGATATGGTAAAAAAAAGAAAAGGTTCAATTCCATCATTTGACCTTTTATCTCGGGTATCTGGTGAGGAAAAAAGAGAATATACAGAGCAGAAAGAACAACAATTAAATGAGATTTTGCGGGGGATAGATGATGATGGTGAACGGATTGATAGAGATGTTGAAAATATTATTGCGAATATAAATGAGAGTTACTTTAGGAGTTGTTATGAGATGTTGAACGTAGGGTGCACACTGGATTGTGGAGCAGCTAACGAGAAAGTTGTATACTGTTCTCGATTTATGATTAACAACGCTGATGTTTTGCGACCGATGTTGAAGATGAGAAAGGTGGCTGTTGACCTGTGCATGTCTACACACTTTTCAATAAATCTTAAGGAGTAAGCTATAAATTTATCAATACCCAAACACTGGCACCTGTTATGAATGTATACACTTGTACGTAAAAGCATTTACTAATTTATTTTTCTTTTATAGCAATTGCCATCCTATGTATACAATGTTCCATAGCTTAACGCTTGAAGATATTTTGAGCTTGGATGAAGACACGGAAATAACTTCAAATAATGTCGAGTGTTGGGCTATACTTCTTAATAATATGGAGCGAAATTATGATAGAATGAAGAAGTTTATGTTTGGACTTAGTCATTGTGTAAGTTCTTTATCTATGATGCTAGTACATTAAAAAATTATATTATCTATGATTGTTTGTTAATTAAATTATATTTGTATGCATTTTTAAATTTGATGTTATTAATGTGTTATACAGGCTGCTTGGATTCAACGTACAACGCAGAGTTCTGACGATGTTATATCAAAAGCTGGGCAAGAAATCACTGATTGTTTTATACATTGGATTGATCTTAATTTTAATGATGCTGAGGGAACTGATTTGAGTGAAGTTAAATTGGTATGCATTGTCATTTTATACATACATGTACTGGCACTTATTAATCAATACACTGGTATAAAAGATCACTTGCACTGGCAGTAGAAAACAATTGATGCTGGCACTGTGAAAATATAATACTGGCACTTTCAAACAATTGATGCTGGTACTTTCAAACTCTGATGCTGACACTTATTTTCTCACAGTTCTTCTTGCCCTGCCATAGAGGTGACAACAATAGTGGCCATTACACACTTTTTGTTGTCAATACTGAGAGTCAATCAATTCATTATCTTGACAACTTGCCAATGAATGATTGACAGAGAAAGAACGTGCCAAAACTTGCTCATAGCATGGTAATATTATTTATTGATTTTTTTTTTACCAAAACTTCCATATTAATTTTGTCTGTTTTTTTTTTTTTTTTTTTTTTTGCAAAGAAGCACCCTTCAGACACTTCTTAAATCACATAAATCATCCAAGTGCTGCAAATATATTGAAGTTTCGGATTGAGCATATGCAAGTTGAATGGATTTTGAAAGAAAATTGTGATAATAATGACCGTGCAGTATACATAATGGCTGAAATGGGACAATTTAATGGCGCAATTTACTCATGCCCTGAGTTGTGTGATAATTCATCAAGAGTGCATATGAGGGCCGAGATTCTAGCAAGCTTACTTCTCTGTGATATTAATTTTGAAAGGCATCATTTACTGCTTCAGTTAGAGTTGTTTTCAAGCGAAAAAAGAGAAGCCTTTGAAGAAGAAAGAAGAAGAAGAGCAGATAAAAAAAGAAGAAAAAAGGAAAGAAGAAGAAAAGAAAAGGAAAGAAGAAGAAGAAAAAAAAGAAAGAAGAAGAAAAAAAAGAAAGAGGTAGAAAAGAAGAAAAAATTAGATGACGATAAGAAGACTGAGAAGAAGTATGAAACTAGGAAAGTAACAAAATAATGAATTAGTTTCAATACTTCTTCAATTAGAATTGTTTGTAAAACTGACACTCCAAATAATATTCACTGGACAATATTATAAAAAACACTGGCATATTCAAAAATTAAAACTGGCACTTCAAACCCACTAACTGGCACTTCAATAACAACAAAGTGGCTGAAGCTACAAATAAGTAACACTGACACTCCAAATAACAAAAATTGATACTTCAAATAAGTAATACTGACACTCTAAATAACACAAACTGACACTTCAATCAACAAAGTATCACTGACACTTTAAACAACCCTCATTGGACAATATTATAAAAAACACTGGCACATTAAAAAATTAAAACTGACACTTCAAATCACACTAACTGACACTTCAATAACAAGACAGTGACTGGAGCTACAAAGAAGTATCACTGGCACTCCAAATAACACAAACTGGTACTTAAGATAAGTAATACTGGCACTCCTAATAACACAAACTGGCACTTCAAACAACATTCACTGGAACATACATATTATAAAAAATACTGGCACATTCAAACATTAATCCTGGCAAATATAATAACAAAAACTGGCAAAATCACTGGTACATATTATAAAAACATTGGTATTGGAAAGACAATCAAAACCAATGTACTAGCATTATATAAAAAAAGACTGGCATTATGAAATTGGCTTACTTGTATCGTGATTATCATCAACTTCGTGCAGAATTCGATCAATTACAGTAGCATTATCTCCAGTTTCATCTTCGTGCGGAATTCGATCAATTACAGTAGCATTATCTCCAGTTTCATCTTCAAAATCACGTAAGCCCATCTTAACCTAATCAAAAATCGCCAGTATTGAATAAAACAATTAGAAATGATTGTAAATATATGGATTGATAGTCAATAATTGACAGTGAATCATATATTACCTAAATCGTCTGAAACAGAATGATTTTCGATTGAATTTTGATTTAGCTCGATGAATTTCTCTGTTGCGACGTCGTAACTCTGTATTTTACTGTGTGTGTTCGTTTGGATTTGAGTTGATAAAAGGCGGTTCAATTTTGTTAGTGAACCGGTCTCCGGTTCAATACGCATATCATAAGTTTATACCGGGTCCAAAAACTAGTTTTTTCATAATGTTATGAAAAAACTAGTTTTTCATAAGGGCAACTCTTATTATTATTATTATTTTGTTATTATTTTATTATTATTATTATTATTATTTTAATTATTAAATTATTATTATTTTATTATTATTATTATTATTTTTATTATTATTATTATTATTATTATTATTATTATTATTATTATTTTATTATTAGAATGAGAAAGTAGAATGTTGTACCTTGTGAATTATGAGTTATACATGAAGGACACCATTTTCGAAAAATGTTTTACTTAGGACAATGTCAGTAAGTCGTTTTAATTAGGAAGGACGTAAAATGTTTTTCGAAAAACGTTTTCTCTATTTTTCGGAAAACAACCAAACACTGAAAAACGAGTTATTTTACGGAATATATTTTCCGAAAAACAGCCAAACAACGGAAAATATTTTACGATGTTTGTGTTAAACAACCAAACAATGGAAAACAAGTTATTTTGCGAAACACATTTTTCGAAAAATGTTTTACGGTGAAACAAACGGGCATTAATGCAATGCGGGGGCATTATTAAGTAACAATTCTCTTCTTTTATTACCATAATGCCACTCTGTAAAAGACGCTATTTTCCCCTTTCTTCTCCTTCTTCTTCTTCTTCTTCTTCGTCCTGCCACAACGCCGCCTCCTCCCCTCACCCACAAGCGTCGCCGGGCCGCCCCTCTCCCTATCTAGCAGACAGAAAAGATTAAGGGTTCGGAAATGGCAATGGCTGGACGTCTGAGATCAACCTTCCCTCTCCTTAGCAAAGCTCTCAAATCCGATACCCTTTACCGATCAACTACTGTCAAACAATCTCCACTGTGCCCTAATTTCATCAATTCCGAGGTAAAACTCAGCCGAACATAGTGTAATGCTGAAATATTTACGGTTTTTCACATATTATTGCACTCACACACACACACACACCCACCCACACTAGTGTTTTGGATTCAAGTTTGGGTATAATATGGGTGCTGTTCAAATGCAGGAAACATGTTCTTTCAATGCTCGTCGAGGGTTTTCGAGTTCCATTTTAACTCCCGATTCAAGTGAAGGTGCATTCCCTTCTGATCTGTTATCGAAGAAGACCGTCTTAACTCCTGAACGAACTATAGGTATAAAGGGACACCTAAAATATCGTACTCTCAAATTTTTTATGTTGCTGTAAAAGCATTTTGCTGTTGACTAGTTTCTTGCACGTTAATTCGTCTACATGTGTCATTAGTAGTCGGAATCGTTAACTGTGTTATGTCGAAATCAATGGGTTTTACCAATTAGTGGTATCATTCTAAGAAAAATTTTGATCTTGGGAAAGAAAGATGAAGTGGGGAACATTTTGGATTCATGTTCACGATGTTTTTTGGGTTAATTACATCGTAATGTGTTTTTCCTCATATACTCTGTTGAAATGAGAAACAACTAAAAGAAAAGGTGTAGAACCTGTAAATGTTATTGAAGCAGATGCGAAATGAGCGGGAACCTGACTTGATGGTGTAGATATGAATTAAAAAAGACGAGAGGTTGCCTTAGGATGTTTTGGTGATAGAATAGAGATGTCATTTTGCTTATTACTAAAATTTTAACTCTCAAATTTAGAGGGGTTTTTTAAGACAACAAAGGAGATCACAAACTACTGAAATCTCATGAAGTGGGAATTATCACGCTATTACTATGATTTACAGCTGAGTTTCCGGATGTACATTGCAAATTTTATGCTCGTGCAAGACTATTTTTGCGGTGACCATTTGTGTGTCTCAACTCTCAACCATAAGTGCCTTCAATTTGTCACATAAGTAGTTAAGTAGTGAAAATTGCAGAGTCTAATAGAAAAGAAGCTCCCTTATCTTAGAAACAATAGTGTTGGGGTGTCAACCCAAGTCCCACATTGTCGATTGAAAGAAGAATTGCCTAGTATATAAATATGTCCCCCCACTCCATTAGTAGTATGAGGCCTTTGGGGAGATGCCAAAAAACAAATATGTGCGGGCTGGGCTCAAAGTGGACAATATCATACTAATGCGGAGTGGTGGCGGTCCCAACAACATATTGGTGGTGGACTTGCGGAAATCATTGTCACTTGTTCTGAAGGAATGGAAATCGTGTTTGAGATGCTTAATGTGCAGCAGACAATAGTCAGGGTAAAGTGTTGTGGACTTCCTCTTCGGGAAATAACATATTTTTGCCCCTGTAATTAGGGATTAGAAGCAGATATACTCTCGCCGTTCTTTTTCCACGAATATACCCTTATATTTAATTAGGGATTTGACCATCGTCAATTTCACATCCAAAATTTAACGGAAATGCATATGTGGCATCATACGTGGATTTTTTATGCTCTGTTGGCAATCATTTCATGTTGATGTGGACACTTTCGTAAAAGATAGGGGTAAAATATAAAATTTAGCTACTCCATTAACAAAACTGTTACATATTTAACGAATATGGTAAGTCGCCTGAATTTAGTTCGCCAAATATCTCCACCACAACATCATCACCACCAATTCACTATTCCGTCCGTCCCAAAATAAATATAAAATAATAATAATAATTAAATTTGAACTTGGTATACGGAGGGAGTACAAGTTAAATTTAATTAATTCACCAATTATATAATCATCCCCTACCAAGTACCAACACCATCAACATTACCACCCACCACCGCCACCCACCAACAAGAAGTCACCGTTACCACTACCACCATAAAACCTCAAACTAATAAAAAAAATTAATCATGTTTACAGAAAAGTTTAACAGATGCAACATCAATTAATAAAACCAAAAACAACAAATTTAAATGAAATTGGAATTTTTAAAGAACACATATTCACCAACACCAAGCTCATGTTTGAAGAGATGAATTCATGGCTCTTTCATTATGAGTTCTGAAGCATATGCATCCTCCTCCGACCAGTAAGGCGCCATCGCTCCCACCCATTCTCAACTTGCACACATAAATCTTTTGGGGTTTTCAAATTTTTTGGCTTCATAGGGAGAGAAAAATCAGATGTATGGGTATTATATTTTTGGTGTGGTTACTGTGGTATCAATTTCAAGGGTTTTCAAATTTGGGAGTTTTCGATTCTTGTGGGTTATTTGGTTTAGATAGAGAGAGAAGAAGTGAATGACAAAGATAGACGTGACTGAAATAACAAGGGAATGAAAAGCTTTGGTGGTGGAGATGAAACGGTGAGGGTTTGGCAGTGGTGTAGATCGCATAGGAAAAGTGATAGAGACGAAGAGAGCGGTGGCCGGGGATAGTGAGGGAAGGATGATCTTCAATGGCAGGCAGTGGTGATGGCGAGGTACTGATGACGGCGATGGTGGCGGCGCAGTAAGAGAGACAGAGGACGAGTGGGGAGGGTTGATGAAACAATGGATTTGGGTTTTTTCAATCCCTTTACATCTAGGGTTGATTAAACGGCGGCACAGTAACTTATTTTTACATTTTCCCCCTATCTTCTATGAAATTGTCCACATTAACATTAAACGATTGCCAGCAAAGCATAAAAATTCCACGCATGCTGTCACATATGAATTTCCGTTAGATTTTTGGATGAAAACTTGACGATGATCAAATTTGCCCTAATTAAACGTGAGTACAAGGGTATATTTGTGGAAAATGGATTGCGAGGGCATATCTGCGTCTAATCCCAAGTAAAGGGGAAAAATATGATATTTTCCCTTCCTCTTCATACCTCAATCATGTGATTTATTATCATGTTTAATTAAGTCTTTGGTCAAGAAGCTCAGATTTAGTAAATGAGGTTATCATCTCAGATGATCAGATTAATTTCTATATCATTGCCATTGTTATTGTTATAATTCTCTTAACCCATGTTATAATTGTCTTCACCTGGGGATATTGCAATTCTACTTGTTGCAACTCTATTGGGGTTCATTATTGCAACTCATTGTATGGTTTTTTGTTTCTTTTGAACCGGGTGAAATGGTGTTTTGCCTATTGAACTGAATGTTATGCTGAAGACTAGATACACTGGTAATGCAAGTAAAGATAGTTGATGAACTCAAAATCTAAGAACATGACTTGACTGCACAGGACTCCTCCAAGACTTGGTAATCCCCGTGACAAATTTTCAAAATGAAGATAAAGGATTTATGGTTTTAGCTGGTGATATTTTTGATGTGCCAATTCGAAAGGATATTATTCACCGTGTTGTGAGGTGGCAGCTTGCAAAACGACAACAGGTACGAGTTTTATGGTTTCAAAATATTTATTTTGAAACACTGAAGTTAATTATATCCATCATAGGCAGTGGAATGGAGAATGCATGAGACCAAGTTACTTTCTTGTCTTGATAATGATCTAAAAGTTGGAATGATTGGCTTCATATTCTCTTTGTTTGCAAAATACTCCCTGCGTCCCATCTCAAACCGGACTTTTTGTCATTTTCATAGGTTCCACCTCAAACAGGACTTCCCAAAATGGCAAATAATCTTTACTATTCCTCCCACACATTCTCTCTCCTACTTTTATACTCACAACATCAATCAACTTACTATTCCCTCACACATTTTCTCTCATATTTTACTCTTCGTACTCACAACACATCTCTCATACTTCATTTTTCCTTAATCACCGTGCCCAAAAAGTTGATCCGGTTTGAGGTGGGACGGGGGGAGTATTCATTATTTTCTAAATCTATGAAAGTATGCTTAATCTTAGAAGGCATTATCTTAAATGTTAGGCATGTACTCCCTCCGTCCCAAAATGAATGTCCAAAAAAATAAATCAAATATACTCTTGATCAAGAGCAAATTTGAAAACATTTTGGACATTCATTTTTTGGGACAAGTATGAGATTGGAAATTTTACTTACTAAGCAAATGTGTGAGATTTCCATCAGGGTACTCATTCAACGAAAACTATTAGCGAGGTCAGTGGAACTGGAAGGAAGCCATGGAATCAGAAGGGTACAGGTCGAGCAAGGCATGGAACATTACGTGGACCCCAGGTAATTTAATGTATTGCATAATCATTTAGTGGTTTGTTTTGTTCAATCTACTTCACTTTGGTTCAGAAAGCTTCCAAATTGAGATCGATTTGATTTTTCTCAATGGCAACAGTTTAGGACTGGTGCAGTCATGCATGGCCCTAAGCCACGAAGTCATGCTATCAAGCTGAACAAGAAGGTTCGTCGATTAGGGCTTAAGATCGCCCTAACTGCTCGTGCAGCTGAAGGAAAGGCAAGTCCTCCCTCCCCCCCTCTGTTATTTTTTATTACTCTCTCCGTCCCACTTTTTTTGGACATTCGTTTTGGCCGCTAAATGCTTTGTCTAATTTCTTGTTTTCCATCCATACCCTTACTTTAATTATCTATTGTGAATGTAAAAGGTTGTAAATATTTAATTAGGTAGGGATGTAATGGGGAAGTGAATCACTAGTGTACAGGGCCCTAACATTTTAGGGGCCCTGTTCAAAATTGAAATTTAGGCCCTAGAAAAAATACAAAAAATAAAATATAAATGAGCCTTTCAATTATTGTTTTTCTTTTTACATGTTTCATATCCATATTTATACTTCCTAATTTTAGAACTAATTATTTAAAATTTGAAGTATGAAAATAATGAAAGAACCTGGTGGAAAGAGGGGGCTGCCAAAATTTATGTAAGAGGATTAGAATTTCGTTATTGCAGCTGTCACCTGAATTTTAATATTTCAGTGGCCATCGAAATATCATGATTATTGTAGTGGACACGAATATCACAATTGAAAACTCAGAGAGGACGATGTGACCACACATAGGAATTCGGATGAAAAAATCCGGAGAAAATTTGGCTATTAAATGTCTAGCAGTTAAAAAAAAGTTGAGGAGAGGAAGATGAGGACGAGGGATGCGTTAATGGAGAACTGTTGAAGGGAGGAAGACAAGGCATGCATTCATGTGTTGATGACATTGCATGAGGAGTTTTATTGATATAAATATCTAAAACAATTTAATTTGTTTTTTTATAGAAAAAAATGGTTTTGGTTTATTGAATAATTAAAATTGTATATTACAAATACACTAGAGTTTACTTCTTCAAAATACAATACCACTCCCTCCGTCCCAAAATAAATATCCAAATATTTTTCACATTTACTATTGATCAAAACTAAATTTAATATTTTTTATATTCATTTTTTGAAACGGGGATAATAGTATATTAAAAAAAAATGGGGTCCTTTAAAATTGGAGGCCTAGAGTGGTTGCTCGCCCGCACATGGTAAGAACCGTGCCTGCTAGTGTGCATTGGGTTTTGTAAGTGGCCAAAAAAATCGGTTCAAAAAGGAAATGTGGCCAATGTAAATGGGACGGAGGGAGTACTTGTTTCCTCTCTGAGTTTTTTTTTTTTCTATTGAAATCTATTATTCTTCCGTTACTTTTCTCTTCTCCCATCCATCCCGAAATTTCCCATGTCATCTATCATGACTTTTCACATTCATCTCATGTTATTGACCAACTATTGTGCTACAATACGTATGGCATATGTATCTAATGAAATTGAGCAAAATATGCAGCTTTTGATCTTTGACAAGTTAGAGGTCCCTACTCACAAGACCAAGAACATTGTGAACTATGCTAAGCAAATGGAAGACTCCAAGAAGCTGCTATTGGTGGATGGTGGCCCAATCGATGACAAGCTAAAGCTGGCGACTCAAAATCTACATTATGTTAACGTACTGCCTTCAATAGTAAGTACCTAAAGGTTTCCTTCTCCTTAACTCCTCTGTGACGATTCATTCAGTAGCCGTACAGTTCTTATGCCAATCCAGGAGGGAGTAAATATTGAGTATATGGTGATACGGCTGATGCGATATCACCACGAATCAAACAATGAACTAATATTTATCCATTGGTTGAATTGTTAGACCTTTTTAAATAAAATACTCCCTCCATCCCGGAATGATGTTCCGACTTTTTTAGTTGTCAATTTGAATGAACTCTGAGCAATAATTTTAGGTTAATTTAGTTATCCTAGTGAAAATCTATTTTTTTTTTAATTGTTTGGTTTTCCTTTACAGGGATTGAATGTCTACAGCATTCTGCTACATGACACTTTAGTGATGTCGAGGGATGCAGTAAATAGGATAGTGGAGAGGATGCACACTCCAATCAATCGCTGAAGCAGTTTTCACAATAAATTTTACTTTCTGGCAGAAAAAATAAATTAGAGAAAGAAAAAGCAGAAGAAATTTCAAGTGTATGTTTTGTATTATGCAGATTTTATTTCTGTCACTACACTTCTTGATACAATCTCTTCTGATATTGAAAAATAAATACAGATGTACTCCCTCCGTCCCGGTCGAAGCTTCATCATTTTTGTGGGACACGAAAATGAAGAAAAATGATGAGTAGGAAATGGGTTGTGAGTGGAGAAAGTGAATGGAATAGACAAGTGGGTCCCACAATTTAAATGTGCGAGGAGAAGTGAGTGAGATTAACACAATTTAAGTACGTGAGAGGAAAAAGTGAGTGGATTGATAAGTGGGGTCCACGATTCTTACCATTTTTTAGGAAATGTGAAAGCTTCTAAACCGGTCAATCGACATTGTGAACCACTGTGCTTTTTTTTTAGATCCGCTTTTAACCACTTATATATTTTTTTAGCAGTTTTAATCATTTTACTCCAAATACGCTTTTATTAAACCCAAACCCCTTAACGACATTCAAAATTTAAAAAAAAACTGACTAAACCTAACGATAATTAACATCAACACCACAACAAGTAGCAAACAATTCTAAAATTGGGGAGAATAGATGTTGAAATCGAGGCTAATATAGCATGTATAATTAATTGGTGATGGCATCCAACATTTTACGAGTTAGAGAGATAGAGAGGCCGAACTCTTGGAACTCCATTGTTAGCCCTCACCTTGAATCATAGCTCAATTCGGGAAGTGTTGAACCTTGGCAGATAATCAATGATATACGCATATTGTCCACATGGATAAATCCCTAATTAGGCTTTTGCCAGCCATCATCATTGGTAATCATCTACCATGAATCCTCTCCCACTCTTCTTTACACTTACGATAATGCATTTCATAGTTTCGGTGCATCTTTAAGTAAAGAAAATCTATAACCGTTCGCTACTTGGGGTATTAAAGTTGACTCTTGTTAGGTTTCATTATTTTTTTCAAAATAATTTTGGATGTCGTTACGAGGTTTGAGTTTAATAAAAGCGTAGTTGGAGTAGAGTGGTTAAAACTGCTAAAAAAAATACATGGATGGTGAAAAACGAAGCTAAAGAAAAGTACAAGCGCAAACACGCATATAGTCTTTATCTATAAATTTTGATGATCATAAAAAATGCAGAGTTGCCTATTCAAAGCCAAAGAAATTCAGAAGAAATGGTCAATTTAAGTAGTTTTCTAAACATTCTTAAAATTGAAAAAAAAAAAAACAGTGAAAACATATGTGCATGTTAGAAGGTAGCCAATTCTTGCAAAAGCAGAAACTTATATCTTTGTCACTAGGTACGTCGTGATAAGACGGATTTTGGTCGCGCATGGACGGCCCAGATTCCATCTTCAACAAATGGGTGCCTTTTTGGTGGAGGTGTGGTGAAAAAAAGAAGAAGGATGTATCTTAACGAAGTAATCTAATGGACGAAAGACAAGCTACAATCATGCTATTCAATGCTTCTCTTGAGGCTCAAATCCGAGTTCTGGAAGTCCCACCTCACCTACATACACACCCCACAATTCAGGAGCTTGGTCTTCGCACTTCTTCACGTACTCTTTAAGAAACTGCTCCTCAGAAAATTTCATACAAGTAGCAAAAGAAATTTCTCTGTTGAGCAATCCCTTTAACTGCAGAACTCTAACAACTGTGCACCTAGGAATGAGTCTTTTCTTCAGACTATAAGCAAACCAATTCGAATTTCTCAAAACATCAGCAGGCTCAAAACCCAACTCATTCACAAGATAATTCATCACCTCCTGAATTTTCTTCTCGGATGCAAGCATGCAAACAGGATTTTTCAAAAACGCAGAGGAAATATCATTGTCAGAACAACCCCAAAGTTTGTACACTTTCATTTTCTTTTCCCACTTTGATTTACTCATCAAAACAGTGGCATGAAGAGCTTGAACAAACGAGAACTTTGACGGTTTGAACCCTAACTTAACGACTTCCTTAACCTCGGCACCAAATTTACTACTACTATTTGTAGTTAGTATCCCGGCACGGCTAGTTAGCAGGTTTGATATCACGGATGCAGTGGCCCCCACTTCTCTTAAGATCTCAATATTGGGTGCAATACATCTTTGTATACCAGATTGGAAAAGTCTAAAGCTCAAACCAGAGGTAATTTTTGTGTCGTCAACTAAAACACTCTTAAGGAAATCACAGCACGGGATAATCCGATTCTTTAAGCTATAGCCAAAAATGTAGGGGGATGAAGAACAAAACTCAGCAAGTCTACGCTCTCCAAGCCCCAAGGAACGGAAGAACTCGAGTTTTGGGATTAAATTACTTCCAGGCCTGGCTAAAAGCACAGATGGCTTTTTGCTCACAAGTTTGGCAATGTGGGTATTTTCAAATCCATAATCTCTCAGAACAGCTAGAACTGATTCTGGATTATCTGAGTTCTTAATCTTTACTTTCTTGGAGGCAGAAATTGCGACATCTGGCGACAACCCACATGAATTTATCAAGTAAGAAACTGTAAACGAATGTTCTTCTGAATCTTGTTCAACCACATTCACTGATCTTTCCATTGTTTTTAAAGAGAGAATCTTTCTACTGGATAATAAATTGTTTACTTTATCATGAGAAAAACCTGATGCGCCACGACAAAATATTATTCCCGTTAAATGGTTACCCGGCCCGAGTATAGGGTCTTTGGGGGGCCCTATTTTATGAGGATAGGGGGCCCTATTTTATGGTCTATAGGGGGTCCACATTTTATGAGAATATTGCCAAAGTTATAATTATGATTTGGTTCCCCCGTGTTATATTCTATATGCCGCATATTAAGTGTTATGTTCTATATGCCGCATATTAAGTGTTATTTTCCGTATGCCGCGTATTATATGTTGTACGTTATATGCTGCATGTTGAGTGCTTATGATTATGAGGCTAGCCAAAGTTAGGCTTGTCGCTATGGTTCTGGCCCTGGCGCCCACCGAGGGGCTTGGCCCTCGGATATTGTATAGGGTATATCGGATATTGATTCCCGCATGTCGGTGGTGGTTCCCGCATGACGGATGTCGGATGTCGGTTGTCGATGTCGCATGACGCATGCCGTAGGTCGCATGTCTCATGATATATGCTATTAATGTTATAATGACTACCTGCCGCATGTTAATATGTCGCATGTTCGGGTTCCGATGATGGTTTTAGCCAAGGATTACGTGTATATGGTTATGGCCGGATTCCCGCATATGGTTTGGTTCTCATATATCATATGTCGCATGTAGCCTGTCGTGTTGTATGCTAATAATGTTATAGTTGTCGCATGTTGTAGATGGGTCTCGCATGCTGGTTCTCATATGTTATATGTGCATATAATGGTGCATGATTTATGTTATACGACTTATGAGAGAGGTTAAATGTTGTAGTCTCTTGTTAGACTTCCCTCCACTGCAGGCGTGACACGTGGCAAAGGATAATGATGTGGATGGTGATGTCATTGATGACATCACCCTTGGATATATATACTCCCCCCCCCATTTCATTTGAAGGGATGAGATATTTAGAGAGCTTCTCTCTCTTCTTTTTCTCTCTCTCTCTATATATATAAATTGTGATACATATTATGTGCCGGATTAATGATTCTCACGGAGATTTTTAGGAAATCCCCCGCCCTAACGGTGTTTTATTTTGTAGATCCCACATTATTTAGGACATCGTGGAGCGTGTTCGTCCGGTCCAATCACCGTTGCTACCCCGGTCAGTTTCCTGTGCAACCATTTTTTATGGCAGCCTCAGTTGGTTCCGTTGCCGGGACCTGACAATTTTCCGGCGGAGTTTGGCCGGAATAGAGGAGCCGGGAGTATAAATTCAGACTACAATGAGGGGTAGCATGGAGAAAATCAGATCGGAGTTCGCCGGAATGGGAAACCCACTTTTCCGTTTTCTTTTTGGGCTAAGAACTGAGATGGGTGTAGCAGTAAAAGAGAAAACATGGAGGAAAGGCAAATCTGGAAATGGGTTGTTCAACGGAGAATAACCGTTCGTCATTCGCTGGAGGTCAAAGGGAGAAGGATTATTGCGGTCAAAGCTGTTTTTTGGACCGGAAGTCAAAGGTCACATGCAGTAAAAAAGGGAAAGGAGAGGAAGAAGAGTAACCTGGGGACGTAGTTCTTCACCGGAATTGAGGAGCCGTTCGCCGGAAATTAAAGATAAAGACGTGGTAAACGGTGATGAATAGTTGTGAACAGTGAACGTGTCAAAATGAGAGTAACCTTATCTTATACGTGTCAATTGCTTATCCACGTTTTTTCAGTACGTGTCAACTACAGGGGAGGCCGTGGTTTGTTGGATGTCGCAAGGGGAAATTGAAATCGAAAAGTGGCGAGAAACGGTGTACTGATAGTGCGAGGAAGAGAAAATAAGAGGTCGCTAAAATGAAATTGGAAATTGTGAATTCCAAGTCGCAACTCATATCGCCAGAAACCAATCCGAGAAAATGGAAAAAGCGGAAATCGAAATCAGGGGATTGGGGTTTCGCAAAAGAAGAATTGAAAGAGAGCGACTTACCAGGGTCGGCTCGTTTTGCTGGCCGGAGTTTATGGAGTCAGAGGAGGGCGGGAACCGTTGGATGTCGCCGGCCGTGTCAGCGACGAAGGAGATCGCCGGATTTCCGAGACCTTGGAGGTCGCCGGGAGCAACTGAAGCCGCCAGCAATTGATATCGCCTGGCCTTGAGCGTCGCCGGTTTGTGGATCTGTGGAGAGGAGCGGGAAAATGAAAGAGTCTTGAAGTCGCCGGGGATCATGGTTACCGGCCGAATATGTCAGTCAGGAATGAAGGGGTGAGAAAGTCGAGGTGATTCTCAGCCAAAAATCAAAATGGAGAGGTTTCGTCAAGATCGCAAGAAATCTCCATCAGGTCGCTTCTTTTCATTTTTGTCATTTATTATGAATAAATGCTTAACAGCACATGCTTAATAAATTGATGACTAGTATATGCAGATACATTTTGAATAAAGATATGAATATGCTTTGAATATGTGTATCATGTTAAGTGGGG
Organism: Adenophora triphylla var. japonica; assembly: GCA_022495995.1. Classification (NCBI taxonomy): domain Eukaryota; kingdom Viridiplantae; phylum Streptophyta; class Magnoliopsida; order Asterales; family Campanulaceae; genus Adenophora; species Adenophora triphylla. The sequence continues at coordinate 152,401 of JAFEMH010001798.1, read as the reverse complement.
GGATTTAACTTGATATTACTTTAAGCAATATTAAATCTTGTGATCAGTTAATAAGAATTATTAGATGGAAAAGAAAGTGAAACACGAGAAAAATAGTGTGCTAATGAATATATGATTAGAAATTCTGGTGCGTAGTAAAGTCAACTATGCTCTATATTTACTATGCTAACCTGATAGAATAAATCGGCCTAATGTGTTACTTGCCTATTTTCTATTCCTAACAAGAGATAATAGGATATAGAAACTTGAATATGAATGGTCATAATCTAGCGGGAACAGGTTTCGTGAAATGGATAAGGTATATTTTGAAATAATGTTTTGATAATTGGCGATTTCATATGAAAATAATAGAAAGAAGTGCTTGGCGACATATGAAAATTTATGTTTAGTTCTATGTTCAAGATAGTTTGCCGATATCATTCCTATGTTTTTAAATGATGTATTCTTGGTTAAGAAATAACGAATTGCATGCCTTCTTGGAGTATTTGTTATCTTCTGGGCAGCAAGTTTTGGTTCGGGAAGAGGGAAACCGCCGGAGACAGTGATTGCCGGCCAAATAAGTCAGGTCAATTCTTTCTTTTTCATTGCAGCTCTTACTGTGATAAAATGAAAAGTATACAAAAATGGTATTAGTATTTGTTGGGCTAAGTATTTGAGACAGGAAAAGTGGATGAAGAAAGTTAAAAGGTAATGGGAAGGACAAGCGTGTGACAGCCTTGGTGTTAAATCCATCCGGAATATCATCAACCTTCGTCAGGTCATCTCTTCCCATCCTTTCTGTTCATGTTAAATGACTTTTACATGAAACCGTTATGTGACAATATGAATGCATGTTTAGAAATGTTACATGGTAAAAATAAATGTGCTCTCGGTTTTCTATGCCCACTTATTGATAGAATGAATTGATTTTGCGATGACTCCCATAGATGAAAACTGAAAGTATGTTAAAAATGACTCGTATATGAAATTCTAGTAAGAAGGTATGGGACTTTATTTAATTATGGGGATATGAGTTATTTGAATTAGCTACCATCGTTTATAATGGGGTTGCGAAAATAAATTCTCGTAGAAAGATATTGGTTAAGTGAACCTATGAGTCAAAATGCGGATTTGATAAAATTTAAATGTGACAACTTTTCAGAAATGGATGAGACGTAGGCAGTGGTGCATGCGTGAAAATGCTAAGTATCGACATCTATTAAGAGAAAATAATGGTGATTTTAGTACAAATGAGACAAGTCTAATATATCTGGAATATATGGAGTTTATGATTCATTTATGAAATTGATTATGTGATATTATGATTGCAAAATGTTGTTGTTATGATGAAAGATATGCTTGGCCGCTAATGTGGAGCGTGCCTTATAAATATGAAGATATAAGATCAATAGCGTAATGCTAATGTGCACGATTCATATACGGATTTTTAATATGCCCCTCAAAATGTGTGATATGATATGAGAGCACTTGTTGCTATTTGCTAAAAATGAATGCTGATGTATTAGTATTATCTCGTGATAGCTTGTGTCATGCCAATCTTTAGACAATAACCTAACTTGTTTGTTTAATTATGAAAGTCGTCAAGTTAGCAAAATATGGATTTTGATCGGATTTAATGTAAAAGAGGTATGGCGCAAGAAAAATGATATTTCATAAAGTAAAATATGTGAGTTTTATGCTAGGTGTCTATGTGCAAAATTGCGTCAGAATTGTGAAAAGATATGCTATATCGAATGAAAATGAAAGTGTCGTGATATATGGGTACTTTGACCCGCTACATTTTTGGAGATTTTGAAATGATGAATAGTGAAAGATGGCAATCGCGATAATATGTTTGAAATGATAATGTGCTCAGTAAAATGTGAAAGATAGTGGTGGATCGTTATTTCTCTCATTTGTATGAAAGTTGCATAATATTTGCTTATTGTGTCAAATATAAAGAAATGTTTACTTGATTTGCAAATGACTACCTCGTGTCTTTTGTAGAGACTCTGTCAAGTGTGACAAAGTCGGATAAGTTACTTTGCCGGATGGTGAAACTCGAACTGCAAAGGGCTCGCATCCCGATCTGCCTATGTGTAGATAAAGATTGTTGCCGCTAAAGCTGCGACAAAGTTGATAAAGATTGTTTCCGCTAAAGCTGCGACAAAGTAGATAAAGATTGTTGCCGCTAAAGCTGCGACAAAGTTGATAAAGATTGTTGCCGCTAAAGCTGCGACAAAGTTGATAAAGATTGTTGCCGCTAAAGCTGCGACAAAGTAGATAAAGATTGTTGCCGCTAAAGCTGCGGCAAAGTTGATAAAGATTGTTGCCGCTAAAGCTTGAAGATGGATTGCGAAAGCTTGGAAAAAGGGGCGGTGCCTTGGAGATAGTGGTTCCTTGGCACCAAACCTTGCGACCTGGGGACATTGTATATTGAGGCCCAGGCGCGGCGTCTGGAGATAGTGGTTCCAGACGTCTAGAAAAGTCCCAGCTTTTTAATGGGCGAGAAAGGGGCGGTGCCTTGGAGATAGTGGTTCCTTGGCACCAAACCTTGCGACCTGGGGACATTGTATATTGAGGCCCAGGCGCGGCGTCTGGAGATAGTGGTTTCAGGCACCTAGAAAAGTCCCGGCTTTTTAACGGGCGAGAAAGGGGAGACCACCTGGGGACAACGAGGCTCAGGAGTCAAACCTTGCGACTTGGAGATAATGGTTCCAAGTCGCGGTGCCTGGACATAGTGGTTTCAGGCACCTAGAAAAGTCCCGCTTTTAACGGCGAGAAAGGGGAGACCACCTGGGGACAACGAGGCTCAGGAGTCAAACCTTGCGACTTGGAGATAATGGTTCCAAGTCGCGGTGCCTGGAGATAGTGGTTTCAGGCACCTAGAAAAGTCCCAAAGTTTTTATGGGCAAGAAGGGGCGGCGACTTGGAGATAACGGATTCAAGTCACCAAACCTAGCGGCTTGGAAAAAGGTACAATTGTCGCCACAAAGAAAGTTAGTCACTAGGTATGTCGCCTTTGACCCTAGCAATTGAGTAAGACTGCCTAAAGACAAGCCTCACTCTTTTGAAGGGAGTAGTATGTATGTGGGTAAGTATGATAAAGAAATCTTTGATGAACTATCAAAGCAAAAATAGGCAGAATAAAGCAGAGATATAAAGTTGCAAACCGCAATATCCAAAAAGATTGCTAAAAAGTTATCAAGTGAAAAGTTTGGCGAGATGCCAATGTTTTGAAATTTTCGAAAAGTGAAAAGTTTGGCGAGATGCCAATGTTTTGAAAAGTTCGAAAAGTTTGAAAAGTTTTGAAAAATGAAATTTTGGCGAGATGCCATAGTTGGAGAAGTTTTCGAAAGGTTTTGAAAAAAGAAAGTTGGGCTGACATCCCGAACTGTTGGGCTGACATCCCATGCTGTTGGGCTCGCATCCTGAACTGCTCATGTGCCATAGTTGATTAAGCGGCCCCAAAGTTGATAAAGCGGCCCCAAAGTTGATAAAGCTGCGACAAAGTTGATAAAGCTGCGACAAAGTTGATGAAGTTATCAGAAAAGTCCTGGTTGAAAAGCCCGGGCACAACGGATCTCGCACTAGCGCACTGAGTCCCGGGCGCAGGCCCGGCTCGTAAAAGTCCTGGTTGAAAAGCCAGCACAACGGATCCGCACTCAGCGTACTCGGGAGTCCCGGCAGAGGCCCGGCTCGGAAAAGTCCCGGTTGAAAAGCCAGTGCACAACGGAGATCCGCGCATGCGGACTCGGAGTCTCGGCAGAGGCTCGGCTCAAGACTTAGCCTAGCCCTGAGCCGTGGCGAAGCTCCTAGCCTGGCCTGAGCGGCGAAGCTCCTAGCCTAGCCTCGAGCGGCGAAGCTCCTAGCCCCACTGAGTGGCGAAGCTCCCCCGCGACCCGGGAGATATTGGTTCCGTGCGCGGCGACCGGAGATAGTGGTTCCAGCGCCTGACAAACTCCGCCTACTTTTACGGCAAGTTCAGGGGCGGCGACCTGGGGATATTGGTCTCAGGCGCCAAACCTTTTGACCTGGTGACATTGAGGCGAGATGCCATAGTTTGAAAAGTTTGCGAAAAGTGAAAAAGTTTGGCGAGATGCCATAGTTTGAAAAGTTTGCGAAAAATGAAAAAGTTTGGCGAGATGCCATAGTTTGAAAAGCGAAGTTAAAAACAGAAAAGTAAATTGTTTTAGTATAGACCCAGATCAGAGTGAATTGTTGAAAATACGCCAAAAGTCAGAGGGATTGAAAGGTTTTTGGCAGAATTGTCGAAACAAACTGTAGGGAAGGAGAGTTATTCGAAAGTCCAGCGACCAAGGTTCATGTCGCTGGCATTTATGGATCTGAGCCGTATAATGTTGGCTCCTGTATGATTGGTTTCCGCATATTTTACCAGCCAAAAATTTACAGAAATGATTGAAATGGGAAAGAGAAAATGCAAAAAGTTGAAGTAAAATGAGAAGTTAGTAATGAAAGTGTTGGAAAGGTCAAGGAAATGGACCTATGTTCTGTCCCAGGGAAGTTGACTAGATGTGATAAGTTATATTTTGTTGTGTATATTATTTTACTCCTCAGCTCGATCATGAATAATCGGAGCTAAGGAGTCGGGGGCTTCTGATGCGCCACGACAAAATATTATTCCCGTTAAATGGTTACCCGGCCCGAGTATAGGGTCTTTGGGGGGCCCTATTTTATGAGGATAGGGGGACCTATTTTATGGTCTATAGGGGGTCCACATTTTATGAGAATATTGCCAAAGTTATAATTATGATTTGGTTCCCCCGTGTTATATTCTATATGCCGCATATTAAGTGTTATGTTCTATATGCCGCATATTAAGTGTTATTTTCCGTATGCCGCGTATTATATGTTGTACGTTATATGCTGCATGTTGAGTGCTTATGATTATGAGGCTAGCCAAAGTTAGGCTTGTCGCTACGGTTCTGCCCTGGCCCACCGAGGGCTCGGGCCCTGATATCAGATATGGTATATCGGATATTGATTCCCGCATGTCGGTGGTGGTTCCCGCATGACGGATGTCGGTTGTCGATGTCGCATGACGCATGCCGTAGGTCGCATGTCTCATGATATATGCTATTAATGTTATAATGACTACCTGCCGCATGTTAATATGCCGCATGTTCGGGTTCCGATGATGGTTTTAGCCAAGGATTACGTGTATATGGTTATGGCCGGATTCCCGCATATGGTTTGGTTCTCATATATCATATGTCGCATGTAGCCTGTCGTGTTGTATGCTAATAATGTTATAGTTGTCGCATGTTGTAGATGGGTCTCGCATGCTGGTTCTCATATGTTATATGTGCATATAATGGTGCATGATTTATGTTATACGACTTATGAGAGAGGTTAAATGTTGTAGTCTCTTGTTAGACTTCCCTCCACTGCAGGCGTGACACGTGGCAAAGGATAATGATGTGGATGGTGATGTCATTGATGACATCACCCTTGGATATATATACTCCCCCCATTTCATTTGAAGGGATGAGATATTTAGAGAGCTTCTCTCTCTTCTTTTTCTCTCTCTCTCTCTCTATATATAAATTGTGATACATATTATGTGCCGGATTAATGATTCTCACGCCGGAGGGTTTTCGGGGGGAAAATCCCCCCGCCCTAACGGTGTTTTATTTTGTAGATCCCACATTATTTAGGACATCGTGGAGCGTGTTCGTCCGGTCAAATCACCGTTGCTATCCCGGTCAGTTTCCTGTGCAACCATTTTTTATGGCAGCATCAAAACCCAACTGAGAAATGCCCAAATTTCTTAAATTTAGTACAAACCCATCTGCGGGTGTTAAATTATGAAGAAAACCCAATTATTCACATCCTATTATGTTTGTTATCCACACCCGGCTGAATTTCTTGAATATTTCATCCACTCCTTGCCGAATTTTTAGAATATTTTTTGAACAATTATTCACATCCTATTATGTTTGTTTTATGTTTGAACAATTATTTTCATTCAATTATGTTTATATTCTAAAGAGTGAAGTGGAAATGGCAATGAAAAAAATGAGACTGAAGAAAGCCGTTGGACCGGATGGTATACCAATTGAGGTTTGGAGATGTTTCGGGGAGAGGGGAGTAGATTGGTTAACAACGCTATTTAACAAGATATGGAGAGTTAACACAATGCTATTGGAGTGGCAGAAGAGTATTCTGATCCCTTTGTATAAGAATAAAGGTGATGTCCAAGATTGTGCCAATTATCGGGGGATCAAACTAATGAGCCATACTATGAAACTTTGGGAAAGAGTGATTGCACAAAGGCTGAGAAAAATTGTGGATATTTCGGATAACCAATTTGGGTTTATGCCAGGAAGATCGACTATGGAGGCAATATATCTTATGAGACAAACCATGGAGAAATATCGGGATCAAAAGAAAGATTTGCATATGGTTTTCATTGATTTGGAGAAGGCGTATGATAAAGTGCCAAGAGAGGTACTTTGGTGGGCATTAGCAAAGAAGGGTGTTTCAAAGAAATATATTGATATTATCAAGAACATGTATAATGGAGTTAGTACTTGTGTACAGACTAGTGTTGGGAAGACTGAAGAGTTCCCTATAAAGATTGGAGTGCATCAAGGTTCCGCACTTAGCCCCTTTCTTTTGCTTTGATAATGGATGAATTGACGAGGTCACCCAAGATGATATACAAAGTGTATGTTTGTTCGCAGATGATATCAGGCCGATTGAGGAGACAAGAGAGAGGTGTTGAAAGTAAATTGGAGTTGTGGAGACACACTTTGGAATCTCGAGGTTTTCGATTAAGCGAAGCAAGACCGAATATTTGGAGTGTAAGTTTAGCAGAGTTGGAAGTAGGGAGGCAGGGCGGTCACATTTTGATGGAAATATTATCCAAACTTCTCGAGTTTTTTCGCTATCTTGGATCCATTATCCAAAAGGATGGAGAATTAGATGGAGATGTGGCTCATAGGATTAAAGCAGGTTGGTTCAAGTGGAAGAGTGCTACAGGGTTTCTATGTGATCGCGGCATGCCCAATAGATTAAAGGGAAAATTCTACCGCACGGCAATTAGGCCGCAAGATTGCTTTACGCACCAAATGTCGGGGCCGTGAAACAGTGTCACGTGCATAAGATGAATATGGCGGAGATGCGTATGCTTCGATGGATGTGCGGTCATACAAGAAAGGATCGATTGGGGAATGAGGTGATCAGAGGTAAAGTAGGAGTTGCGCCCATTGAGGATAAAATGAGGGAAAATCGTCTACGGTGGTTTGGACATGTGAGAAGGAGACCGAGTGATGCACCTACAGAGGCCGGACAGTGGAGAAATGATAAAATGGCGAGGGGTAGGGGAAGACCCAAACAAACTTGGATTAGAGTAATTGAAAATGATATGAATTTACTTGGAGTGGATGAAAGTATGGTGTTGAAGAGGCCGGAGTGGAGGGCAAAAATCCATGTGGGGGGTTGATTTTTTATTTATTTATTTATTTATTTATTTTTTTCACGATAACATATGAGGATTCATGTTAGCCGACCCCAAATTATTTTGGGACTAAGGCTTTGTTGTTGTTGTATGTTTATATTATGATTTTCACAATTGTTCTCATTCGAAAACCTTGAAACTATTCGGCCACTACCCGCCGAAACTCATAATAAGGGTAGCTTTTGATTTTTTTTTTTTGTAAACTCGTGTTAAAACAATGTTATGTACCTAAATGTTAGGCCAAAATAATTTTAATTTTTTTACCTAAATTACAAAAGTTCGGCCGGTACTAGCCGAACCATTCACAAAAATCGGCCAGTAGATTATGAATTTTATTAATGGTTCGGCTGGGCGTGACCGATCAATTTTTTTTTTTGTTTTTCAATTGGGTGTGGCCGAACTTTTTTTTTGTTTTTCGGCCCAGTGTGGTCAAACTCCCCTTATTTTTCGGATGGGTGTGACCGATTTTGGGCATAAAATAATCCAAACTCTAGCCGAATTTTTGCCACGAAAACAGAATGTCTAAGACAACAATTTTGCAAATTTATATGGTTAGAAAGTGAAGAAGTATATAGAAATAGAAAAATATAGAAATATGAACATTTCATTATCTTCACAAGAAGAAGTTTTTTTTTTTTTTTTTTAAAGTTGTCATTAATAATCTTTTTAATGGTAAATCTTTAGCAATTACCAAATTTTCACAAGAAATAAGTTTTTTTCCTTTTAATGAGAGCTATGATAAAAAATAGATTGATGAATGGAATAAAGTTACATATCATAGTATCAATAATGGAGTTTATAGGTACAATGTCATTCAAATTTCAAGAGTTTCATTTCAACAAGTACATTTGATCCGACAATTGTTCTATAATGTTATACAAATGTGGATTTGCTCGGACTCGAGAAGCCTATGATACCACTGTGAATAGTACTTTGAACATGATCAATAGCCATTCGGGTCGCTATACTTATCTGATAAACCATTTACCTGCGAAACTCATGTATAACTCGTGTTAACTGTGACATTTGTTATGAGACAAAGGGAACATTGGTGTTCCCGTGTTAAAATGGTGAAACTTCAATAAAGAAACAATTTACACTAGGCATAATCCAAGACAAGTGATTACATTTTCATAGTCATTTCTACAATAAAGTAGCTACTTGTGGCAAAAAAAAAAAAAAAAAAAAAACCCTCAGTGAATGCGCTTCCTCTTCACAGTGTGAGATTAAACACGTTACGATTGAGCTATACCTCGCATCTCTTCGGATCTAAAGCCTAGTTCTTGGAGCCTAATACGACCTTCATAGACACTAAGCAATTGAGGAACATGTTCTCCGTACTTCATCACAAATTTTGCCAAGAATACCTTCTCTGGTCGCAAGATAAAAGAACTCAAATTTAAATCTTTTCCCAGTAAGCCCTTTAACTGCAGAACTTTGACAACTGACGCCCTCGGAATAATTCTCCTCTGTAAACTGAAACCAAGCACAGTTGGGCAACTAACAATATCACTAGGCTTAAAACCCATTTCGCTGACCAAATATTCAATGACACCCACAATTCTCTCCTCAGCAATATACATGGAAATAGGAAACTTTCTGAATATATCAGCAATCTGATCATCTGAAAATCCCCATTTCTTGAACGTTTCCACTTTACTTTCCATCGTTGATTTACTCATTCTGACAAGCACAGGGAGTACTCGCACAAACGTTACTCGCGTTTGATCAAATCCCAATCTAATAGCCTTATCTACTGCAGCTTTAAACTGCTCTTTAGGCTTACAAAATGTAGGAAAATGATTAAGCAAAGCAAAAGAAATCATAGATTCAGACACTCCTGCTTGTCTCAAGGCTTCTACATTTGGCCCCAACCTTTGTTTAACATCATACCTGAAAATCCGAGAATACCCTTTTATAGCAGCAACAACTTTCGCATCGTCAACAAGAACACTCTTCAAGAAATTATAACACGGGATAATCCGTCTCTCTAAGCTATGTCCAAGTATATTCAGATACGAAGTCATAAGATTTGCCATATCGTAATCCGAAAGCCCTAGGGAACGAAAGAACTCGAATTTGGGTATTAATCTTATCTCGGGTTTGCATACTAACAGAGTTGGATCTTGCCTAATAGCTTTAGTAATGTGGGTATCATCAAATCCGTAATCTTTAAGAAGAGCAAGAACAAAATCTGGTCTATGTAGGGTATTATCGAAAGGAAATTTATTCAATCTCTTGGCTAGAGCAACAGCTTCTTCTGGAGAGAACCCGCAAGTTTCTATTAGGTAAGACACTGCAAATGGGTTCCGGAGTTGCCTTTCCGGCGGGACTACGGCTGAGCTTGTTCTTGATTTGGATGATAACAAAATTTTACCTGATCCAGATTGGGAAATGCAGAAAATTCTTGGATTTGCTGCTACAATCCCATTTGGGTATGAAAAATTTCTTACATTTAGTAAGAAAGCATTGGTGTAGGAGAGATTAAGGTTGCAGGATAAAGCATACAACATTATTATGAAACCCTAAATCAGCAGATTGGGGAGAAACAATTTGTAGATAAATCTTAGGAGTTTAAGAAAAGTGCAGAAAATTGAAATTCGGAAACCTTAGTAATATCCAGCTGAAGATGAAATTGTTGTGGATGAAACGAAACCTTCTGGGATGTACTGGAACGTAGAACCGAATGGCTCCTTGGTGGGATATGGGCGTAACTGTAGTGGCACTGGCTAAGCAGAGGTAAAACTAAAAGGGTCGAGATCACCTACCTCATTCTTATGACCAAAATCTTACAAAAAATGCGTTTTTTTTATGTTAAAAAAAATGTGTTTTGTTTTCTCTGTTATGTCAATGTCAGTGTAATAAAGTGTCAGTGTTAGTGTAACAAGGTACCAGTGTAAAAATATATCAGTATTAGTGTAATAAAGTGCCAATGTAAAAAAGTGTTAGTGCATGTATATTAAGTGTCAGTGTAAAAAGTGTCAGTATTAGTGTAACAAAGTGCCAGTATAAAAAAGTGTCAGTGTATGTATATTAAGTTCAAGTATAAAAAAGTGTCAGTGTTAGTATAACAAAATATCAGTGTAAAAAAGGGTCAGTGTTAGTGTTATTAAGTACCAGTGTAAAAATGATTTTTTCTAAGCTTAAAAAAATGCATTTTTTGTAAGACTAACTCCACTCTATTATATTATATTGTATCATAATTGATTTAACGGTTATTTATCAATAATAATGTTATGATAATGCCGTCCTAAATAAAAAATCAAATTTTGCTTTTACTATCCCATTTAAAATTGCAAAAAAACATGAAAATTAAGGAGAAAAAAATATTAACATTTTGTGAATATTTTAATTTAATTAATAATTATTTATCATTATTTCATACTCTTTCCGCCACAAAAATTAAATTATCAAGAGTTGTAAGCTTATTAATAAGAGAATTTGATTTAAAAAGTCTCCGATGCTTTCCTTGGTTATCAAATCCCTAAGGGGGCATATGGTTCGTGGTAAAGTGAGGAAAAGTGGGGAAATGGTATGAACAATTCCTTTTGACTTTTTCATTGAGCATGTTTGGTTCATTTTTTTGAAAAAATTTCCATTCCAAAAGGAATGAAATTCCATTCCTTGGAATGGATTTTCATTCCATCCAAAAATGAGAGAAATGATCAATTTCATCATAAGTGTTGTCCTTTGAAAATAGGAGAAAGAGAACTCGAGGTTGACCTTATCGAGTTAGGAATGAATGAATTTGATATTATCTTTGGGGATAGATTGGTTAGCTGCTTACCATGCCAAGAAAAATTGCTTTAAGAAGGAAGTGTATTTCAGATTACCATCTGGAGAAGAGTTTTATGACCAAGAATCGAATCCTAGACCCCAAGTGAACTTTATTTTGGAGATGAAAGCCCGAATGATGTTAAGAAAAGGATGTGAAGGTTTTTAGCCAATATTAGTGAGAGGGATAAGAAAGAAGTGAGTATAGAACCTCTTTCAGTGATCAGAGATTTCAAGGATGTGTTCCCAGAATAATTGCCTGGAATACTGCTAGAAAGAGAAGTGGAATTCTCTATAGATCGGGCACCAGAAACCGCACCAATATCTAAGGCACCGTCAGAATAGCGTTGACTTAACTTAAAAAACTGAAGGAACAGTTACAAGAACTATCGGATAAAGGTGTGATTGTATTCATTGAGGAGGTTTTGATATATACAGAGACCAAGGGAAAGCATGAAGAGCACTTGAGATTAGTGCTGCAAATTCTGAAAGAACAACAATTGTATGCTAAATTCAAGAAGTGCGAATTTTGACTAGAGAAAGTGATATTCTTAGGACGTGTGATATCTAAGGATGAAGTTGCATTGGATCCAACAAAACTAGAAGCTATAGTGAATTGGGAAAGACCAACCACAATTAGTGAAATAAGAAGTTCCTTGGGATAGGCTGGTTACTATAGGAGTTTCGTTAAAGGATTCTCTAAGTTATCAGGACCGGAAATTAGGTCAACATAGAAAGGAGCAAGGTTCGTTTGGTCAGAAGAATGTGAAAAGAATTTTCAGGAACTGAATCAAAGATTAGTGTCTGCACCAGTTCTTACGTTACCATCTGGATCAGACGGATTTGTAATCTATAGTGATACTTCGCTTAAAGGATTAGGCTGCGTATTGATGCAAAATGATAAGGTTATAGCCTACGCGTCAAGGAAATTGAAAAACCGTGAGAAGAATTACCCGACTCATGATTTTGGTTAGCGGCAGTGGTGTTGCATTAAAGATTTGGAGACATTACTTGTACGAAACGACTTGTCAGATTTATATGGATCATAAGAGTCTTAAGTATATTTCCACCCAAAAGGAACTTAATATGAGGCAAAGGAGATGGTTAGAATTACTTAAAGATTATGATTGTACCATTTTGTATCACCCAGGGAAGGCCAATAAGGTGGCTGATACCATGGAACCTTGGCAATGTTGATTTCTAAGGGGGTAAGAGTATGGAACAAGATTGAAATTACCGGTTTAGAAGTACGCGTTAGTGGATATTTAGCGCGATTGAGCGTGCAGCCTGCACTTTTGATTAGGATTAAAGAAGCACAAGGATTGGATGAGGAAAGGGATTTCCTCATGGGCAAAGGACAAGACAAAGACCTTCGTATGGGCGAAGATGGAATCTTAAGGTATCAGTCAAGGATATGGGTACCAAGTAGTGATGAGCTAAAAAGGAAAATCTTAAGGGAGGCTCATTGTTCGAAATTCTCCGTACATCCGGGAAGTACGAATATGTATCGAGACCTGAAAGAATCAGTTTGGTGGAACGGTATGAAAGGCGACGTGGCAGAATTCGTGGCAAAATGTTTGGTGTGTCAACAAGTGAAGAGTGAGCATCAGAAGCCTGTGGGACTACTACAGTCGTTACCCATCCCAGAATGGAAATGGGAACATATTGCAATGGATTTAGTAGTTGGATTGCCAAAGACACTAAGAGGAATGAATGCTATATGGGTCATAGTGGATCGATTGACCAAGTCGGCTCACTTCTTAGCGATCAAGGTGACAGACTCGCTAGAGAAGTTGGCTAAGTTATATATTGATGAAATTGTAAGGCTACATGGAATTCCAGTTTCGATAGTGTCTGACCGAGATGCTAGGTTTACGTCGAAGTTCTGGAAAAGTTTGCAACAGGCATTGGGGACGGAGTTGACAATGAGTACAACTTTCCACCCGCAAACGGATGGACAGTCAGAAAGGACAATCCAGACTTTGGAAGACATGCTAAGGGATACATCGTTAGATTGGCAAGGCACATGGGACGAACATCTACCACTAGTGGAGTTTGCGTATAATAATAGCTTTCACGCTAGTATTGGTATGGCTCCGTATGAGGCACTGTATGGACGCAAATGTAGATCACCTACCTGCTGGGATGAAGTAGGTGAAAGGAAGTTAACTGGACCAGAAATTGTTCAAGTAACCGCGGACAAGGTACAACAAATTCGCAAATGGTTGTTAACGGCGCAAAGTAGGCAGAAATCGTACGCAGACAACCGACGACGCGACTTAGAATTTCAAGTGGGAGATCATGTATTTTTGAAGATCTCACCAACCAAAGGTGTCATGAGATTTGGTATAAAAGGAAAGTTGAGTCCAAGGTACGTAGGACTATTTGAGATCTTGGATAAGGTTGGAAAGGTGGCGTATCGATTAGCTTTACCACCTGTACTCGCTGGGGTGCACAATGTATTTCACGTATCAATGTTAAGAAAGTATATGGCAGATTCAAGTCACGTAATTGAATACAAGCAACTAAGGCTTCGAACGGACTTGAGTTACGACGAGAAACCGATTAAGATTGTGGATCGGAAGGACCAGAATCTGCGAAGACGAGTTATCCCGTACGTGAAGGTGCAATGGAGCAACCACACAGAACGCGAGGCGACATGGGAACTCGAAAGTGAAATGCGGGAAATGTATCCCGATCTCTTCGAAAATTGAGGTACGTTTAGTTTGGAGGACCAAACTCTTTTAAGGGGGTAAGAATGTAAAGACCCGAAAATTTTATTTTTTTTTTAATTTTAATTAGAAAAATAAATAAAATAATACTCATTATTTAGTTTGGACTTGGACTTAATTGGGTGGACCAAGTCAATGATTTAATCAAGTGGGCTAAGTTGTGGGCTTATGAGGTTAAAGGGGGCCAAGGAGGTTAAAGCCTAGCTATAAATAATAAAACCTCCTCATTATTTTCCATAATCCTTCATTAAACAAAGAAAAAAAAAAATTAAAAAAAACCCTAGAGAGAGAGGGGGCGGCGGCTGAAACTGAAAGGAGGGGAGAACAGCCGGATTTTGTTCTTCTTTGGCCAATATTTCTTCACCATAATCAAGGTAATGTGATACCCTAAACCCTAGTTTTCGTTTCATTCAATTCGGAGTAATATTGAATTAGTTATGAATTTTTGAAACTCTAAAACTATTTTAATTCTAGGTTGATCATTCTTAGATTTTTAATGGTCTAATCTTAGAGCCTAATGAATAAATTGAGGGTTTGAATAATGAGGAATTGAATGTTATAATAAGGTAATCATAACCCTAGTTCATCTTGATTTGGAATAAAAAGGATTTAAATCTAAAACAATTAATATGATTAAAATTGTTTTGATTAATGAGTATGTGAATTAAATGATTTGGTTAATGTTTAGAAAATAAAAAGAAGAACAAAAACAATGTTTTGAACCCCATAGGGATTCGGCCGAATTGCTTAGGTAGGTTTGGATTATGTTTTTGTTTAATCGTTAAGCTTTTGGTCTATTTTGAAAAAGCATAGTTAGTTTTCAAACTGAAAAAGGGACCAAACTGAAAGTTTAAAAAGCTGAATGGTTAAATTCTGATTTTCAGTTAAGTTAATTCACTGAACAGTTAACTAAGGGACTAAACTGAAAAGTCCAAAGTTTATGAGGGACTGTTCTGTAAATTTTAAAAGTCGAGAGACTGTTTTGCAATTAATTAAAAGTTGAGGGACTGTTTTGAAATTATTTAAAAATTGAGGGACTGTTTTGCAATTATTTAAAAGTTGAGGGATCGTTTTGCAATTATTCAAAAGTTGAGGGATTGTTTTGCAAATATTCAAAAGTTGATGGACTATTTTGTAAAATTCTGAAAGTCAAGGGACTTCTTTGTAAATTTTAAAAAGTTAAAGGACTTTGTTGAAATTATGAAAACTAAAGGGACTTTTCTGAAAATAAGAAAACCTAAAGGAACCTTTTGAAATTAAGGAGAAGACCAAAGACTTTAAAGAAGTTATATCAAAGGGAAAGAAGAAAAATAACACTTTGGGATTAAAAAGAATACTAAAAGACTTAGGTTCCAAGAATATTAGGGTTTCGAAATAGAAAGCTTATGAAGAAGGAAACTTTCCAAATAAAGAAGGTTACCCAAAAGAGAAGAGGGACCGTAATTAGGAAGCTATCAAGGAATTAGACTTTCATGGAAAGGAATGAACCTAAGTTTCCTCGTGAGGAAAGATCTATAAGAAGAAAGTTTCTAAAATTAAGAAACTGCTAAATTAGGAAAGTTTCCTAAAAAAAATAGAAAGTTAGTTAACCAGTTAAGGTGAGTCTAAGAGTAACTCATAGGTTAACTAAGGAAATGAAGTATAGGTACATAAGAAGTAATAAACGATTACTTGTGCCTAAGTTATGTTATTACGTGATTGTAGATTTCGCGTAAAGGCGTTGCTTCAGGAAGGAAAGCAAAGCTAAGGTAAGGAATTACGTTCCTAAACACTTCGTGTTTCAATTTCGTTGGAAACTCCATCGAGTCTTTTCAAAACATGAATGCTATCTGTGGCTGATAGTACTTTTCTAAAATACTCCTGTGAAATGTATCGTCATTGGAAATTCCTTATTCTATGATATGATCTTGTTCATGGAATATCTTCAAGTATTGAGAATTGCTATGTGTGTTCACGTACCTATGAATGCACTATATATTATGACTTGTATGAAAAGATGCATGCTAGTCAAGTATTATTATATAACATGAAATGATGCATGTTACCTGTGAATGTATTATGACTTGTATGAAATGATGCATGCCAGTCAAGTTTTACACTATGCTTAATGTAAAGTAAGTGTAAGGAAAATTCGACATCAATGTAGGTGATCGATATTGGGAGTACTCAATGTAGGGTATATCCTATGAAATTGACGGAAGTGATGAAAGTATAACTAAATGTGTAGTTGCCACACTTTCCTTGCTTACCATATATATGTACATGTTTGATTTTAACCTATCCTTGAATATACTTCTTTGGATCCGTTCATTCCGGTTGTCTCTTCATTGAACCGAAGGGACCACGTATGAACTTACTGGGCATTGTTCGCTCATTCCTTCATTTCTTTTTACCCTAGGATAAAAATAGAGAAGAAGGAGAACCGTCACCAGGAAGAGACGGAGCAATTAAGTAGAAGTAATTAGTATTTAATGATTCCGAGTTTCAAAACTTTTATCAGTACTAGTAGTTGTACTTAGCCGTTACATTTGATTATTCCGCACTGATGTAATGGTTTGAACTAAGTTACCGTTATGGTTTTGTTTTTGGGATATTATTCATGTTTATGGATTTATTTAATTTATGGAAATTCGGGGTCGTTACAACATCCCTGCCTCGTCTGGTTAAGGCCGTCCCCAGCAAGAGTTGATTACCACGCCTAGCCAGATAGGGAACCCCAGCAATTGGAGAAGCCTTGGCAAACAAAGTTGCCAACTCTTTGGCCTTCTCCTTAGTCAAGGCCCCTGAAGACGAGCCAGGAGTTTCAGCTTGTGGGGTAGAAGGTTCAGACGAGCTGGGAGGGTCGGTGTTAGCTTTCTTACTTTTCTCTCCCTCTCCCTCAGAGCCGACGGGATGATCCTTCCTCTTTCGGGAGACCCGGCCCCCGGCCTCACGCAGCTCCGGGTTTGAATCTGAGCTCCCAACCGTCTCCATATTGACATGCTCACCTCCATCAGCGACGATCAGTTGGTTCCTAGCATCGGCGGCAGCACTCGTCTCTACCTCCACACCAACAGCAGTTCTTTCAGGCGCGTCCACGTGCACTTGACGACCCCCCGTGTTTAGCCCTTCAGCTACGGGCTCCTTTTCAATTAGGGGGATGGCACCCATAGTGTCCTTGGGAAGCTGCTCGTTTCTGGCCGTCATTTTTTCTTGACGATCCTGAATAGCGTTGGAGGCAGCCCTGTCCTTCCTCTTGGAACCCCTTTCGTTGGCACGGATCGCTCCACTCATGATTCTTGCCTCGATTCTGTCGGCGCCAGATTGAGTAAGAACTGCAAAACAAAAAAGAAAAAGGTTAAGTTGTTTACGACGAGGCAAAAGACAAATTTATCAGAATAAAAAGACAAGTTCCAAGAGTTCAACCCCCAGACATTTCAAGGTTGGCACAAAAGTCTTCAGGATGGTCGATGCGTGCCCCGACACAAGTTATACAATTCTCCTCCCAGGTCAACTCATCGTGAATGACCTAGACCGGGTACCTGGCATCAAGATTAATTTTTACTAAGGGCTCAGGCCCTTTCAACGACTTGGACATCATGCCGGCTTTGATATATCTCCAATGGGAAACCTCTATATCTTTGTATGAGACCCATCCCAGATCTAACATGTCGTCAATTTTCTTCTTTAAAGCATCAGCCCAGGGAGCCTGCCACACATACTCGTCAGCAACCATTCTATGGCCCTCCGGGAAAGGAAATTGCCAACCTACCCTACTCTCCACCAGTATCATATGGTTATCCAAACCATACACTTTATTCTGGGTGTCCAAAAATAAACCTTGAACATTCCTAATCGAGGCTACGCTCACTAGGGATTTTCCTTTCACAGTGGATCGGGTCGCCCGGTAATACTGACGAAACACTTTGTTGCATGGCTCGTAGCCAAGGAATCTGCAGACTACGATGAAGGCTGACATGATCCTGATGGTATTGGCACTTACCTCCATTGGCACACAAGCTGAGTCCTCTAAGAACTCGTTGATGAATGGGTCGAGGGGCAACCTCAAGCCGAGCTCAAATTGTTTGTAATAGAAGGCCACCTTCTCTTTGCTGGTGAGGATGGCCCGTCTACGAGGTTCATACTCTTTCTGGCTGAGGTATTCGAGCCTATACGTCGAGGCTGGGACCCCGAAAGACTTTCGTAGGGCATCAATCATCAGTTTCCCTACGTCACCCTTTCTCGTGCTGACTTTGGTAATAGCCCAGTCCCCTTGCGCCCCGACTCCAAAGCCTCTTTCATTCCTCCCAGCTCGTACACCAGTATGAAAGGCGTCCACAATTCGAGGGCCCCCGACACTTGTGATGGCCTCAATCACTTCTTGGTTTGGTTGATTAGGACGACCGTCGTGATCCATTGCTACAAAACAAGAAAGAGCAAGGAATCAGTCCTAACATCCTTAGGTGACGACCTACCAAACGGCAACCTAGACTCCCCTGTGACCAAACTCCTAAGTGAATCACGACGGGACAATGAGTAGTTGGCTCGTATGTGATTGGGTAGGTCGTTCATCGACCTAAAAGGCGTTACCCTTGGATCATCTTCCTCAAATTCCCCAAGAGCATCACCAACAGGAAATCCTAAAGGCTCATTTTCAAAGTCAAATTTTACCAGAATAGAGGAGCATTCAACCAAAGGGATTTCCCTCCAAATGCCCCTAGCACATTTGTATACCCTTTGATTTAACCCAAAGCCAAATTTGACCCCTCTCTCAAAGCTTATAGTTCTGGGTCCCATTAAACAAATTCTTAAACCCCAAGAAAAACCCAGAAAATGAAGAACAATCGAAGGATAATACCTGGTGAAGGGTTTGCCGATAAATGTTCCGATGAATTTTCCGGTGGAAGATCAAAGAAGTCTCTTATCCAAGCTCCCAGGTGCCTTACAGACGGAGTAGCCAGAACAGTTCAGGTCGCCGGAAACGGTGGTTCTTGGTTGCCGGAGTTTTCTTGTTGGTTGTCGGAAATCGCCCTTTGCTATTTGCTCTCAATACTCAAGGTTACGAAAAGTTTGAAATGGAGGAGGGAGGAAGCTTTTATACTTGGGAAAGATGAAGGGTTTATACCTGGGAAATCCAAACGGCGAAATGATAGGAGCATTAAATACCCGCTGTGATTTCCAAGGAGAATGTCCCATCATGGGACGCGTGTCAATTATTGAAGAGATCCTGGCCATCCACGTCATCAATGCTGACGTCACCATAATTTAAAATTCAAATTGACGGTTGTACGGATAACCCTAAGATAAAGAGCAAATTCCTGGCCCGTCAAGACGACCCAAGAGTTGGGGGCCACTGAACGAAATATTTCGTGATGGGCCAAGCCCAATACATCTCTACGAGACTGGGGCCCAACAAGCCCAATAATGGATCAAGGCCAATGAAGCCCATCAGAGTTTGGGCTATGACTCGTCGATACACTAGATGGCGGTCGTCGCCAATGAGCGACCAAGCCCATCTAACGACGAGCCCGCCCACCACATGGGATAAAGCCCGTCCTACGGAGAGTGATCGTCGTCGCCATTGAGCGACCTAATTCACCTGGAGAACGAGGCAACTCGCTCGTCGAGTCCTGATAAAGGCGACGACCCTACTGGACGTACAGCTCCAGGTCGTCCCTTCATTTAGCTTCCTTAATAAGCTTGATTAATTAGCTATATTGGGATAAAGTCAGACCTGACACTGGGACATTCTGTGCGTGCAATCATGGAAGCAGTAATAGTGCCAAAAGGTGTGCAGGTTGACTTTCCTTTATAAGGCAAACCACTTATCCGTGCCAGACACAGCAGTGTCCTTGCATAGGTGAAGCAATCACAACGTGACACGTGTACGCCTAGGAAACCAAGATGATCCAACGGTTGGCAGCGACCCAATCTAACGGTTCAGATGAAAACCCTAATACCACTTCATCCACTATAAATACGGGAACATGATCATGGACTAAGGTAATGCTTGTTTATATATTCACGTATACACACACCCACCTTCCTATTATCATCATTAATCAGTCCATACACTGATTCTCACGCCGGAGGGGCTTGCCGGAAGACCCCCGACGCAGTTCACGGTTCATTTCTTGTGTTGTGCAGATCACAAGTCAGCTCAATCATCTCGCTGGACAACAATACCTGAGCCCAAACGCATTCCTGCACCATCACATTATATTACCATATTCCACATTCCAACCTACCCCGCTTCATAACGGTTAGTTTTCCGGCTTTAGACTCACCTCACTATCTCTATTATACCAAAGCTAGGGCGGTGGTTGCGGCTTAAGACCCATTCCCGAGGTTCCAAAAGAGCCACCTGCAGCTTTTATTAGCAGTACATGTTATTTCTTCTATTCCTTCATGAAGATAAGAAGCAACAAGTTCCATAAACAATGGAAGAAAATATAGAGGGCTTGTCATGCTGCTGAAGAACTACATTTTGAATGTCTAAATCCATGGCTGAAGAGGCATGGCTAAACAACAAGTATAGAATTGCAAACTTTTCGCAATGTTACGACCCTGGAAACACACCTACCTATTACACTGATTCTCGCTCGTTAATACATTGCTAGGCATGGCTAAACAACAAGTATATGTGCATACTTGAAAGTAGCCAATTCTTTCATAATTAGAAACTTATCTCAACATTGCTAGGCACAATCATGCTATTCAATGTTTCTCTTGAGTCCCGAAGCCCAGTTCTGCAAGTCCCACTTCACCTGCATACACACTCCACAATTCAGGAGCCTGGTCTTCGTACTTCTTCACGAACCCTTCTAAAAACACCGGCTCAGAAAGTGTCATACAAGTAGCAAAAGATACGTCTTTTTTTACCAAGCCTTTCAATTGCAGAACTCTAACAACTGCACACCTAGGAATGAGTCTCTTTTTAAAACTGTAAGCAAACAATATCGGTTTTTTCATAACATCGGCAGGCTCAAGACCCAACTCATTCACAAGGTATTTCATCCCGTCCTCAATTTTCTTCTCGGATGTAAGCATGCACACAGGATTTTTCCTAAACGCAGATGAGATATCTTCGTCAGAAAACCCCCAGCATTTGTACACTTTCACTTTCTTTTCCCACTTTGATTTACTCATCAGAACAGTAGCATGAAGAGCGTACACAAACGAGCATTTTGATGGCTTGAACCCCAACTTAATAACTTCCTTCACCCCCGCACCTAATTTACTGTTATTCAAAGTAAGTATCCCGGCAGGGCTACTAAGTGATGACGCCACAGCTTTTTGGGGTCAGGAGCGGTTCAAGGATATCTGGCTAGGATATATTTGGTGGTTTGATGTACCTAGATCACAACACAAACAAGCACCGTTAAGGTCAAAGTTGGATGTTACTCCAACTCAGGCCCTCGGGTGTGAGAGTAAGAATACTGAGTAATAAGGCTTTGAATACCTTTGGAGTGTGTGTGTGTTTAGGTTTAGAGAGTAAAAGAGCTTACTCAATTGTATATGGAACTTACCTTGCCCAAGGGGGTAAAGGCCTTCTATTTATAGGCAATGCAATGGTGCTTGTTGAGGTAAGCAATGAGATCAGCCCTAGGGGGCACTTTGGTATTTGACCAGCTACACGTGTCCGCAGCTAATTGGTCCTGTCAGGGAGGGAACATTGACTGTCCAAGGGACATGGCTGAAAGGGACATGAGCCGTGTAGCCGGCTTATTGCATTAAATGGAATAGTAGGCGCCGGACTGAGCCGCATTGAATGCGTGATGGGGGAGCCGGCAAGTGGCCTGTCAGAGCCAGTAAGCTAACTTGCTCAGTAAGGCTTGACATTAACCGGGAAGCAGCATGTGCCCGCAGTCAATCGTTGTGCCCGCGGTCAAAGATATATGACGCGAGCACGGTTGATGCGGGCATGACTCATGCGGGCACGGATCCAGCGAGCAGGGTTCCAATGGTCCTCGACGGGGACGACGCGAGGAGGGACACGGTCTTGACCACAAGGGCCTATTTGTCCGCGGTCTTCCCTCCAGCGGTCTAGGAAATGCCACGTCACTGGTTCCTTGGACTAGACCGAGCGCGGGCCCGGTCCAGTAGATCCGGGCTCATCAATGGCCCCTAGCTCCAAGTGTGATTATTTATGGTCTGAGTGAGGAGCTACTAGAAGCTCGGTCTGCCTCAATTGCTCCTCGAGCGAGCACCAGTGTTAGCGTTTTTCCTTGTTTGTTGCTTGGCCCCATGGGCCAAAGGGAACGTTCGGGAGGCACCAGTGAGTGACACGTGGTCCCTTGCATGGCGTGCCTCCCGGTTAACAGGTGGGCCCCTTGGCAGATGAAAAGACGGGTTAGTGGTACGTCAGGGGTACGTGTCGCTCATCCAAGGGGGGCAATAAATGCAAAGGGTATTTAATTTTTCGAATTTTCAAACGTTGGAAACGGTTCATGGTCCGAGGTTGGATTTGTGGGCTAATTAATACGGGTTAACGGGTTAACCCGTATAGGTAGGCCTTATAAATACCAAACCCTTAAACCTCAAACCCTTTTTACCGTTTCCAAACCTTCACAGAGCCCTTGAGAGAGAAATCTTGCTGCGACCTCCGTGCTACTGTTTTCCGAATCCACCTCTCAATCTTTCTCTCGTAAGTAATTGTTGGGTGCTTTTTCTTCTTCATCTCCCTCTATTTTTCTTTTCCTGGTTTCTGAACAATGAGCACTCGAGAGTTTGGACCCCGCCGTCCCATAGAGTTAGGAGATGGGAGCACTCCAGACTGCTTTGTTTGTAAACGAACAGGGGGATATTTAGGAAGGTAGGCCATGGGTGGCTTAGGTTATCCCTTGAGTGCTTCGGTATTTCGCAAAAATCCCAATGGGGGCCTTTTGTCCCACCACGGTTGTGGGAGGCCAAGGATAAAAGGGTAAAAAGGAACGGTGATGTTTTGGTGTTGGGGGATACCAAAGAGGGTCGAGAAATTTTGTGATGGGGGTTTTGTGCGGGTTTCCCGCGAGAGAGGCTCGGCTCGAACGCCATTGAACTAGTAAGGAGAGCGATTCGCGTCCCCGAAGTAGTTTGTGGATCGGGAAAAGTGTGAACTAATGGACTCGACCAATCAGCGGTCGCGCGGCACCGAGCGGGGACCCTGAGTGACCCTCTAGATGTTCCCGCCCCGAGTACCATCTTTCCCCCCGCAGCGCCCGCGGCCCCTGTGGGCGGGGACACCGAGCCGAGCAGCCAGCCGAGGAACTTGACCCCTGATTTTGAGGTGACCGGAACCGGTGAAGTTGAATCGGAGGTGGCCCCCGCCGTGGTGACCCCACCGGTCTCTTTGGCTCCTCGAGCTCGGAGACCGAAGAAGATGACCGGAGAGGGGGATAGGAGGGCGGCGGGGACCTCCAAGAAGGCCGCCGAGACCACCAATATTGTGGATGCCTTCGAGAGCTCGACTCCGAGGAGGAGGAGGAGATTGTGGCCCCCGCCCGAACAAAGGCAAGAGGCCGCCTAGGGATGTGAATCCCGGTCGTGGCCGTAAGAAGACCAAGGAGGTGGCCACCATTGATCGGGAGGAGGAGATTTACGAGGTATACAATGTGGACCGCAACGCTTACCGTGTCCGCACCTTGGGGCATGTTCATTTGGCGGACAAGGATAAGCTGCGGCCAGAGACCATACAGCAGATGTCAGTGGGGACAACAAAGCTCGCGTTTTTATGGGGCCCGGTTTGAGAACGGATTGAGGCCGCCCCCGGACCCTTTCTTTACTTCTTCCCGGAGTTCAATGCCCGCCCGCCCACGCACCCGACTCCCAATGCCATCCGGGCCATTGTCTCCTTCATTGCCGTGTGTAGATTCAATGGGCTATGAACCTACCCTTGCTGGGCTCTACGCTTATTATCAGAACCAGATTAGCCGTGGTATCCTGAGCTTGAAGGCTAGGAACTACTCCACTAGGACTTTCTCTCCTCCCTCCAACAAGTTTGACCAATGGAATCAGAAGGACATTTTGGTTATTGAGTCAAGATTCGGATGGCCCTTTTCCAAACCTTCACACCCCGTCCCTATGAAGGTGTCCGCTAGCAAATATCCGGACCCTTCCTCAGCCGATGCACCTGCGCACCGCCACAGAGGCATCTGGCCCTCTACTTGGACAGCGGGGAGGAGCCCGTATATGACGTGGGCGCCATAGTGGAAGATGAGCCCCTACTGATCTACTCGGGGGTGGCTCCTCGCAGGGAGGGCGCCCCACATGCCCCCAGAGTAGTGATAGAGCCTCTGCCCCGCGACCCTGATTGGCGGGTGCACGAACATTACCGGTTGAGGCAGATTGTAAGACACCGTATGCTGGGCGCTGAGTGCGATCCTCCCGAAATAATTGGTCTCTGATTCCTTTATGAACCTGTTTGCCAATTTACTTTGCTTTTGATTTTTTGAACTGCTTTGCTAACCATTTTTCTTTCCCTCCAGAGTAGATCCGGAAGTGTATAATTTCTGATGGCTCCTCCTCTAAGTGCTGCTCAACTGAAGGCCAAGAACCAGAGGGCCAACAAGGAAGCTGCCCTGAAGAGGCAGAATGAGATGGGAGGGGTTCCCACAAAAGACAAGACTGTTCCTGTAGCGAGCAGGAGGACTGGGGAGACTCTAGCTGCTCCCAGAACCATTCTGACCACTGGGAATCTGCCTCCACCTCCCCGGGGTCCTCCTCCACCCAATGCTCTCCGGGCATCCTCTCCCGGCCGTACTATTGCCTCCGGGCATAACCAAGAGCAGTCCAGGAAAAGACCTGAGAGAGATGCGGATCTGGCGCATAGGGAGAGGTCCTCCAAGACCCAGAAAGTGGGGGATACCTCTACCCGTAGCCCTCCTGCTGCGGCCACTACCTCTACCACTGCTCCCTCCATCGCGGGGACAATATGCTCAGTAGCCTACCCGATCTCCTCCTTGGCCACCCGCGAGGAGGCATGGGAGAAAAGGAAGCAGGTGGGGGATGTGCCCGCCATTACTGGGGTAGACTTATATGCCCGGTCCTCCCAAAATTCTGCTGTGGGCATTGGGCTGATCAACAGGCTTTTTGCCCCTGATTTCTACCACCAGGTGGCTGAGAAGGAGAACCCGTCAGCCTTGATGGGGGATATTGGGGTTGCCCTTACTGAGGTAGGGACCTTTCTTCCGGCTTCCTCACTTAGCCTCTGATTTTCCACCTAATTCTGACTTTCTTCCTCGCAGGTGGGCAACAAGGCCATGAGGCTCAGGAGACTGTGGCTGTACTGTCCGCCGAGCTCGCCGGTAATACCAAGGACATGGCGGGAAACTCCGCGAGCCGGAGCTGGCCCAAGAGAAGGTGGGGACTCTGAGCTCCCTCCTGGATGCCAAGGAGAAAGAGTTCGCGACCAAGGAGTCCGATCTCGAAGGGCTTCCGGGAGAGCGGGTGGCCGAGTGGAGACTAGCCTTGCGAGAAGGCAAAGGGTCGACGGGATGAGCTTAAGGGCCACAAACTCAGTGGAGCAAAGAAATGCCGAGCTCGCGACCAAATTGGGTGCTGCGGAGGAGTCGGTCAAACTCCTGGAGGCTAAGGCAGATGAGCTCTCCGAGAAACTGCTACCCCTTACGCAGTTCAGCTTGGAGAAGGAGAGGATGCTGGCCGAAGCTCGCAAAGAGGCCATCGAGGAGTATAAGAACTCCGATGAGTTTAATGCGGAGTGCCTGGCCCAGTACGAGGCCGGTGTCCGGACACGGGAATCCGGGAACTTCGCGGCGCGGGTATATTCTCCGTGCAGCAGTTGGCCGTGATCGGCTCACTTTTGGTTGCCTCTGACGCGGTGTGTGTGCCCGGGCATGCGCTAGTTCCTCTGTCCGAGGAAGAGGTCAAGGGTTTGGATCTCTCTGCTGCGGCCTCTCTGCCTCCTGTGGCAGAAGTGACTGCCCTTGGACTGATCGCCGAACTGGATGCTCTGCGATTCGGGGACAACCCTTTAACTTTAGGGGATGCCCTGGCTCAGGTTCTTCCAGAGGGGCCAGCCCTTGGAGATCTATTCCCCGGGCGGGCAGCTCCCGCTCCAGCCTCCGCCGAACAACAAGCTGCTCCTACCACTGAGGTGCCTCTGGAGACCAGCCTGCCTTCCCCTACTCCGGACTCCGAAGCGGGCACAGGGGGTGCGGCCACCAAGGAGCCAGAAGCGAGCACCGATGGAGCGGCTACCGAGGAGCCCAAGGAGAATGCTCCCTTAGTATAGGATTTTTTGCTTTTTCTTTTTGTAATAGACTAGGATCTCTTTTGTAATAGTGTAGGAATTTTGTAAATACTTCCTTAATCATTAATAGAAGCATTTTTCTCCCCTTGGCTCCTGTACTTTTATCTTAATTGCTTGTCTCGTAGGCTATTTTGAGTAGTTTGGCAATCTTCGAGCACCTTAATACTTGCATTCTTGCCTATTACTTTTTCCAGCGTTTTTGACTTGCAATTAACTTTATACTCTCCTTCTGCGGGCAGCTTAGTAGGCCCTTTGCCCGCATTTTTTGAGTTTTCCTAACTCTTTATTCAAAACCCTTAGGTTTTTTGTGAGAGTCAGCCTTATTCTTCTATGATCGCGTTTGTTTAGCCTTGTGGCAAACTCTGAGGCCTTAACCTCGTTTGTCTGTTTGGCTTTGTTAAACTAGTTTGATCACTCTCATCCATTTACACTTATTCCCAGCCTTGCGAGCTGTGGTGTAAGTCAAAAGTAGCCAAGGCAAGCATACTTTCATAGGGCATGCAGAAGGTGGCCGTGAGGCTATTGTCCGCGCAATGTAAAGGTAGGAGCATATTTTAGCATAGAGGCCCTTTAACCCCCTGGCATCCGTATCCCCTTATTGGAGGTTCTCACTTATTTGACCCTTTATTCAAAACTCCCTAGGGTTTTTCGTGAGGGTCTCGTGGCGATCCGGTGAACGGGCTTATATGTAGGCCTTTGTCACATACAGGCATGCGAGTAACGGCCCTAACGAGGTCCTTCGCGCAATTAGTGGGTCCGGACTTCAGGTCATTGTCCCCACTAGAGTCCGTAGGCACGGGCATCATGGCCTTTGTACCTACGTTCATCTATATCCACTTATTTTTGGTGGTGTCACGCGAGCAGGAGATAGTCCTCCCCGCGATCATAGTACGGATCGTAATGGATCTTTGTACATATATAGGCATGCGGATCCTTAGATCTTTGCGCATCAGTAAGTAGGAGCTCATATGTTGGCTCTTGAACTCACTGGCATCCGCACGCGGGCATCCACCCTAGCTTTTGAGGCTGGTGGGAATTGATTTTTGCATCAAAATATGATGATAACTTCTCCCTTATATATATATAGTCTATACTCCTTCCAAAAATTACAAAGATTTTAAAAGAAGTATCTCTTAAGGTGGTCGCTATTCCAAGCGTGCTTAAGCTCTTCTCCCTCTTTTGGTCGCAATATGTAGGTGCCCTCTTTGACTATCTTTGTGACCTCATACGGACCTTCCCATTTCGGGGACAGCTTGTTGAAACCAGGTTGAGTCCCTTGGACCTCTACGCTTCTGAGTACCCGGGGCCTCCAACCGAAAAACTCCTCTTATTTACTCTTTTATCATGGTGCTTCTTCGCTTCTGTTTGTAGTTCACCATTTTTTCATGTGCCCGCATTCTCTTTCCTTCGAGATCGTCCGAGTCACACCTTCCATGTTTGCCTCGTTTTGAGACTCGTCGAAGTATGTGACTGTACGAGGGTAGGGCTACCTCAACTGGAGCCATTGCCTCTGACCCATACGTGAGCGAGAAGGGAGTTTCTCTGTTGAATTTCTTATTGTGGTGCGGACAACCCATAATGCGATCCGGAGCTCGTCCCAACCAACGTCCTCCTCGTCCTTCCAAATTTTTCTTTAAGGCGGTTAGGACTAGCTTGTTCGCGGCCTCGGCTTGACCATTTCCCGAGGATAGGCAGCTGCGGACTTACGGTGTTGCACCTTCATTCTCACACATTCGATGAATTTTGCGGAGAATTGGGTGCCATTATCTGAAATTATTGCTCGGGAACCCCAAATCGACAATAGATGTGGTCGTGGACAAAGCGATAGTGTTATCCTCCTCGGAAATAGTGGCCAAGCCCTTTGCTTCCGTCCACTTGGTAAAATAATCCACGGCCACCACGGCATACTTGATGCTTCCTCTAGCAGTTGGAAATGGTCCAATAAGATCTATCCCCCACGTATCAAACGGCCACGATGGTACCACCAAGGTCTGCTCTGTTGATGGTAGTCTAGGGATGTCCGCAAATCTCTCGGCACTTATCACATTTTCTAACATACTCCCGCGCATCCCTTCTCATTGTGGGCCAAAAGAATCCTTGGAATTTGATCTTGTACGAGAGGGTGCGAGCACTGGATGTCCGCCACAAACTCCTTCATGAACCTCGTAGAGTAAGTTGGTGACCATGTGAGTTTTAACACATCTTAGTAAAGGCTTGGTGAATGATCGCCGAAAAAGCACCCCATCGAGGACTAGGTATTTCGCGGACACCGTTACGATGGCTCTAGCCTTTACCGGGTCCTCGGGAGGGTTTGCTTCTCGATGTAATCCTTCATTTCATCCACCCAGTCCCTTACTTGATCCTCAATATTGTTTATACGTATTCGATCTATAGCGGGTCTCTCAGTGAATTCAATCGGCAATTTGTCTCCAACTCACCAATTTCTTGCTCGGTTATTCTTGAGAGGAGGTCGGCTTCCACATTGTCCTCTCTCATGACTTGGTTCGGCTCATAGTAAGTGAAATTTTTGATGAGGGTTTTGCAAGGCCACGATCTTGAGCTAGCACTGGGTTGATAGTGTCATACTCCCCCTAATTTGATTAACTATGAGTGAGAGTCGCTATTGATCTCAATATTACGAACTCCCAAGTCTCTTGCCAATTCCATGCCCGCTATAACCGCTTCATATTCAGCTGATTGTTTGATGCCTCGAACTTGAATCTCAAGGCCCTCATAAATTTCTCCCCGCGGGTGCGATCAAAGTATGCCCGCTCCATTTGATTAACTTGCTCGCGGAGCCGTCCACATATAGAGTCCATACCTCTTACGGACGCTCCCCGGGTTGATCAATTTGCATCGTGCTCGGGCCTTCGGGTCATCCTCGATTCTGCTCGCTTTCTCTTCCCGAGGTTGCCGTCCGCTAATTTGAATGATGATTCTACTACAAAATCAACTAAGGCCTGGGCTTTGATTGTCTTTCTCGGGAGTAGGTGATGCGGAACTCGGTGAGCTCTATAGACCAAGCTAGCATTCTCCACAGAGGACTCTGGTTTATGTAAAACCTTTCTACAGCGGGGCCTCGGTTAGTACGGTTATAGGATGTGCAGAAAAGTAGGCTCTTAATTTTCGAGCGGATACAAGCAAGGCGTAAGCTAACTTTTCTATATTAAGATAACGCTCTTCTACGGCGGACGGTGCCTTACTTACATAATAAAGCTGGTTTTGGGAGTTATTCTCCTCCCTTACAAGAACGGCCTCTTGCCCGGATCGATGTGACTAAATCTGAAAAGAGCTCTTCTCAGGGCACCGGGCCTTTGAGTAGAGGTGGGTGCCCGAGGTATGTCTTGACTTCTTCAAAAGCCTGACGGCACTCGGTGCTCCATGTAAATTCACGGCTCTCTTCCCCACTTTGAGAGTTTTGAAGAAGGGAGGCATCTCTCTGGCGACCGCGAGATGAAGCGGCGAAGTGCGGTGATGCGACCATTGAGTTTTTGTACATCCTTCACGCAGGCGGGAGGTTTCATGTCTAATAGGGCCTGGATTTTCTCTGGATTAGCCTCTATCCCTCTTTGGTTGACCATGAACCCGAGGAACTTGCCCGCCTTGACCCCGAAAGCGCACTTAAGGGGTTTAGCTTCATGTTGTTGTGGCGCAAGTTTTGAAGGTTTCCTCCACATCGAGCTCGTGGGAGTTTTCCTTAGTTTTTATGACCATGTCGTCGATGTAGGCCTCGGTTTACTGCCTAGTTGGTTTTTAAAGACCAGATTGACCATGCGGCGATATGTGGCTCCTGCATTCTTTAGCCCAAAGGGCATCATAGTGTAGCGGTATGTCTTGCCGCGACAATGAAGGCTACAGAGCGGACATCTTCGGGAGCCATCGGATCGATGGTAGCCGGAGTAGGCATCAATGAAGCTTAGAACTCGTGTCCGGCTATAGAATCCACCAATCTGTCTATGCGAGGAAGAGGAAACAATCCTTGGGGCATGCCTTGTTGAGATCGGTGAAATCAACGCACATCCTCCATTTGCCATTGGATTTCTTAACCATGACCACATTGGCCGGCCATTTGGGGTAGGAGATCTCCTTTATTATCCCCGCTTTTAGCAATTTTTCCACCTCTTCCTTGATGGCAATCTCTTTCTCAGGGAGAAATATCGGATTTACGGTGAATGTTTTTGAAGGAGGGGTCATCGTTGATTTTATGGAGGATCACGTCCTCGCTGATGCCTTGCATATCTTCCACCCTCCAAGCGAACACATCGCAATTTGCTCTAAGGAACTCAATAAGTATCCTTCTTTCCTCGTTTGTGAATTTCCATTGACCTTAGCTTGTTTGCTCGGGAAGTGGGGATTGATTACCACCTCCTCGAGCTCGTCGTTAGGTTGAAGGTCGCCTGATTTCACGATTGTGCGGGAGTCAATGACAATAGTTGGGGGGTTGACTGAGCTTCGGTCGGTGTTGCCATTGAATATATGATATCACGGTCAATTTCCCCCTCTATTCCTCGATCAATATAACCTCCCTCAGAGGGCGGCCCAAGCTGCTTCGATTTTCTGCTCATCTTGAGCTCCACCTTTGTGGAATGGAAAGAAAGCATGCCAATCGGTACGGGTGGCGGCGGGAGTGCAAGAGCTTTCCCCTTTTTTGACTTGTCCTCGCCCTTTCCCTCTATTATTTTGTCCTCGCCCTCTATCTGCGGGCAGGATGTCGCCTTTCTGTTCTTTCCTTTTTTCCTCCAAAGGTGCTCGGAGGAATCTCCCGGCCTGGTTCTTGATGGTAGCAACTCCG
Source organism: Adenophora triphylla var. japonica (assembly GCA_022495995.1). NCBI lineage: Eukaryota > Viridiplantae > Streptophyta > Magnoliopsida > Asterales > Campanulaceae > Adenophora > Adenophora triphylla. The sequence goes on along the minus strand of JAFEMH010001798.1, from coordinate 121,412 downwards.
CCGGGGTGTTAAATTTCACCCTTTGGTGGGGACGGACGCAACTATTCCCAATTCGGCTGGCGATTCTGTAGAGAATGGCATTGTATTGGGAAGGAAGATCGACCACCATGAAAGTTATCTTGGCCGTCTTACGCATGGGTTTTCCCCAATAGCTACGTCAAACACAATCGTCCCCTTTACCCTTACGGCGTGGTTGGTGAAGCCTTCGAGCATGCCCGCATATGGAGTGAGATGTGCTTAGTCATTCTCATTCCAATCAAAGTATGGTAATAGAGTATGTCGCGGGCGGCTCAGGTATCTACCAACACTCGGCCTATGTTTGCCGGTTGATTCTCATTACGAGGGTGAGTGGCCGTGTGGAATGAAAAAGGGTGGAGGCAAGTTCACTCCTTTTGAACCCAATTTCCTGCTTTTCCTCCGGAGCCGGGCGGGGATGGAGAAAACCTTCTCTAATGTCCGAATTTGGAGGGACAACTGCCTACTAGAGGGAGGTTCCTCCCCGATGAAGTTAATGTCATAGTCCCAAAATCGTCATCATTATTATCTCTTTCATTTACATGCGGTCCCCGCGTGTGTGTCGTGCCGCTGATCATTGTTATTGGGGGCGTATTGTTTCCCTTAACCCACTTGGTTAGCTCCCGTTATTGATTTTCTGTTTGGATTACTCGCTTGGTGGAAACAGATCCTCGATTCCGTGCAGTGGTCGTTGTGATACTCACAGAACTTAAGTCTACTCCTCTCATTTGGCTTTCGAAGCATGGGGGAGGAGCGGGGAAAGTCTGAGGCTCTCATGATCACCACCCTTGGGTCGGTGAGCTACGTGTAAGCTGTTTCGGCCATGGCCTTTTTGAGCCTTTACGATCCCGGCCTCTGTTTTTGCCACGATTATTGGTGTGAGCGAGGCTGCAGGGTGGTCTCCTGGACTTGGCTTATCCTTTCTTTCGCGAAGCTCGGGAGCGGGCACACTAGGCTCTTCGGCGGAGGCGATGGCCGAGGCCCTTTCATACATTTCCTCCCATTTGATTTAGGTTTGCTTTGGAGGCAAAATTCATTTTGAGGAAGGAGGAACCGAGGCCGCCCTCAAAACATAGTCGATATCTCCCTCGTCCGGGTCCACAATCTCCTCGCTCACCTTCTGAACCGGGATATATAATCTTTTGTAGGCTCGTTTGGTGCACCTTGACACGGACAAGATCTGTCTTTGGTCTAGCGGGCACACCTGCTCCGGCAAGGCATTGAGGAAGAGAACTCGAATGACTGAATGAATCTGGATACACCGGGGTTTGAGGGCTAGCATCCAAGATAGGGCTTTGCCGGTGAAGGTCGCGGCCAAAGCTTTGCACATCACGGCTCATCCGCGGAGAATAAAGCCATGCGGCCCTCAAATCTTCCCATATGACTCTTGGCATTTTTGGATCCGTCATAGGTGTCCATCTCGGGGGTTTGCCCTCGGATCGGTGCCGCGCAATTTTATCGGCTGAAGGCGTCCATGGTGCGGCCACACCACAGGCGGCCTTCGATGGGTTTCCCACATCTTACGCATGAATTCCACAAACTCGGGGTTCGATCATCAACCTTCGCTTTTTAGCTCGTGGAGCCACGGCCTTCTCCTTGACGAGCGAGTGCGGCTTTGGACCTCGCACGGCGATTTGCGTGCCTCTTCCCCATTTCCTCGCTATCGTCTACATGCACCACGCTCCGTTTGGCCGGTGTCCCGCTCGAGGTGGGTCGACCCGGTTTGCCCCGCGGCTTGACTAGCAAGCGAGTTAGCGGGAGCTCGTTGGGAGAACCTTTGTGACCCTTGAGGGAGCTGTAGCCCTCCATTGGCCTCTATTTCAAACATTTCCATCTCCGCGTCGTTGATGGCCATGGCCTCCGCGACCGGTTTGGACTTGGAGGCAAGGATTTCCTTCCTTCTCGGGATTTGCTGCGGTGAAAGTGGGGTGGTTAGATTGGTGTTTTTATGTGAGCTTGGGGAGTTTTGGGCTAGTGTTTAGTAGGGCGTGGGCTTTCTCGGCACGGGCTTCCTCGGTTAACCGGTGTAGAACTCGTTGAGTGGGGATTTTTGAGGCGAGAATGGGCCCCCATTACATTTGAAAACAGAGCTGGTTTGCCTTTCCCTATTGACGTTGGAGGGTTCGGCTTGGTTCTCCTCCTCTAGGGTCAAATGACCGGCATTTTCGAGAATTTGAGACATGTCTCGGAAAGACGAAAATAGCTGAAAGAAGTGTCTTTTGGCGGTCGGTTGTTTAGACTACAAGGTGTGTACGAAAACAAAAGTTTTAAACGGGAAAAACTTAGTGATGTAAAAGAAGAGCCTTTCGGCCTTTGGATTTGTTTAGGACACGTGAGGTGCCTTGAAAACAAAAGATTTTTAACGAGAAAACGAAAGAAAGTCGATTTTAGGCAATGGAACCACTGATGACGCCACAGCTTTTTTGGGGTCAGGAGCGGTTCAAGGATATCTGGCTAGGATATATTTGGTGGTTTGATGTACCTAGATCACAACACAAACAAGCAGATTAAGGTCAAAGTTGGATGTTACTCCAACTCGGGCCCTCGGGTGTGAGTAAGAATCTTGAGTAATAAGGCTTTGAATACCTTTGGAGTGTGTGTGTGTTTAGGTTTAGAGAGTAAAAGAGCTTACTCAATTGTATATGGAACTTACCTTGCCCGAGGGGTAAAGGCCTTCTATTTATAGGCAATGCAATGGTGCTTGTTGAGGTAAGCAATGAGATCGGCCCTAGGGGGCACTTTGGTATTTGACCGGCTACACGTGTCCGCAGCTAATTGGTCCTGTCGGGGAGGGAACATTGGCTGTCCAAGGGACATGGTGAAAGGGACATGAGCCGTGTAGCGGCTTATTGCATTAAATGGAATAGTAGGCGCGGGTGAGCCGCATTGAATGCGTGATGGGGAGCCGGCAAGTGGCTGTCGAGCCGGTAAGCTAACTTGCTCGGTAAGGCTTGACATTAGCAGGAAGCGGCATGTGCCGCGATCAATCGTTGTGCCGCGGTCAAAGATATATGACGCGAGCACGGTTGATGCGGGCATGACTCATGCGGCACGGATCCAGGAAGAGGGTTCCAATGGTCCCCGACGAGGCCTTGAGGAGGTGACACGGTCTTGGCCTCGACACAAGCGGCCTGTTGTCCATGATGCTTCCACTCCGTGATCCACAGGAAATCTTGGCGTCACTTGCCTTGGATAGGCAGAGCGCGGGCCCGGTCCAGTAGATCCGGGCTCATCACTAAGCATGTATGAAATCACAGACTTAGTGGCTCCCACTTCTCTTAAGATCTCAATATTGGGGGTGATATATCGTTGTATACCTGATTTGAAAAGTCTAAAGCTCAAACCAGACACAACTTTTGTGTCATCAAGTAACACACCCGGTTCTTCAAGCTAACACTAAAAACGTAAGGGGACAAAGAACAAAACTCAGCTAGTCTACGCTCCCCAAGCCCCAATGAACGAAAGAACTCGAGTTTTGGGATTAAATTACTTTTAGGCCTGGCTAAAAGTACAGATGGGTCTTTGCTCACAAGTTTGGCAATGTGGGTATTTTCAAATCCATAATCTCTCAGGATAGCTAGAACCGATTCCGGATTATCAGAGTTCTTAATCTTTACTTTCTTGGAGGCAGAAATTGCAATATCTGGCGACAACCTACATGAATTTATCAAGTAAGAAACTGTAAATGAGTGTTCTTATGAATCTTGTTCAACCACATTCACTGATCTTTCCATTGTTTTTAAAGAGAAAATCTTTCTACTGGACAATAAATTGTTTACTTTATCATGTGAAAAACCCAACTGAGAAATGCCCAAATTACTTAAATTTAGTACAAACCCATCTGTGGGTGTTAAATTATGAAGAAAACCCAACTGAGGAATGCCCAAATCTCTTGAATTTAGTACAAATCCATCTCTGGATGATGAATTATGTCTATAGCAAGAAGTACACAGTTCATTTACAGTATAGGACAGCGATGAAACCATAGTTGGAGATTGAAGAACTCACCAAGAAATTCGGAAGCCGGTACTTGGTAATCGGACAAACGCACAGTTCTATAATCAGCGATGCAGCTACTCCCTCCGTCCCAGCCCACTTAGGAAATTTTGAAATGGCACGAGGATTAAGGAAAAGGTAAATGTTGTGAGTGTAATTTAAAAATAGGAGAGAGAACGAGTGGAGGGAATAATAAATTATAATGGTGTTGTGAGTATTAAAATAATGTAGGAGAGAAAATGAGTGGAGAGAATAGTGATTTAAGGTTTCCATTTTGGGAATTCTTAAGTGAGGTGGGACGCCCAAAATGGAAAGTTTTTTTAAGTGAGGTGGGACGGAGGGAGTATATTGTAATTAATTTTAGGGATTATTACCTCCTAGTCCTCCTCCCTAGTCTAAACTATCATATAAGACAAACATTTTGGAAATTAACCGTCTAGTCCAATGTTCGGAATCAATATTATCATAGGGTACATGAATCATTTATATGACAGAACTACCCCCTTACCCAAACTTAGCCCCTCCCTATTAACTCTGGTCACCTCATCCTTTCTTCTCCGACAACCCTTCCTCACCTCACCTCCGGATCTTCGGTCATCCCTTTCCCACATCTTATCATCACAAATCTACCTTCCTCTCAATTTCTCTCTCTAAACTCAACTGATCACCCCTTTCCTCCCCAACTCTGGCCACCCCCTCCCCATCTCAATGTTTTCAAGATCTGCCGAACCAAAGCCATTTCGTCCGGATCTGGAAAACATTAGCAGAGTGTTCAAATTCCTCTTCCCTCATTTTGTCTTTTCCAGCGATCCCGCTTTCCCTCTGTCGTTCGACAGAAAAAAAGAGACGGGGGTATAAATCTCACAATATTGTAAAAATAGACGCAACTAAAATTAATTGGGATCTGAATTAAAAACAACTACTCCCTCCGTCCCAGACCAAGGGTGGTCGGGATGGATTTCACGCTTCTTAAGAATTTTTTTAAAAAATGAATAAAAGTTAAATGTGGGATAGAGAATAGTAGTTAATGATTGATTTTTTTGTAAATATGTTAACTTTATAAGGGTATAATGAATGATTTTTTTGTAATATGGGGTAGGGAATAGTAGTTAATGATTGGTTTTTTAATAGGAGAGAGAATGAGTGGGAGGAATAGTAAGCTAATGATTGGTTTTTTTGTAAATATGTTAAAATTATAAGGGTATAATGAACGGTTTTTTTGTAAATATATGGAGATGATAAGGGTATAAATATATTCAAAAACTTGCAATTTATGGAAAGGAACTCTTGATCTGGGATGGACCAAAAGGGAAAGTAGAACCCTTGACCCTTGGTCTAGGACGGAGGGAGTATGAATTAACAATTATGTTAAATAATCTTATAAAATTACAAAAATAGAGGCCATAAAATACTTAAAACAACTATAAATTGACAAATATGTCACATAATCTCATAAAATTGCATAAATAGAGGTAATAAAATACTAAAAACAGTTGTAAACTTAATTAAAAACAAACGTGAACTTAACAAATATGTAACCTAATCTCATAAAATAGCAAAAAAAATAAGCCATAAAATACTAAACACAACTGTGAACTTAACAAAAAACAATAATTATTTAACAAAAAACAGTTGTGAATTTAACAAGAATGTCAAATAATCTCATAAATTGCAAATAGAGGCCATAAAAGAAAAAAACAACTGTAAACTTAACAAATATTCAAAATAATCTAATAAAATATCAAAAATAGAGGTCGTAAAATACTCAAAATAATTGTGAACCTAACTATAAACAACTGTGAACTTAACGAAAACAGTTGTGAATGAACAAATTATGTCTGATAATCACATAAAATAGCAAAAATAGAGGGAATAAAAATACTAAAAACAACAATAAACTTCATTAAAAACAACTGTGAATTATGTTAAATAGAAGACATAGTCATGCAGAAATTGTGAATTGAACTAAAACAATTTTGAACTTCTCTTATTTGTTCTTGGAATAAGCGTGAAAAACAATTGTAAACTTCTCGAAAACAACTGTTAACTTAGAGCAACTGTGAACTTCTCAAAGTTGATTCAAATTATATATTGATTCTACTAGTTTGATTTATCTTGACAATACAAGCACAACACTGATTTCAGATTTTTTTTTTTTTTTGACTTCTGGATGTTAAGATATTTCATTTTAAAGTTTAGAGGAAAAAAAGAGAGAGAGAGAGAAAGAGGAGAGAGAATGCGCAAAAATGGAGCTAGAATTCCTTCACGTGTGTCCACGTCATTTAACAGAGTGGCACAAGCGTAATTTTCATCAATTTATCAGGGACACGCGTGTCCACCAATAACTACAAGACCTGGTGGTCAATTTGAAAAATATGTGTTCTTGGTGATCCTTTTTGTTAGGGTGAAGCACAATTTGGTAATTGCTCCTTAATTTTATCAAATTCTCTGAAATTTTAGAGAATTGTTATATAGGCCCGTAAAATTGTTAAGTGAACCAATATCATTAAATTTACCCCCAAAAAATTAAAATAAACTCCTACCTTTCCCTTTATACCCCTTAACCTATTTACCCATTAACTCTCACTCACCCATCCACACCCATTAACCATTAACTCTCACCCACTCACCCACAATCATCAACACTCTTTGACTAACTAGAGAGAGAGAGAAAGAGAGAAATCAGATTTTTGGGATTTTGTTTCATTAAATATTTGTTGTTATAGTTTTAATTTGAGAATTCTTAGGGTTTAATTTGTTCAAATTTGGACTTAGGGTGGTTCGGCTACTAGTGGCCGAATTTCAAGATCTGGTCGGTTAGTAGTGGCCGAAAATTCTCAAATTGTTATCCACACTCGGCCGAATTTCTTGAATATTTCATTAGCTCCTGGCCGAATTTTTAGAATATTTTTTGAACAATTATTCACATCCTATTATGTTTGTTTTATGTTTGAACAATTATTTTCATTCGATTATGTTTGTATTATGTTTTTCACAATTATTCTCATTCGAAAACCTTGAAACTGTTCGGCCACTACCTGTCGAAACTCATAATAAGGTTGGTTTCTGATTTTTTTTTTTTTTTTGTAAAACTCGTGTTAAAACAATGTTATGTAACTAAATGTTAGGCCAAAATAATTTTAATTTTTTTTACCTAAATTACAAAAGTTCGGCCGGTACTAGCCGACCATTCACAAAAATCGGCCATAGATGCTGAATTTTATTAATGATTCGGATGGGTGTGACCGAACTTTTTTTGTTTTTCAGCCGGGTGTGGCCGAACTTTTTTTTTGTTTTTCGGTCGGGTGTGGCTGAACTTTTTTTTTGTTTTTCGGCCGAGTGTGGTCAAACTCCCCATATTTTTCGGACGGGTGTCACCGATTTTTGGAAAAAATAATCCAACTCTAGCCGAATTTTTGCCACGAAAACAGAATGTTTAAGACAACAATTTTGCAAATTTATATGGTTAGAAAGTGAAGAAGTATATAGATATAGAAAAATATAGAAATACGAACATTTCATTATCTTCACAAGAAGAAGTTTTTTTTTTTTTTTTAAAAAGTTGTCAGAGTTTCATTTCAAGAAGAACATTTGATCTGACAATTGTTCTATAATGTTGTACAAATGTGAATTTGCTCGGACTCGAGAAGCCTATGATACCACGGTGAATAGTACTTTGAACATGATCAATAGCCATTCGGGTCGCTATACTTATCTGATAAACCATTTACCTGCGAAACTCGTGCATAACTCGTGTTAACTGTGACATTTGTTATGAGACAAAGGGAACATTGGTGTTCCCGTGTTAAAATGGTGAAACTTCAATAAAGAAACAATATACACTAGGCATAATCCAAGACAAGTGATTACATTTTCATAGTCATTTCTACAATAAAGTAGCTACTTGTGGCAAAAAAAAAAACCCAGTGAATGCGCTTCCTCTTCACCGCGTGAGATTAAACACGTTACGATTGAGCTATACCTCACATCTCTTCGGATCTAAAGCCTAGTTCTTGGAGCCTAATACGACCTTCATAGACACTAAGCAATTGAGGAACATGTTCTCCGTACTTCATCACAAATTTTGCCAAGAATACCTTCTCTGGTCGCAAGATAAAAGAACTCAACTTTAAATCTTTTCCCAGTAAGCCCTTTAACTGCAGAACTTTGACAACTGACGCCCTCGGAACAATTCTCCTCTGTAAACTGAAATCAAGCACATTTGGGCAACTAGCAATATCGCTAGGCTTAAAACCCATTTCGCCGACCAAATATTCAATGATACCCACAATTTTCTCCTCAGCAATATGCATGGAGTTAGGATACTTTCTGAATATATCAGCAATCTGATCATCTGAAAATCCCCATTTCTTGAACTTTTCCACTTTACTTTCCATCGTTGATTTACTCATTCTGATAAACACAGGGAGTACTCGCACAAACGTTACTCGCGTTTGATCAAATCCCAATCTAATAGCCTTATCTACTGCAGCTTTAAACTGCTCTTTAGGCTTACAAAATGTAAGAAAATAATTAAGCAAAGCAAAAGAAATCATAGATTCAGACACTCCGGCTTGTCTCAAGGCTTTTACATTTGGCCCCAACCTTTGTTTAACATCATACCTGAAAATCCGAGAATACCCTTTTATAGCAGCAACAACTTTCGCATCGTCATCAAGAACACTCTTCAAGAAATTATAACACGGGATAATCCGTCTCTCTAAGCTATGTCCAAGTATATTCAGATACGAAGTCATAAGATTTGCCATATCGTAATCCGAAAGCCCTAGGGAACGAAAGAACTTCGAATTTGGGTATTAATCTTATCTCGGGTTTGCATACTAACAGACTTGGATCTTGCCTAATAGCTTTAGTAATGTGGGTATCATCAAATCCGTAATCTTTAAGAAGAGCAAGAACAAAATCTGGTCTTTGTAGGGTATTATCGAAAGGAAATTTATTCAATCTCTTGGCTAGAGCAACAGCTTCTTCTGGAGAGAACCCGCAAGTTTCTATTAGGTAAGACACTGCAAATGGGTTCCGGAGTTGCCTTTCCGGCGGGACTACGGCTGAGCTTGTTCTTGATTTGGATGATAACAAAATTGTACCTGCTCCAGATTGGGAAATGCAGAAAATTCTTGGATTTGCTGCTACAATCCCATTTGGGTATGAAAAATTTCTTACATTTAGTAAGAAAGCATTGGTGTAGGAGAGATTAAGGTTGCAGGATAAAGCATACAACATTATTATGAAACCCTAAATCAGCAGATTGGGGAGAAACAATTTGTAGATAAATCTTAGGAGTTTAAGAAAAGTGCAGAAAATTGAAATTCGGAAACCTTAGAAATATCCAGCTGAAGATGAAATTGTTGTGGATGAAACGAAACCTTCTGGGACGTACTGGAACGTAGGTAGGACCGAATGGCTCCTTGGTAGGATATGGGCATAGGCTAAGCAGAAGTAAAAGTGTCGAGAACACCTGCACCACTCTTATATACTCCCTCCGTCTCATATTATCTTTACCCATTTTGTTATTTTATCCGTCCCGCTTTAAAGTCACACTTTTCTAAAGAAGAAACTTTTTAATACTTCTTTATTCATGAGACCAACTTGTCATACTCACAACACTTTTCAAATTTACTATTCTCTCCACTCATTCTCTTTCTTACCCACTCACAACTCCTACTTTAATAACATTATTCCTTATTTTTCGTTCTCAACAGTAAATGAGTAAGCTATTATGGGATAGAGGGAGTATAAGTATATTGTATCATAATTAATTTAACGATTACTTATCAATGATAATGTTACGGTAACGGTCCTAAATAAAAAATTAAATTTTGCTTTTACCATCCCTTTTAAAACTGCAAAAAAACATGAAAATTAAGGAGAAAAAAATATTAAAATTTTGTGAATATGAATAATGGAATAGAAATTATTAGTTTGATAGAAAATAGTAAGTGAAATAGTTTGATTGTTTTGGAATGAGAATAAGGCACATAGTTTTTTATATTTAATTGGGACGAATTCGTAGTCAAAACAAAACAAGTTATTCAATGTTTTACAAAAGTGAGAAGTGATTAGATATCTAATCATGTAAATTAAATGTTTTGGAATGAGAATAAGACACTTGTTTTTGACAAATTATTATATATCTCTGAAAATTTCTGGTCTTGTACCCTCAATCATATCCAATCTTACTAGTCTAAAGTGTTAGAACATGGATTAATTAATATGTGTCATTTAATTTCATGTTTTATAATCATTTAAATAATGTTAAAGTATAGAAAAAATATGTAGAATTCCATTAGGTATAAGATTACCATTAAATGATGGGCATAATGGTAATATCTTATACATCAATAGGTGTAGTCCTTAAATGAAGTGCCCCTTGGATTCCTTTATAAAGGCCTTTCCATCAGCCTATGAAACCACTAGTTTTTACATTCTCATTCATTCCAAAATCTTCCTAAGTACTTGAAGACTAAAGAGAATAAGGACATTCATCATTTAGAAGATCTACTCTTCCCTACTTTGAAGACTATCTTCATACTTTCTCCTTCTACTCAAGAACAAGACTAAGAACATAATCATGGAATCACAAGGTACACGCTTCCGTCTTCATCTTCTTCTCTTCTTAATCTAGTTATGAGATGGTTCATGGTTTGATGGATCATTTTGTTCCAACAATTGGTATCAGCGCGTACTCATATACTAGATTGAGTTTGAATTTCTTATAAAGCCTTATGCTTTAATTTGTTTCATATTTGTAATCCTTGTGTGATTTCATTTGGTTTTGTTCTTGTTCATGATACTCATCTTGTCTAAGAGTATTTTATTCATAACTTCATTCTATTTCTGAATTTTGATTTTACTCAAAAGGCTTTCAATTCTTAATGTATGATTATCCCATTTTTGAACATAGCCACCATCCTTGGATGCGTTGTGAGTTTGTTCATATACATAGCCACACATTTAAAAAATGTGATGTGAGTATGCGGATCTACTTGCTTTGGTTGAATATTGATTCACCATTAAGTTAAGAATTGATAGTCTAAATCTGGAAAATTGGATGTTATGGCTCGATGTCCTGGCAAAGGGCCCGGCGCCCTCCGAAGGCGCGGGCCTAACTGTCGTGTAGACTGGTATCGGACCACAAAGGAGGTGTGGGGGGCGTAGCCCCCCCCCCCCCCCCGCGGTATGGTATGGAAATTTGGACCATAATTGTTCATAAAAGGGTGTAAAAATTGGTGACTTTTAGTCAAATCTGGGCAGTGGGCAGCTTGGGCGGTCGCCCACCTTGATCTGAGCGGCCGCCCATGTGTACAGAAGCTTCAATGTTTGTAGGATTGCAGCTTGGGCGACCACCCACCTTACCTGTGCGGCCGCCCATGTGTACAGCAGCTTCAATATTTGTGGAATTGTAGCTTGGGCGGTCGCCCACTTTACCCCCTCTGATGAAGTCATTTCCTTTTTGGTCTTTTGTGATAATTTATTGATAAAATATGGTATCTGGACACCAGTCACGCTGATTGGCGGTTCTTAGAGTTGTCAAAACTTTAAGAATGGACGGGTAGAACAAAAGGATATTGTCTTTTATTAATAAATTTCATTTGTTTCTTTACCCTTTAAATTTTCTGAAATTACCTTAAGTCCTTATGTTTCCGATTAATTATATCCTTAACATTTTGAACGAAATTAACATGCTTATTTCTCAAAGAAGACCTTGTTGATCAAATTCAAACTTGTTAAAAGATGAATGTAAATATTGATATGTGATAACATGCTTGTTTCCCAAAGGAGACCTTGTTGTTGACTAAGTATTTGCATTCATAAGGTAATAATTAAATTAAACTTTAGGTCATTTTAAAAACTTTGAACCATTCCAAAGGAAGGCGGGTATTTAAAGTGAATTGCTTATATTTTTTATTATCGGGTAACTAGTACCTTAAACTTTAGGGCATTTTTGTACTTGAACCGGCCCAAAGGAAGGCAAGTACTTAAATTGTGTTGTTTAAGCTATTTTTTTACCCTAAGATAAATCAAATTGCGAGTCAATTCGCAATCCAAAGATTAGTCTTGATGTCATATTGATTATCTTTTATTTTTGATGGGATTCATTGATATAATTAATCACTTTATTCATTATGTAGTTTCTTATATATGTTTTATGTTTCATCTTGTTCTTTTCCTTCAGATTTGATTAATGCTTCATCCGTAACTACTGCTATAAATGATGTACCATTGATTACTGGGACTAAACTTAAAACTTGGAAAAATAATATAACGATGATCTTAGGCAATATGGACATCGATCACGCATTAGGGGAATCAAGTCCCGCTGCTCTCACTAAAGAAAATACCATTATAGAACTGAAAAATGTTGAGCAATGGGAACGGTCCAACCGCGTGAGTCTAATGATCATGGAAAATGCAGTTTCAAAGACATTTTTGGACAATGTCTCTGAGATCGAAAATGCTGAGTTTCTCTTTGAATTCTTGTGAAAACTTGTTTCCATACGGTACAAGGGTGACGAAAATCTTCGGGAGTACATTATTGAATTATTTCATCTTTCGATCAAACTAAAGGCACTTAAGTTAGAGATTTCGGAAGATTTGTTCGTGCACTTAGTTTTGATATATCTTCCTCCTCAATTTGGTCCTTTTGAGGTGACCTATAAATGTCGAAAGTACAAGTGGAGTATTAATGGATTACTTTCACATATGACATTAGAGGAAGATAGGATGAAATATCTTAAATTAGAAAGTACTCACTCAACATTTACTTTTTTTCGTGGGATTAAGAGAAGAGGGAAGAAAATTGCGATTGCAAGTAAGAAGCATAAGGAATCATTTAAGGGTCATAAAGTCAAGAAATGCTTCTTTTGCAAGGACCTTACTCGCATGAAGAACGACTACCATAAGTATCGCGAATGGCGAATTCAGAATGGTAAGTCACTGGTCTTGTTTGTACTAAGGCAAATATTGGTTTCAATTCCTTAATATACATGGTGGTTGTATTATGTTGCAACAACTAACATTAGGTCATGTATGCAGAGTTGCCTGAATTACCGAATTCCCAGTGAAGATGATAAATACATCTATATGGAAGCTGGAAATCCGGTTGAAGTTGTAGGCATAGGGACTTTTTAATGACAAGTACTGGCTATTATTTTTGTTTTAAATAATACATTCATTGTACCATCTTTTGATGGAATTTAATATCTATCACAATTTTGAACAAGGAATGTTACTCTTGTTCTTTTGGTAATAATAAATGTGATCTTTATTTTAAAATCCAATCTTGTCGGTACTAGTACTTTGTCATATATCGATAATCTTAATTTACTTGATACAGTCAAGAAAATGAATGAGTCCCATAATAATGAAACCAAAACTAAAGGCACTAAGAAAAAGTTATTAAGTGAAAATTCTTGTATTCTATGACATAGGCATTTGGGTCATATCTCCAAAGGGAAAATTGATAAACCTTATGTCAGAGGAAATCCTAAAACAACTTGATACTCCGGATAAAACCTTTTGCATTAAGTGTTTTAAAGAAAAATTTACAAACATTACAGGAAATAGGATCTTTGAGAGTGTCAAAAGTCTTGAAACTAATTCATATGGACATTTGTGGATCATTCACTAACCCTTCATGGAATGATCAACAATATTTCATTACGTTCATGGATGATTACTCTCGTTATAGATACATTATTTTCTTCATGTAAAGTTTCAATCATTGGACGTTTTCAAGTCTTTTAAGGCATAAGAAAGACTATTAAGAACGTTAAAATCCGATCATGGTGGTGAAAACTGCGTACGGTATAACGTTTTGGGTGAATAACGTCCGGGCCCTTTATACTCGCTATCTTGAAGAGTGTGGGATTGTCCCTCACTACTCCATGTCGGGCAAACCTAGTATAGTGTAGTGGGGAGACATAATAGAATCCTTAAGAATATGGTAAGAAGTATGTTTTCTTGTACTTCTTTACCTCACTCATTATAAGAGATGCATTAAAGAACCGCTACTTATATTCTCAATAGAGCTGCTTCAAAGGCTACCGACAAAACTCCGTATGGACGTTAAGATCCTTGGTAGTTACTTTGTAGGGTATGCTAACAGATCTAGGGGATATAAATTTTATGACCCGAAAACTAGAACATTTTTCGAGACTGACAATGCTAGGTTCTTTGAGGATGTTGAATTTAGTGGGAGAAATAGTAATGATCTGATCTATTTTGAATTTGATCTGATCTATTTGAATTTGAAGAGTCATAGGAACCACTCTATATTCCTCAAACTTTAGTTCCCGTTGGAAATCAAGTAATTACACCTGAAATTCAACAAGAACATACAATTCAAAATAATATAGAGACTCCCGTAAATAACGGACAACATGAGAATGTTGGACATGAGGAAATTCAACAACCTCAATTTAAGGATGAACCAGTGCCCTTAAGGAGATCTACTAGAAGAAATGATATTCCGGATATTTATGATATGTGTCTTGCGGAGAATTAGGACACTTTAGGTTTAGTGGGAGATGATCTAATCACCTTCCATGAAGTCATTAATAGTCCTAATTCTCATAAGTGGATCAATGCCATTAATGAGGAGTTAAAATCAATGAAATACAATGATCTTGTCCCATTACCTGAAGGTGTAAAATCTATTGGTTATAAATTGATATTTAAAATCAAAAGGGATTAGCAAGGTAATGTGGAAAGATATAAGACACATCTGGTTGTTAAATGATTTACTAAAAACAAAGGCATTGATTATAAAGAAACATTTTCTCCGGCATCTTCTAAAAACCTCTTTTAGGATCATTATGGCATTAGTGGCACATTATGATCTTGAGCTTCATCAAATGGATAATAAGACAGCTTTTCTCAATGGTGATATTGAGGAAACTATCTATATGAAGAAACCAGAAATGGTGACTGATTCAGATCAAACTAGTCAACTAGTTTGTAAACTTAAGAAATCCATTTATGGGCTTAAGCAAGCATCTCGTCAATGGTACTTAAAATTTAATCAAGTTGTTCTTTCATTTGGTTTTGAAACGAATCTTGGTGAAGATTGTGTATATCATAAGTTCAGTGGGAATAGATTTATAATTCTGGTCTTATATGTGGATGACATTTTACTTGCTAGTAATGATAAGGACCTTCTAAAGGAAACTAAGAAATTTCTCTCAAACATATTTGAGATGAAAGATCTTGGTGAAGCTTCTTTTGTATTAGGAATCCAAATACATCGTGATCGTTCACGAGGTATTTTAGGATTATCACAAAAGAGCCATATAGAGAAGGTATTACAAAGGTTTAGCATGCAAAATTGTAAACCACATGACACCCCTGTCTCCAAGGGAGATAAATTCAGTCTAAAGCAATGTCCTAAAATTAATTTTGAATCCAAGTATATGGAAATTATCCCTTATGCACCGGCAGTAGGAAGCTTAATGTATGCGCAAGTCTGTACTCGTCCAGACCTTGCATTTATTATTTGGATACTTGGTCAATACCAAAGCAATTCGGAAAGAAGAACATTAAGTCGCATCCAAAAGAATGATGAAGTACCTATAAAACATTAAACTACATGCTTATGTATATAAAATCGGATCATTTTGAGATCATTAGATATTTTGATTCTGTTTTAATGGATGCAAAGATGTCGAAAGACATCATATGGTTATGTCTCTTGTTGAAGAGAAATAAGTATAAAATGAACAAATAAATATACAACTTATAGGATCAAACTCCATGTTATTGGATCCATTTTATAAAGCGTAATCTCTTTGTTATTTCACGAGCATGTTGCTCATATGGGTGTAATAATTTTTGATAATGCTTAATTCAGTGGGAGTTTGTGTTGTTTTCATTTATTTGTGTTTATTTTGATCTCATTTGGTTAAGTAGGACTAGTTGGAGAATATATATATATGCGTTCTTCATATATATTCATTAATATTCCATGCTACATATCTATACTTAATCTATGTCATTTAGTTGGATATATATATGTGATTAATGTGGGTTTAGTTGCGAATCAATTACAACGCCTGCCCCTTTAGTCCCTATACTTATAAGACTAATGGACGAGATTGTGTTGGATGACAATAAACGTGCACATAAGGGTTGTCATTCATATTATAAATGATTTAAGGAATTTGTTTAGTAAAAGATACATATTAATATTAATCCAAGTGGGAGATTGTTAGAACATGGATTAATTAATATGTGTCATTTAATTCCATGTGTTATAATCATTTAAATAATGTTAAAGTATAGACAAAATATGTAAAATTTCATTAGGTATAAGACTACCATTAAATGATGGGCATAATGGTAATATCTTATACATCAATAGGTGTAGTCCCTAAATGAAGTGCCCCTTGGATTCCTTTATAAAGGCCTTTCCATCAGCCTATGAAACTACTAGTTTTTACATTCTCATTCATTCCAAAATCTTTCTAAGTACTTGAAGACTAAAGAGAATAAGGGCATTCATCATTTAGAAGATCTACTCTTCCCTACTTTGAAGACTATCTTCATACTTCCTCCTTCCACTCAAGAACAAGACTAAGAACATAATCATGGAATCACAAGGTACACGCTTCCGTCTTCATCTTCTTCTCTTCTTAATCTAGTTATGAGATGGTTCATGGTTTGATGGATCATTTTATTCCAACATAAAGTTGCTTGCTTTGGCGGGAAACAATCTCTCGGGCTTAATTCTTGTTGAGATAGGCAACTTAAAATTTTGATGGAATTATATATTGTCCTTAACTCCCTCGGATCTATCGTTGCCTTTCAAGTTTCAAAGGATACAGTTTCTGTTGATTATTTCTTATGCAATGACAATTAATAAATGTTAGGATAAATCATTGTCGCATGTTGGCCTTTTCCTCAAAAGACCGGTATTTAGTCATGATCAACTTTATGTTGCATTGTCAAGAGTAATTAATCGTGCTGGTTTAAAGATTTTAATATGTGATGAAGATGGGAAGCTAAGAAGTCAAACAACTAATGTTGTTTACAAGGAAATTTTCCAAAATTTGTAATGTTATTTCATTAACATGTGTAAGCTTTTTTGTCTAAATTTTTGTTTTAATTATTTGTTTTATTCCATGACCGTGGTTTAGTCTTTTGGCATTTGAGGGATGGTTAAATAACATCTAGTTTTGATCACTTGCTTTGTTACAAAATTAACATATTTTCACTAAATATATAAATACTATTATGATTTTTCAATTTATTTAAATAATAACTAATAAGTTAGAACATCTTTAAAAAAGTATAAATAAATTCATTTATGTGAAACATATTTTTAAAAGTGGTATATGATATTATATTCTTTTGTACATAACTTTGATAATATTTATCCTTATATATATATTGACTCTTATTTATTTATGGCTCTGTTTTTGTCAAAGTGTTATGGTCGTGCGTTTTACGCACGGGTGTTACACTAGTTGTTCTATAATGTTGTACAAATGTGGATTTGCTCGGAAGTTGTTCTATAATGTTGTACAAATGTGGATTTGCTCGGACTCGAGAAGCCTATGATACCCGATGAATAGTACTTAGAACATGATCAATAGCCATTTGGGTCGCTATACTTATTATCTGATAAACCATTTAACTGCAGAATTCGCGTTAACCGCAACATTTGTTACAAGACAAAGGGAACATTGGTGTTCCCGTGTTAAAATGGTGAAACTTCAATAAAGAAAAAATTTACACTAGGCATAATCCAAGACAAGTGATTACATTTACAGCCATTTCTACAATAAAGTAGCTACTTGTGGCAAATAAAGGGAATGCGCTTCCTCTTCACCGCGTGAGATAAAACACGTTACGATTGAGCTATACCTCGCATCTCTTCGGATCTAAAGCCTAGTTCTTGGAGCCCAATACGACCTTCATAGACACTAAGCAATTGAGGAACATGTTCTCCGTACTTGATCTCAAATTTTGCCAAGAATACCTTCTCTGGTCGCAAGATAAAAGAACTCAACTTTAAATCTTTTCCCAGTAAGCCCTTTAACTGCAGAACTTTGACAACTGACGCCCTCGGAATAATTCTCCTCTGTAAACTGAAACTAAGCACAGTTGGGCAACTAACAATATCACTAGGCTTAAAACCCATTTCGCTGACCAATATTCAATAACACCCGCAATTTTCTCCTCAACCCTACTCATGGAAATAGGATACTTCTGAATATATCAGCAATCTGATCATCTGAAAATCCCCATTTCTTGAACGATTCCACTTTACTTTCCATCGTTGATTTGTTAGAACATGAATTATATAAACATATATTATTAGTGAAAGTACTTAATAAAGTAGTGATCAATATTATAATGATTAATATGAAGTATAGGATATAATATAATATGTAGAATTCCATAATATAAGTATACCATTAAATGATGGGCATAATGGTAATGTCTTATATATCAATAGGTGTAGTCCCTAAATGAAGTGCCCCTTGGATTCCTATATAAAGGCCTATCCATCAAGCCTATGAATTCACTAGTTATTTTACATTCTCATTCAGTCAAAACTCTTCCTAAGTACTTGAAGACTAAAGAGAGTAAAGGGCACTCATCATTTAGAAGATCTACTCTTCCTACATTAAAGACTATCTTCATATTTTCTCAAGAACAAGACTAAAGAACATAATCATGGAATCACAAGGTACACGCTTCCGTCTTCTTCTTCTTCTTCCTCTCCTTCTCTTCTTAATCTGGTTGTGAGTCAGTTCATGGTTAATGGATCGTTTATGTTCCATCAATTGGTATCAGAGCCTGCTCATATACTAGATTGAGTTTGAGTTTCTAGTAAAGCCTTATGCTTTTAATTCTTGAAAAGATTCTATGTGTTATCATGTGTTCTTGAATTATCATACTCTAATTCAGATTCTAGAGTATTATGTTACTTCTAAATTATAAATTTACTCACAAGACTTTCAATTCTTAATGTAAGATTATCCCATTTTTGAACATAGCCACCATCCTTGGATGCGTTGTGAGTTTGTTCATATGCATAGCCACGCATTTAAAAATGTGATGTGAGTATGCGGATCTACTTGCTTTGGTTGAATATTGATTCACCATTAAGTTAAGAATTGATAGTCTAAATGTGGGAAATTGGATGTTATGGCTCGTTGTCCTGGCAAAGGGACCGGTGTAAGTACCCAAATCTGGCTCATGCCTTCCGGTTAAATTTCTCGACAATTTCGGTAAGTTTCCCGATAATTCCCCGGACTTTCCTAGTGTTCCGGAAATATTCCGGAACTGTTCCAAAACAATTAAGGGCTGAAGGGGAAGCTTCCTAATTAAGAAACACGTTTTTCTTAATTAGGAAATGTTCTAGAATTTGCCACCTTGCATGATTCTAGAAACATGCTGAGTCACAAGGGATAATGCCGCACGGCTGCATTAGCCAAGGACCTCCAGCCGCACGGCCTCATTAGCTATTTTCAGAAAGCCTATAAATAGAGCCCTCCTCTACCCATTTTAGATACAACAATATCATCAACCACTACACAATACACTACACTCAAGCAAATGCTGCGAAGTTAGGAAGCCAAAAGGGTGCCAAGAAGCCTCCTCCCTCCTCCTTGATGATCTAGAAGTTGGTCCCTCCACCTAGCTCCACCCAAAGAAGAAGAGGCCACCATTGGTAACCTCTCACTCCCTAAACTTGCATCCTAATTGCTCTATATGATTTAATTGCTCATTGCATTTCATATCTTGTTATTATCTTTGCTTGGGACTTGGCATTCATAGTTAAAGATCATATCTTTATACCCCCTTTCCCCCTTTTGCATGCATTAGGCATCCCTTGCCATTAAAGATGTAATCTTTTGAATCAAAGGTGCATCCTTTGCATCTAAAAACCCTATTTTTACATAAAAATGCCACCTTCATGCATCCTTTGCATATAAAAATCCAATCTTTATGATAAAAATGCATCCTTTGCACATGAAATCCTTTTTCAAGCATCCTTTGCATTAAAGATCATATCTTCATCCTAAATTAGCATCCCTTGCTTCTTAAAAATGCAATCTTCATGCATCCTTTGCATATTTGAATCTCAATTTCTTCATAAAAATGCATCCTTTGCATAAAAATCATGTCTTTATGCATCCTTTGCAAATAAAGATCATTTCTTTAAATCAAATGCATCCTTTGCAACCCAAAAATGTCATCTTTTCACTAAAAATATCATTTTTTACATACATTCCCCCATGTCCCCATTAGCAACCTTGGAACGGACCGGTGTAAAAGATCCTATCTTTACATCGTTTCTTCCATAAAAGGTTTCATAATCTCTTTAGAAAAGGGACAACCTTGAACCCTATATCTCCGATTATCACTTAAGACGAGTATGAAGCATCTATATGAGATCGACCGTCTTAAAGCGTAGGATTGATGGGCTAAGGACATTCCTTCCTAAAGAACCTCATTTTGTGACTATAAAGAGAGTCGTTCTCTCGATCACGCAAGCCCCAAGGTTAAAAAGCGATGATCATAAGTCCAAGATGAGGACGGGATCAAAATCCCGAATACATAAAATTCCAAGGAATCCCTAGCGACAACCAATAAATGGTTTGTACGTCCGGAAGACAACTTGAGACATTCCCCCCCCCTATTTTCAAACACATGCACACAAGAAAGCACGCAAGCAAGCACGATTAATGAAATCTTGGGAGACTTGCTCCGGCAAGGCACCTTTGGTGAACGACGATCCGTTCTTCCCAAGGGGTAACTTAACCTCCGAACCCATAAAACCTTTTTTTCAAAGTTTTGAGGTAATCAAAATGGCGTGGCGACTCCGTTTTTCAAATTAAACCGGATGTCTTCAAACTCGCGTGAATTTCCAATACACAAAATTTGGGGCACACATTCACACCCGGCGCCCTCCACTCTCTATTTTGGTTCAAATCTTTCATAAAAAGGGTGTATAAATGGTGCCTTTTCGTCAATCTGGATTTCCAGGCGTAACAGTGTTTCTGGGCTATGGGAGCGCCCGCTCCCTTTGTAGGGGAGCGTCCGCTCCCCCTTGGCAGAAAATGTGGTCTCAGCCTTGATTTTGTTGACGAAATTTCTGGTAATTGGGAGCGTCCGCTCCCTTTATGGTGGAGCGTCCGCTCCCCCCTTGGCAGAATGGTTTGGTCTCAGCAATAATTTGGATTAATTTAGAGGGACATTAGGACCATTTTGCCCGCAGAATTTTGTGATAATTCATTAATAAATTATAATATCTGGACACCAGTCGCGCTTCGGTGGTTCTTGGAGTTATTAAACTTTAAGAATGGATGGGTAGAACAAAAGGATATTGTCTTTCATTAATAAATTTTGTTTATTTCTTTACCCTATAAATTTTCAGAAATTACCTTAAAGTCTTAAGTGCCCTAAAGTATGATTAATTATATGCTTAAACAAATTTATTCATTGTTTAAATAATATTGTTGCCAAAGCAATTTACGTTATTTAAATACAAATTTGTTAAAGTGATGAATGTAAATATTGATATGTGATAACATGTTTGTTTCCCAAAGGAGACCTTGTTATTGACTAAGTATTTGCATTTATAGGGTAATAATTGAACTAAACTTTTGGTCATTTTAAACGCTGTGAACCATCCCAAAGGAAGGCGGGTGTTTAAAGTGAATTGTTTATATTCTTTATTATCGGGGAACAAATACCTTAAATTTTATGACATTTTTATACTTGATCCGGCCCAAAGGAAGGCAAGTATTTAAAGTGTGTTGTTTAAGCTATTTGTTTACCCTAAGATAAATCAAATTGTGAGTCAATTCGCAATCCAAAGATTAGTCTTGATGTCATATTGATTATCTTTTATTATGATGGAATTCATTTTGATATAATTAATCATTGTGTAGTTTCTTATATATGTTTTGTTTCATTCTTTTGTTCTCTTCATTCAGATTTGATCAGTGCTTCATCTGTTACTACTGCCTTAAATTCAATTCCTTTGCTAATTGGGACAAACTTTAAAACTTGGAAAAACAAGATTATTATGGTCTTAGGCTGTTTGGACCTTGACCTCGCATTAAGAGAACAGTGTCTCCGAGGATGATGGTGCTAAAGGTTTCCTAGATGCCCTGGAACAACGCTTTGCAAAAAGCGATAAATCGGAAACAAGTGCTACCTTAAGGAAGCTTGTTTCCATGAGGTACAAGGGCACTGGAAACCTAAGGGAATACATAATGGAAATGTTTCACCTATCAACGAAATTAAAAGCACTTAAGTTGGACTTGTCAGAAGACTTGCTTGTGCATTTGGCTTTAATTTCTCTTCCTTCACAATTTGGTCATTTTGAAACGACCTACAATTGTCAAAAGGACAAGTGGAATATTAATGAATTAATTTCACATGTCACGGAGGAAGAAGATAGGTTGAAACACACCAAACTCGAAAGTGCACATTATGCATCTACCTCTTCTCGTGGGATTAAGAGAAAAGGTAAGGAGACTGCGATTGCATCAAAGAAGCCTAAGGGATCATCAAATGATCAAAAGGTGAAAAAGTGCTTCTTTTGCAAGGACCCCACTCACATGAAACCCGACTGCCCTAAGTATCGCCAATGGCGAATTAAGAAAGGTATGTCATTTAGCTTTGTTTGTACTGAAGCTAATTTAGTTTCAATTCCTTCGTATACATGGTGGTTAGACTCCGGTGCAACTACTCACATAAGTTCATGTATGCAGGGTTGCCTGAACTACCGAACGCCTAATGAAGGTGAAAGATTCATCTACATGGGAGCTGGAAAGCCGGTAGAGGTGGAAGGCATAGGGACTTATAGATTATCCTTAAGTACTGGATACTTCTTAGTTTTGAACAATGTATTTATTATTCCATCATTTAGACGGAATTTAATTTCCGTCACTACATTGGATCGAGAAGGTTATTCTTGCGTCTTCGGTAATAATAAATGCAATTTATATTTTGATTCAAAGCTTTTTGGTACTAGTTTTTTATCTTACATTGATAATCTATATTTACTTGACACAGTCAATTCATTAAATAAGTCCCATAATAATGAAACTAACTCTCGAGGCATAAAAAGTCAGTTTTCAAGTAAAAACTCTTATACCTTGTGGCATAGGCGTTTGGGTCATATCTCCAAAAGGAGAATTGACAAGATTGTGTCCGAGGGAATACTACATAAGCTTGATACTCCGAAAAATAACTTTTGTATTGAATGCCTTAAGGGAAAATTTACGAATAATACAAAAAAATTAATTTATTGAGAGCTACAAAAGTCTTAGAACTAATTCATACGGACATATGTGGACCGTTCCCTACCCCTTCATGGAACGGGCAAACATATTTTATTACGTTCATAGATGACTTCTCTCGTTATGGATACATTTATTTGCTTCATGAAAAGTCTCAATCATTGGACGTTTTCAAGTCTTTTAAAACCGAAGTTGAAAATTAACTTGAAAAGACTATTAAGAACGTTAGATCCGATCGTGGTGGTGAATACTACGGTCGGAATGACGGTTTGGGAGAACAACGTCCGGGTCCTTTTGCTCGCTATTTGGAAGAGTGTGGGATTGTCCCTCACTACACCATGCCGGGGACACCTAGCATGAATGGTGTAGCTGAGAGACGTAATAGAACCCTTAAGGATATGGTAAGAAGTATGGTTTCTTGTACTTCTTTACCTCACTCATTATGGGGCGATGCTTTGAAAACCGCAACCTTCCTACTTAATAGAGATCCTTCAAAAGCTACTGACAAAACCCCTTATGAATTATGGACCGGTAAGAAACCGTCCCTTAATCATCTTCATGTTTGGGGTTGTCCAGCCGAAGCTAGGCCTTATAGACCTAACGAAGGAAAGTTGGACGCTAAGACAGTTAGTAGTTATTTTGTAGGGTATTCTCAAAGATCTAGGGGATATAAATTCTATGACCCAAAAATTAGAACCTTTTTCGAGATGAAAAATGCTAGGTTCTTTGAGGATGTTGAATTTAGAGGGGAAAATTTGAATAGTAATTTTGAATTTGAAGAAATGGAAGAGGAATTCGTTTCTATACCTCTTCCTATAGTTCCTATCGAAAATCAAGCAGTTGTGCCTGAAATTCGACAAGAACATAATATTCAGAATGACGTTAATTCTCCTATTAACGAACAACATGAAAATGTTGATGAGGAAATTCAACACCCTCAAAATCAAGAAGAACCGGTGCCATTAAGAAGATCTAATAGAGCAAGAAGGAGTGCTATACCGCATTATTATAATGTATATCTTGTCGAGAATGAGGAACCGTTAGGTTTAGTGGGAGATGAGCCAATCACCTTCCATGAAGCCATTAGTGGTCCAAATTCTCATAAGTGGATTGATGCCATAAATGAAGAGTTAAAATCCATGAATGATAATGACGTTTGAGATCTTGTCCCATTACCTAAGAATGTGAAACCCATCGGATGTAAATGGATCTTTAAGACCAAAAGGGATTCACAAGGTAATGTGGAAAGACATAAGACTCGTCTTGTCGCTAAAGGATTTACTCAAAAAGAAGGCATTGATTACAAAGAAACATTTTCACCGGTATCCTCTAAAAATGCTTTTAGGATCATTATGGCTTTAGTGGCACATTTTGACCTTGAGCTTCATCAAATGGATGTAAAGACAGCTTTTCTCAATGGCGACATTGAGAAAACTATCTATATGAAGAAACCAGAAATGGTGACTGATTCGGATCAAACTAGTCAACTAGTTTGTAAACTTAAGAAATCCATTTATGGGCTCAAGCAAGCATCTCGTCAATGGTACTTAAAATTTAACCAAGTTATTCTTTTATTTAGCTTTGAAATGAATCTTGGTGAAGATTGTGTGTACCATAAGTTCAGTGGGAGTAGATTTATATTTTTGATCTTATATGTGGATGACATTTTACTTGCTAGTAATGATAAGGTCCTTCTTAAGGAAACCAAGAAATTTCTCTCAAACAAATTTGAGATGAAAGATCTTGGAGAAGCTTCTTTTGTATTGGAAATCCAAATACACCGTGATCGCTCACGGGGTATATTAGGATTATCACAAAAGAGCTACATAGAGAAGGTATTACAAAGGTTTAGCATGGAGAATTGTAAACCACATGGCACCCCGGTCTCTAAGGGAGATAAGTTCAGTCTAAATCAATGTCCTAAAAATAATCTTGAATCCAAGTATATAGAAAATATCCCTTACGCATCGGCAGTAGGAAGCCTAATGTATGCACAAGTCTGTACTCGCCCAGATCTTGCCTTTATTGTTGGCATGCTTGGGCGATATCAATCCAATCCGGGAAGAGAACATTGGGTTGCAGCCAAAAGAGTGCTGAGATACTTGCAAAACACGAAGAACTACATGCTTACATATACAAAGTCGGATCATCTTGAGATCATTGGTTTTTCCGATTCCGACTTTGCTGGATGCCAAGATAGTCGCAAATCGACATCGGGTTATGTCTTCACTTTGTCCGGTGGAGCAATTTCTTGGAGAAGTGTCAAGCAAACATTAGTAACTACTTCCACCATGGAAGCCGAGTTTGTTGCTTGCTACGAGGCATCTAATCAAGCTATATGGCTGCGTAAATTCATTGAAGGACTGCGGAT
This sequence comes from Adenophora triphylla var. japonica, assembly GCA_022495995.1. NCBI lineage: Eukaryota > Viridiplantae > Streptophyta > Magnoliopsida > Asterales > Campanulaceae > Adenophora > Adenophora triphylla. The sequence continues at coordinate 95,744 of JAFEMH010001798.1, read as the reverse complement.
TGTCAAAGGTGTTGAAAGACCGCTTAAGTTATATTGTGACAATCGGGCCGCGGTATTGTACTCCAACAACAAGAGTTCATCTAAATCTAAGCATATAGATATTAAGTTTCTTGTTGTGAGAGAGAGAGTACAAAATGAACAAATAGAAATAGAACTTATTGGTACAAACTCCATGTTGGTGAATCCATTTACTAAGGCATTATCTCCTTTAGTATTTCACGAGCATGTTGCTCATATGGGTGTAATGACTTTTGATAATGCTTAAATCAGTGGGAGTTTATAATGTTTCTATTTCCTTGTGTTGTTTTTTTTATCTAAATTGATCTCATTTGGTTACAGTAGGACTAGTTGGAGAATATATATATGCATTTTCATATATATTCGTTAATATTCCATGCTACATATCTATACTTAATCTATGTCATTTAGTTGGATATATATATGTGATTAATGTGGGTTTAGTTGCGAATCAATTACAACGACTGCCCCTTTAGTCCTTATACTTATATGACTAATGGACGGAATTGTTTTTCAAATGACAACAAAGTGCACATAAGGGTTGTCATTTATGTTATAAATATGATTGAAGGATTTTATTAAGTATAAATATATGTTATTATAATCCAATTGGGAGATTGTTAGAACATGGATTATATAAACATATATTATTAGTGAAAGTACTTAATAAAGTAGTGATCAATATTATAATGATTAATATGAAGTATAGGATATAATATAATATGTAGAATTCCGTAATATAAGTATACCATTAAATGATGGGCATAATGGTAATGTCTTATATATCAATAGGTGTAGTCCCTAAACGAAGTGCCCCTTGGATTCCTATATAAAGGCCTATCCATCAAGCCTATGAATTCACTAGTTATTTTACATTCTCATTCAGTCAAAACTCTTCCTAAGTACTTGAAGACTAAAGAGAGTAAAGGGCACTCATCATTTAGAAGATCTACTCTTCCTACATTAAAGACTATCTTCATATTTTCTCAAGAACAAGACTAAAGAACATAATCATGGAATCACAAGGTACACGCTTCCGTCTTCTTCTTCTTCTTATTCTTCTTTTTCCTCTCCTTCTCTTCTTAATCTAGTTGTGAGTCGGTTCATGGTTAATGGATCGTTTATGTTCCATCATGATTTACTCATTCTGATAAACACAGGGAGTACTCGCACAAAATTTACTCGCGTTTGATCAAATCCCAATCTAATAGCCTTATCTACTCCAACTTTAAACTGATCTTTAGGATTATAAAATGAAGGAAAATAATTAAGAAAAGCAAAAGAAATCACAGATTCAGGCACTCCGGCTTGTCTCAAGGCTTCTACATTTGGCCCCAACCTTGTTTAACATCATACTTGAAAGTCCGAGAATACCCTTTTATAGCAGCAACAACTTTCGCATCGTCAACAAGACCACTCTTCAAGAGATTATAACACGGTATAATCCGTCTCTCTAAGCTATGTCCAAGTATATTCGGATACGAACTCATAAGATTTGCCATATCGTAATCCGGAAGCTCTAGGGAACGAAAGAACTCGAATTTGGGTATTAATTTTATCTCGGGTTTGCATACTAACAGAGTTGGATTTTGTCTGATAGCTTTAGTAATGTGGGTATCTGATGAGCCCGGACCAGCTAGACCGGGCACAAGCTCGGTCTGGTCCAAAAGCCTAGTGTGATGTGGCTTACCCTAGACCATTAGAGTCAAGACCGCGGACAGAGTGGCCCTCAGGGTCAAGACCGCGTTCCTCTTATACTATCCCAGTCAAGATCGAAGGGATCTAGACCTTCAGCCGGGTGGCCGCGGGAGTTGTGACCGTCCCATCCGTGCCCGCGTCAAATACCAGTGACCGCGCCCAAGATGTTGACTGCGGTCTCACACCAGACTCCAAATTGACATTGTAAGTCATTATCTAAACCCTAAACACATATACACACACTTTAAGACATTCCAAGGTCTTATTCTCAGGTTATTATATCCTTCTAGATATCTTATCCTCACACCCAAGGGCCTGAGTTGGATTAACATCCGACTTTGACCTAAACGGTGCTTCTCTTTGTTGTGTTCTAGGTACATCGAAATATATCTTTCCAGATATCCTACCAACCACTCAGACCCCAAAAACCTTGGCGTCATCAGTGGTTCCATTGCCGGGAAAAATCATAATTTTCTCATAAAAATTTTTGTGTCAAAACACCCACCGTGTTCTATACACTTACCGTCAGAATGCTACTCTTTTTCAGCCTTTTTTCGACAAAATGTCTAAAACTCTTGGAAACGCTGGTTTTTTGACGATAAAAAATGACCAAGCTTCTCCCTCCCAAATCAACCCTCTGAGGCCAAGCACCTCAACCTTCAACAGGTTGGGGGTCTGTTCTCAAAGTGTGGATAATCTCTCCCCTGTCCAAAGGGACTTGAAAAGGCTCGTGGAGGAAGCCAGAAAAGAAAAGGCACTCCTACTTACTAGCCCAAAAACTCCCCACACTCCTAAAGCTCCTATCACTTCCCCAAACACTCCTATCACTCCGGAGTTAATCCTCACGAGAAAGGAAGCTCTGGTCGCAAGGTCTAAACTGGTGGCTGAGGCCATGGCCACAAACAATGCCCAGTTGGAGATAGTAGAGCTAGAAGCAAACGGTGGATTCCCCCTCCAAGAAGGGTCCCAAAGGTTCTCCCAACGAGTCCCCGCTTACTCGCTTGCTAGTCAAGCTAGGGGGACAAAACGGGATGAGCCAACCCTTAAACGCGGTCAAGCGGATATGGAGGGGATAGTGGAGATAGATGACGATGAAGAGAGAGGGGAGGATGCTCAATCCACCCCTCACCGTGCGAAATCCAAAGCCAGATCCATGGCTTACGCCAAGGGGAAGGCCGTGATTCCACGTGCTAAAAATTAAAGATGGATGACAAGGACCTAAAATTTGTCAAATTCATGCATCAAATGTGGGAGACCTACCAGAAAACTGCCCAGAAGTGTGGCCGCACTATGGACGCATTTGCTGATAAGATTGCCCGGGCACCCATTCAAAAAGGGAAACCACCCCAGATCGAAACGTATGATGGCTCTAAAAAGGCCAAAAGTCATATGGGGCGGTTTGAAGGGCAGATGGCCCTATTCTATTCGGATGAGGCGGTGATGTGCAAGGCCATGGCCGCAACATTCACGGGCAAAGCATTATCTTGGATGCTGGCCCTCAAGCCCAAGTCCATCCGAACCTATAACCAATTTAGGCACCTCTTCCTGAATGCATTTGCTGGGGCGGGAGAGCTCGCACGACCTAAGACAAACCTGGTCCGAGTCAAGCAAGCTGCGACGGAGACCACGAAAAGCTACATCACTCAATTCAGAAAAATGAGCGAGCAGATTGTAGATCTATCCGAGGGTGACATCCGGCTTTGCTTTGAGGGCGGTCTCTCCAGTAGCTTCTTGAAAATGAACTTTGCCTCCAACCGGCCTAAGAGCGTGGAGGAGATGTACGAGAGAGCTTCTGCCATTACCTCAGCAGAAGAGCCAATAGAAACCGCTCCCCGCAGATCAACAAAAGAAAGAATTGCTCAAGTCAGGATGCGGGTCAGGGATCTGGCCGCGGCAATAACCAAGGGAAAAATCGTAGCCGCGGTACAGAAAAGCTCCGAAAAATAACGGACGAAACAATTTTCACTCCCCTCAACGATTCACGAGCAACTATTCTAAAAGCAATAGAAATTCCCCCTCCTCCACCCATGGGCCGAAAGCCAAACGAGTGGAGTAGGGCAAAATTCTGTGATTATCATAAAGACCACTGTCATAATACAGAAGATTGCTTCCAATTGAAAATAATCATTCAGCAGAAGATCAACAACGGGGAGTTGACAAAATGGGTACAGGGCCATAATGTAAATACTGCCAATAATACCCAGCGGGCATGAACACTATGTTGCCCCAAGAGGAAGGAGAGAGAGAACGAGGACAAGGATGAGATGTATATGTATGATATCAACTTTACTGGAGTAGAAGCTCCATCCAACAAACAGCTATCCCTCCAGATCAAAACCTTGGAGAAAGTTTTCTTGATTCCACCCATGGCTCCGAAAGAAGAGCAGGAAATAGGGTTCAAAAGGAGTGAGCTTGCCTCCACCCTTTTCCATTCTACCCAGCCCCTCACCATCCACATGAAAATTGCCTGAGCAAACATCGGCCAAGTTCTGATTGATACGCCTGCGGCCAGAGACATCCTCTACTACCATACCTTGGTAGGAATGAGAATGACCGAGGCCAACCTGACTCCTTACGCCGGTATGCTCGAGGGATTCACTAATCACGCCTTCAGGGTGAAGGTACAATGGAGTTCGAGGTAACTATTGGGCAGCCACCCCTGCAGAAGACTGCAAAAATCACTTTCATGGTGGTTGACCTGCCTTCCCAATACAATGCTATACTGGGTCTGACCGCACAGGCCGCATTGGGTATAGTTGCTTCGGTTCCCCATCAGAGAATCAAATTTAATACTCCGGGCGGAGTTGCTATAATAAGGAACCAGCCCAAGAGATTCCTACGGACGTTGGAGGAAAAAAGAAAGGCAGAAAAAGGCCAGACTTCCTCCCCGCAGAAAGAGGGCGAGGGTAAACAAACCAAGGGCAAAGCCAAAGCAATCATTTCGGCACCCGTACTAGTTGGCATGCTTTCTTTCCATTCCACTAAGGTGGAGCTCAAGATGATCAGAAAGGCGAAAAAGTTGGCCCCCATTAAAGGGGGATATATTGATCGAGGCATCCTGGGAAAAATAGATCGAGAGGCTATCTATTCCATGGCCGCACTGCCCGAGGCAAGAGCCAACCCCCAGCCATTGTGATAGACTCCCTCCACAACCGTGAAATCAGCGACCTCAGGCCTAACGATGAGCTCGAGGAAGTGGTAATCAATTTCCACTACCCCGAGCAAACAGTTAAGGTTGGGCTGGAAATTCACCCGAAGGAGGGGAGGATCTTGATAGAATTCCTCCGAAAAAATTGTGATGTGTTAGCATGGAGGGTGGAGGACATGCAGGGAATTAGTGAGGACGTGATCCTCCACAAAATAAATGATGACTCCACCTTTAAGTGAATACACCAAAAGTCGAGGTACTTCTCTCCGGACAAGGAGATAGCAATCAAAGAAGAGGTTGAGAAGCTACTAAAGGCGGGGATAATAAAAGAAATATCCTACCCTAGGTGGCTAGCAAACGTGGTCATGGTAAAAAAGGCCAATGATAAGTGGAGGATGTGCGTTGATTTCACTAATCTCAACAAAGCATACCCCATAGATTGCTTCCCTCTTCCTCGCATAGACCGTTTGGTAGATTCGATAGCCGGACACAGAGTCCTCAGATTTATTGATGCATATTCCGGCTATCACCAAATCAAAATGGCTCCCGAAGATGTCTCCTCAGCAGCTTTCATTGTTGTGGGCAAGACGTACTGCCACACAATGATGCCCTTCGGGCTGAAAAATGTAGGAGCCACCTACCAGCAGATGGTTAATATTGTCTTTAAAGACCAATTGGGCAGAAACCTTGAGGCCTACATTGATGACATGGTCATAAAGACAAGAGAAAACTCCCACGAGCTCGACGTGGAGGAAAATTTATCTAACTTGCACCATAACAACATGAAATTAAACCCCCCTGAAATGTGCACTTGGGGTCAAAGTAGGCAAGTTTCTCGGATTCGTGGTCAATCAGCGAGAAATTGAAGCTAATCCTGAAAAAATTCAAGCACTGTTGGACATGAAGCCTCCTGCATGCGTAAAAGATGTGCAAAAGCTAAATGGGCGCATCACCGCATTAGGCCGCTTCATCTCGTGGTCTGCAGAGAGATGCCTCCCCTTCTTCAAAATTCTAAAAGGGGGGAAGAAATCTGACGAGTTCGTATGGAACACGGACTGCGGTCAAGCTTTTGAAGAATTAGAGAGATACCTCGGGCAGCCCCTCTACTCAGCAGCCCGGTGCTCGGGGAAGAGCTTTTTCTATTTCTATTAGTCACTGATCTGGTAGTGGCCGCTGTTCTTGTAAGGGAGGAAAATAACTCCCCAAAACCAGTTTATTATGTATCTAAGGCACTGTCTGCCGTAGAAGGGCGTTATCTTAATATAGAAAAATTAGCTTACGCCTTGCTTGTATCTGCTCGAAAATTAAGAGCTTACTTTTCTGCACATCCTATAACTGTACTCACTGAGGCCCCGCTTAGAAAGGTTTTACATAAACCAGAGTCCTCAGAGAGAATTCTAGCTTGGTCTATAAAGCTCACTGATTTCCAGATCACCAACTCCCTGAGAAGGACAATCAAAGCGCAAGCCTTGGCTAATTTTGTGGCAAAAATGTCATTTAAGCTAGCGGACAGCGACCTAGGAAAGAGAAAGCGAACAGAGTCACAAGAGGCCCAAAATAGCTCAGAAGCAGAAATTGTACATCCCAAAGAGCGTCCAAAAGAGGTTTGGAATTTATTCGTGGACGGATTTGCGAGCAAGTTACTAAGTGGAGCGGGCATACTCTTGATCGCGCCCTGCGGGGAGAAATTTAAAAGAGCCTTGAGATTCAGGTTCGAGGCATCGAACAATCAGGCTGAGTATGAAGCGATTATAGCAGGTGAACATACCAAAAGTGTCGGGTTGGACCAAGCGAGCAAAGCCCAATCCTCAAGGCAACCATTGCCCCATCATATTAAGGGGGTCAGGCCCAATCAACGTAAGGGGCCCAAAGCCCGTCTCAAATATCCGTCGACTAAGCCCAACGTCCGACCTATCAGGTCCCGACCTAACTTAGCACGACCCCACAATCCAGGCTCTAATATGGGTACGATCCACGCTCTACCCGTCAGTCAGGTCGACCATTCCACAAATGGCGACCTCGACCTAATCACCGAGTGTCGACCTAACAGATGGATGCCCGTGAGTCAAACCTTTCCATAACCGGTTCCCTACAAATCAGGAGCCGTTATAAGACACGTTCACATTACTTGTAACTGTCACTAAAATCTCGGAGCTCATGTAGCACCACCAAAAATACAACGGTCATCACCTATAAATACATCATCACTACCAACGGTGCAAAGGTAACTGCAATTTTGTTATTTGAATTCAATTGTTCATTTACAATATTTGCTCTCCGAAACATATACTTACTCACGCAGAGTCTAAGCCGGAGACACATCCGGCTAGTCGTGGGTTCTTGTTTTCAGGTCAGGAGCCAGGTGATTAGTCCTGCCACGTGGAGGATTACTGATAAGCACAATTCCTGCAGCATCAGTTTGGTTCCATTGCCGGGAACTGTGCTTTAGCTTGACCTCGAAAATTTCATCAACCTACAACAATGGTAACCCCAGACGGGCATGTGACAGAAGCTTCTGATGAACTCAATGAGGTGAATGCTAACACCAACGTGGATCTCAACACCAATGCTGAAAACGCAAATCTGCCTCCTCCCCCACCAAATCGTCCTCAGGGTAGAGCAACACGCTCTACCAGTGTTGTTGATGGCAGGGGATTGCCAGACACAAGAAGGGGGAAAAGACACATGGAAGGACAAGGAGCTCCACCTCCCCCTAAGCGTCCAACTGCTCATGTGAATGTTGGAAATAGGGCAGGTCCCTCATCCAACCCATTGAGCAGGAAGGAAATGTTATTGGAGCGAGCCCAGATTCTAGCCGAACTATTGGCAATAGAGGAGGCTGAGAAGGCGGATATAAGATCAGAGAGGGTGGCTCCCTCTCAAGTCTCCAACAGGCAACAAGCCAGGAGTGCTAGGCCTAATGAGGGTGTGGGACAGAATGGCGAAGACAGGATAGTTCAACGACCTCCAACTCTCATTCATGTGCCGAGTAATGACTTAAGGGCTAGCCTCACCAGGAATAGGGAGCAGGAGGCTCAATCAGATTTGAGGACGCATCTAGAGGCCAATAGAAGTCGGCGTGGTTCCCCTGCCCGGACACAAAGATCAGGGTCTCAAGAGACAGGAATGGGCGCAGGTCGCCCATAAGAGAAGAAAGGCGCAGGTCGCCACTTGGAGATAATAGGCGCAGGTCGCCATCGAGGGATGAGAGGCGCAGGTCGCCCCAAAGGAATGACAGGCACAGGTCTCCAGTTCGATCGAAAAAGGCTCATTCTCATCGAGACAGGAGGAGTAGGCAGGTAACTCCCCCCAAGAGTGAGGGTCAAAGGTCGAATGTCGTACCCCCTGCAGGAGATGACAGACCCGATGCTAGGGAATGGCTGATGATGAAAAAGATGTTTGAACAATGGGAGGAGGAGAAGAAAAAGGACATTGGAAAGGTTGAACGAATCGACTTTGCTCTTCAACCTTTGTCCAAGGAACTGAGAGATAGTCGACCTCCTGCTGGATTTAGGTTGCCCCTTCTAGAGAAGTATTCAGGGTCAACCAACGCAAAAAGTCATATAGCACATCTGGAAGCCACAATGTGCTTTGTCGCCAATGAGGACGACAATATGTGTAAAGCCCTCATAAGCACACTCACTGGGGCAGCCCTAACCTGGTTCAATGGTTTGGGAGCTGGTAGCATCTCCACCTGGACGTGTTTCAGGACGAAGTTCCTAGATCGCTTCTCGACTGCTGGAGCTCGAAAGGTGACAGTTACTGATCTAAGCAACTTGGTGCAAGCTAAAAATGAAAGCTCAATGAGCTACTTCACCAAGTTCAAGGAGATGGTGGATAAGATCGAGGAAGATCTCACTGACAGGAAAGTGATCAACTGCTTCAGGAATGGTATTTCCTCGACAGACATGGATTATGAACTCACAGTTCGTACAGTCACAACTCGACAAGAGTTGTTCGAAAAGGTTTACAACGTAGCACTGGCCGAGGAAAGGAAGGAAAAGATGAATGGGAAAAGCCCCAAGGTGGAGGTTGCTGATGACAAGAAGGACTCCAACAAGAATGGAGGAAATAATAAAAATGGCAAGAACAGGACAAGGGCAACATAGAAGGTGCCCGAGACTTTCACTCCCCTAACGGTGAGTCGAACTGAAATCCTGAATGCAGTCGAGTTGGCTCCACCTGCCCCAATGAACCCAGGCAATAAGTTCAGAAGGGACAACAGCAAATACTGTGATTACCACAAATACACGGGTCATCTCACGGAGGATTGCTTAGGCTTGAAGCGCATTATCCAAAGAATGGTCGAACAGGGAAGACTCGACGCATACGTGAAGAGGCCTCAAACTGGTGGAGGCGAGCAGCCTGCAGGTGGACAACAAGGACCGAGGCAACCTAGATTGAACTTGCGGGTCATTATAGAGCAAGCCAGTAACACCGCCATCAAGCACAAAATTTTTCAACTCAATAAGGCGCCACATGTGCCCCCAAGGAGAGATGTCAGAGATGATGTGATCAGCTTCTACCCCCATGAGTTGGCAACCAATATGGCGGCTAGGGAGCAAGTTCTCGTCATCCCAGGTCTCATAGACGGATGTACGACGAGCAGACTCTTAGTCGATATGGGGGCCTGCAAGGACATTTTATTCTACAAAACTTTCCAGGAGATGGGACTTAATGATGAGCAGCTTGAAAGGTATGATGGCAGGTTGGAGGGCTTCACCAACCATCGAGTTGATGCCAAAGGACAGATTGAACTCGACGTCGACCTAGGCCAGCACCCCCACAGGGTAGTATCAAAGGTACAATTTATTGTGATAGATGTGAACAGTGACTATGCTGCTATACTTGGTATTACTAGTCAGGTCGCTATTGGAATGGTGGCATCAATCCCTCACCAGCGAGTCAAGTTCCCTACACCTGCTGGAGTAGGATGTGTACAAGGCACAGCTCGAGCCTATCTGGATCATGTTCTCAGAGAAAGAAAGAAAAGGGAGTTGGAAATTGAGACTGCAGATGGTTACTTGAAGCTGTCCCAATCAGTCACCAAAACTACCCGACTGTCAACGATCACCAATGTGGAAGAGTCGACCTATCGCTCAAATGATGAGGTCATGTTTGAGTCGACACGTCACTCTGAAACCACAGCGGTCGATCCAGATGTAGTTATGGTCGACCAGATCCTCATAGGCAACCTATGCCTCCAGATCGACAATAACTCGGGGGCCACCACCAGCGAGGTTGCAGATAAGCTGGATGATATGATAGCTGAGGAAGCTCCACACCTGGGGGACGAGGAGAGAAAAAGAGTTAGGGAGATCATCATTGAGACTCTACAGTTCAGAGATGGTCCAGAGCTGGAGGCTGTGGACGAGCTAGAATCAGTAGTCACCAACCCTTCCTACCCCGATCAAAAAATCCAGATTGGGAAACAATTGTCAGCTGAAGAAAGGCTGGAAATCATCGAGCTACTCAAGGGGAGCAATGATGTCTTTGCGTGGAGAGTAGAAGACATGAAGGGAATTAAGGAAGAGGTCGCCGTTCACAGGCTTGAAGTCAACCCGACTATAAAGCCTAGACCCCAAAAATTGAGAAGCTTCGCTCAAGATAAGGAAGAGGCCATAAAAGCTGAGGTACAAAAACTTTTGAGTGCAGGTATTATCAAGGAGGCCACTCATACAACGTGGTTGGCCAACGTGGTCATGGTGAAGAAAGCAAATGGCAAATGGCGGATGTGTGTCGACTTCACCACTTTGAATCTTGCTTGCCCGAAGGACAGCTACCCCCTTCCCAGAATTGACAAACTAGTTGATTCCATTGCTGGACACTCCACCCTCAGCTTCCTCGACGCTTACTCAGGTTATCTGATGGACAAAAATCCACTGTGTAATAAATTACCGAGCAAGTGTACTCGCTACCGGTGTAGCAATATGCACGAGCAGGGGTCGAACCACAGAGACTCGTTGGTTTTAACAAGTTAATTTAATTAGTGAAAAGTAACCAAAAAGGGGGGTTTTGTTTGTTTGATTTAAATTAAAAACTTAATTAAATAAAATACTAAAAAGAAAAGCAATCAAGAAATCAAGCAACAAGAGACAAGGATTAAAATCAGATTAAAAGGAATTCATGGATTGGAGTTTCACAGTACCAAGGATTTATGCTATTTTTAAGAATAAAATGGTCAATTATTTCCTAGGGTTCAATCACAATAATAAGGGTTGGGACGGTTTGGTGTGCGATTTGCAACCCTTCTATTCCTGTTTATTAATCTTTCAATTACGTCGAATTAATAAACAAAGAATTCAATAAGAACAAAAGATAAAAAGAACCTAAACCTTCTTGACTCAGTTACGATGCCAATTAGATTTAATTATCAAAGTTTAGTCGGTGTTAATCAACCAAGTTACTGCGTAAATCAACACTCACACAATTCACAAGTGACAATTGATTAGATTGACAACTCAGGAATTGAAAGAAAACCACTTTGATAAACAAGGAGAAATTAAATTGACCAAATAATGTTATAGCATAAAACCCTAATATTGCTTACATCCAATCCATGAAATAAAAGACTTAGCTACTCATGTTCATCTTAAAATACAAAAAGAGATGAATGAATCAAAATACATAAAACCTGGTAGACGAAAAATCCTTTGAATCCTTGAGCCTCTCCCAATTACAATGGAAAAATAAAGCATAAGAAAAAATGTCTCCAGCAGAAATCTATTTTAAACTAGGGAAGAAGGGGTGCCAAATTAGGAAAAGGGCATGAAATCCTCCTTAAGAAAGGAAACTGAATTGCTGGAATCGGGGGCATGGGCGGTCGCCCATCATGCCCTGGGCGGTCGCCCATGTAAACAGCCTCTGGCATCTTCGATCATCAACACACTTGGGCGGTCGCCCACCTGGTCCTTGGGCGGTCGCCCATGTAGACAGAGACTTCAACAATTTGATACTTCAGCTTGGGCGGTCGCCCAAATGGTCCTGGGCGGTCGCCCATGTAGACAGCGGTTTTGACCTTCAGCATTAATCACACATGGGCGGTCGCCCACCTTGCCTTGGGCGGTCGCCCATCACAACACAACATGTGATTCCTCCAGTTTTCTTGACCAATTTGCTTCAACTTTGCTAACTTCCTGAACTATCAAAACACTAAAATATACATTAAATTCTCAAGGATTCGAACAGAAAATAAGCTTAGGAACATATCTTTTGGATGGGTAAAACCACATCCATCAAATACCCCCAAACTTACCTTTTGCTCGTCCCCGAGTAAAACAAAATTAAACAAGAACAAAAGTACCCTAATAAATAAAAACAATCAGGCGTAAAAATCTCTTTGACATGTTCTCATTACATACAAGGTTGTCGGCCAAGCAAGTCTCGCATTCTTACATAAAATGTGCTAAACAAGTGCCAATAAGAATATGCAATTACAATTACATTAATGCATCTAACCCACAATTTTCCACCTCGGCCTGAATGATGAATGAATTATGGGAGATCATGATCAACAAGTTAAGATTGTTTATGGGTTCACTAACACATGCTCTACATTACAAATAACAATACAGTTACATACACAAGGATACTCATACGCATGATTACACACTTGTCAACCCGATTACTCAATATTGAACAAAAATATGGCTCAAAGTTAAGTCCACACAAATGTGGGGCTAGGCTCTCGGGTACAAACGAAGGAATGGACATACGAATACAAGAATGTGAAACTAAAAGCTCTCCATTGCATATAACACATTCCGGAATTTCAGCTTTTCCGCTCACCTTTGTTTCCCCAATGCTTCAACCCCCAAACTAGAACTTTGTTCATATTTTATACACTTGGGGTTGAAAGCATTCCCTCTCTCAAACTAGGTCACTTATCAAACATATTTCACAGAATTGGGGGCCAACTTTTTCTTTTCGGTTTTTTTTTTTTTTATAGCCCCCTTTTATACAATACAAATCATATTTCCAACTTTTGACCTTCCTCACTCATTCCCGTAATTTCCCCATGTAACCCCCAAACTGATCATTTCTAATTCCACATTCTTGAAAAGGTGGGATAGACCTATTCTAGGTGTCAAGGGTTAGGGATTAGGCATCAAATGAAGGCGAATGGTGGTCTAGATTTCCACTCTTTCTAAACAGGCTCAAAAGGGATCAAGTGACAATTTATATACAGTGACGAGAAAGTCGAAGGCTCACAAGAGGGTTGTCAAGGAAAGATAAGCCATAAATACCAAGTAATCTATTGATTTGTTATTGACAAGCATGCAATCATGTTCTAGGACCCCCGAGAATGTCAAAGTGAACCCATAAAAGACACCTAAATTAAAGACCATGATCAAGAAATATAATGGAAGTGAATGGTGGTGCAATTGTGTTTTACATGAATTAATGCAATTCTAATAAACAAATTCAAATTGGCACAAACATAGCAAAACTCAATCAAAAACTCTCAAATCCTCACAGACGTTGGCCAACTTCCACACATGTAATGAGAACAAAATTTTTAAAATTTTCTAATTTTTTTAGAGGGTGACACTATTTACACTCCCCTATAAACCCACAAACTCGGGGAGACATCTACCCCCAAACTCAAAACATGCAATGTCCTCATAGGAAAGAGAACAACAACATGCCTTGGGTTCAAAGGAGAAAAGACACAACAAAGCAATTAAATAAAGCAATAAAAATATACCTACTTGGGTTGCCTCCCAATTAGTGCCTTTGGTTAAGATCGTTAGCCCGACCCTTGCTCCCAACTAAATGGGATTTGATGTGACCACATTCCCTTTGGCCTTGGCTTTCCTTCCCTTGGCCCACTTTGCACATTCTCGGGCACAAATGCCCACCACTTTCCACAACAATTCACTCTTTTCTACAAACTCGGATGAAGCCCAAGAGATTTTTCTAACCTTTTTCTTGCTCTTTTTCTTTTTCTTCAATTTCTTTTTCTTGGGAGTCTCTCCCCCAAACTCCGTTGGTGCCTTATTTTTATCACAATCAAGCACCTCTTTCTCCTCCACCAAATCGCAAGCATCCTGAACATGCATCTTAACATACAAAGCATCAGAAGTATCAATAGAACAGCATTCTTCCATTTTATCAATATTGGTAGCCTTAAGCGGAAAGAAAGAATTTAATGGGGACACCGACCCCTTTTGGGATCGGTCTAGGGGGTGATACAGGCCATCACAAGAACAAAGATTGTCGGCCTTATTGTTCACGGCACACAAGTGGGAACCCGCACTATCCCTAGAATTCTCACCGTCATTTGACAAAGCTTCACGATTATCAACATATGAGCACTCCTCACTATCATCACTAGGATATTTCATGGCATCAAACACAGAAATTTCAATTTTCTCACCCGCCACCGTCATAGACAGGTTTGCCATTTCTCACATTAATAATGGTGTTGGTCGTCGCCATGAAAGGTCTCCCAAGTAATATGGGTGAATCACGGCAACTTCCTTCACCTTTTGGCATTTCAAGCACCACAAAATCAACAGGCACAATGATTGAATTTACTTGAACTAAAACATCCTCCACAATGCCCACAGGTCATTTAATGGACCGATCCGCCGCCTGTAGGGCCATTGTGGTGGGTTTTAATTCGGTAAACCCAACTCCTCGTACAAATAATATGGCAACAAATTAATGCCGGCTCCAAGATCCAACATAGCTTTTACCCTCTTTGATCCCCCATAGTAATAGAAATCGAAAACTTCCGGGTCTTTCAATTTGGGTGGAAGACTATGTTGTACCACCGCGCTAGCATTTTCACTCATCACTACTCTATCATCTCGTCCCATACCTATGTTTCTTGGAATTTAATTCTTTGAAAAATTTGGAATAAGCAGGAATGTTTTTTATCACATTGAGTAAAGGGATATTGATGTTCACCTTAGAAAACATGTTCATCAACTCCGAAATTTGCTTATCCAATTTATGTTTTAAAAATCTTCCTAGAAACGCAGACAGAGGTACATATGGCATGGGGGTGGAGAATCAACTTTAGAATTTTCCCCATATCACATGTACTCTTATCACAACCAACATCATCATTATCCACATTAGCATTCTTATCTACAACAGAGGGGGAAAGAAGATGAAGGAGAAAGTACCTCTCTACCTACCCGTTTGCCATTTCGCAGAGTGATAATGGCATTTGCTTGATGTGGTTGGCTCGGAAAGGTCCTGCACTTATGACCTTGTAGGGCGGTTGCTAATTGCCCAATTTGAGTCTCCAACTTTGAAGGGCAAACTTCATGATTCTTGGAAGCTTGTTGACTTTCCGCCCTCAATTGATTATTTTCACTTGCGCTTTCTCCATGGCCACTTCCCATGGTTCCCTTTTTTGCTCATACCGTCCTGGAGCTTGAGGATGGAGAGGCTTATTTTGTTCTTGATTGCCTCCCCATGAAAAATTTGGGTGTTGCCTCTACCCCGGGTTGTATGTGTTCGAAAAAGGATTATTGTTTTGAGGGAACCGCTGGCCAAATCCTTGCATTGCATGTGCCTCGTTCAGTGGTTAAACAAAGAAACCACTTTGACACACGTTAGTAGCATGAGTGTTAGGACCACAATTAGCACAAAAATCATTTACAACATGAGCAAGAGAAGGCACGAAGAAGAAGAAGCATTTTGCAAAGCTAAATTATCAAATCTTTGGTTCAAGAATGCAACCGCTTAGCCAACTCGTTGTTCAACCCTACCTCATGCACTCCCCTTGTTACCCCCTAGATCCCTTTTGTTGAGAATTAGCACTCAACATCTCAAACAGCTTCTTGGCATTGCTGGACAGTCTTACTTCCCAAACTACCTCCTGCTGCATTATCAACCATTGATTGGTATTCAGGGGATAAAGCCCCATAAAATGTTTGATGCAGCATAGAAGCAGGAAAATTATGGTGCGGGCATTGAATTTGTAACATCCTAAATCTATCCCATGCCTCGTGGAAGGCTTCCCCCGGTTCCTGTGCAAATCCCATAATTTTCATCCTAAAATTTGTTAATGCATCATAAGGGTAAAACTTAGTAAGAAAAGCATTATGTAAAGCATCCCAAGTAGTGATGCTACGGGGAGGGAGTAACAATAGCCACGTTTTGGCTTTGTCTTTCAATGCATATGGGAAGCACTTCAGTCTCAAGTGCTCCGAGGTAACACCCTCTTTTGTAGGGAACCCACTCAAGGTAGACATAAATTCTCTCAAAAACGCTAACGCATCCTCACCAGCAAGGCCATAAAAATTAGGAATCATGTTAAAATATTGGCCTTTGATGTCATAGGCTAGTGCCGCACGGCAACACTATGCACGACACCGATGTGTCGACTCTTGGCCCGACAAACGCATTCATGACTTGGTCCGCCATTTCAAAATTAAAATTTTCTTCTTCCTCGGTGGAAGAAGTCTCTAGGTCACTTTCGAGGGATTGCCCTCTCGTTAAGTATAAATCTCGTAAATACCGACCCAACCTATTAATGTCGTCGTTCAATGGTTCCGCATTAGGATTCAAAGAACGCCGACCAAGCATGCACCGATTAAATAAACTTGTTAAAAATCACAACAAGTCCCGCAACGGCGCCAAAAACTTGATGGACAAAAATCCACTGTGTAATAAATTACCGAGCAAGCGTACTCGCTACCGGTGTAGCAATATGCACGAGCAGGGTCGAACCACGTAGACTCGTTGGTTTTAACAAGTTAATTTAATTAGTGAAAAGTAACCAAAAAGGGGGGTTTTGTTTGTTTGATTTAAATTAAAAACTTAATTAAATAAAATACTAAAAAGAAAAGCAATCAAGCAATCAAGCAACAAGAGACAAGGATTAAATTCAGATTAAAAGGAATTCATGGATTGGAGTTTCACAAGACCAAGGATTTATGCTATTTTTAAGAATAAAATGGTCAATTATTTCCTAGGGTTCAATCACAATAATAAGGGTTGGGACGGTTTGGTGTGCGATTTGCAACCCTTCTATTCCTGTTTATTAATCTTTCAATTACGTCAAATTAATAAACAAAGAATTCAATAAGAACAAAAGATAAAAAGAACCTAAACCTTCTTGACTCGCCATTTATGCCAATTAGATTTAATTATCAAAGTTTAGTCGGTGTTAATCAACCAAGTTACTGCGTAAATCAACACTCACACAATTCACAAGTGACAATTGATTAGATTGACAACTCAAGAATTGAAAGAAAACCACTTTGATAAACAAGGAGAAATTAAATTGACCAAATAATGTTATAGCATAAAACCCTAATATTGCTTACATCCAATCCATGAAATAAAAGACTTAGCTACTCATGTTCATCTTAAAATACAAAAAAAATGAATGAATCAAAATACATAAAACCTGGTAGACGAAAAATCCTTTGAATCCTTGAGCCTCTCCCAATTACAATGGAAAATAAAGCATAAGAAAAAATGTCTCCAGCAGAAATCTATTTTAAACTAGGGAAGAAGGGGTGCCAAATTAGGAAAAGGTCATGAAATCCTCCTTAAGAAAGGAAACTGAATTGCTGGAATCGGGGGCATGGGCGGTCGCCCATCATGCCCTGGGCGGTCGCCCATGTAAACAGCCTCTGGCATCTTCGATCATCAACACACTTGGGCGGTCGCCCACCTGGTCTTTGGGCGGTCGCGCATGTAGACAGAAACTTTCAACAATTTGATACTTCAGCTTGGGCGGTCGCCCAAATGGTCCTGGGCGGTCGCCCATGTAGACAGCTGGGTTTTGACTTACAAAGATTAATCACACATGGGCGGTCGCCCACCTTGCCTCGGGCGGTCGCCCATCACAACAAAGTTGATTCCTCCAGCTTTTCTTGACCAATTTGCTTCAACTTTGCTAACTTCCCGCATTTAGCTATCTTAACAAAACTCCAAAACATTGATTAAAACACAACAAAACCCGGAAATCAAACTCCAAGTAAGCTTAGGAACATATCTTTTGGATGGGTAAAACCACATCCATCAAATACCCCCAAACTTACCTTTTGCTCGTCCCCGAGTAAAACAAAATTAAACAAGAACAAAAGTACCCTAATAAATAAAAACAATCAGCAGAAAAATCTCTTTGACATGTTCTCATTACATACAAGGTTGTCGGCCAAGCAAGTCTCAGATTCTTACATAAAATGTGCTAAACAAGTGCCAATAAGAATATGCAATTACAATTACATTAATGCATCTAACCCACAATTTTCCACCTCGGCGAATGATGAATGAATTATGGGAGATCATGATCAACAAGTTAAGATTGTTTATGGGTTCACTAACACATGCTCTACATTACAAATAACAATACAGTTACATACACAAGGATACTCATACGCATGATTACACACTTGTCAACCCGATTACTCAATATTGAACAAAAATATGGCTCAAAGTTAAGTCCACACAAATGTGGGGCTAGGCTCTCGGGTACAAACGAAGGAATGGACATACGAATACAAGAATGTGAAACTAAAAGCTCTCCATTGCATATAACACATTCCGGAATTTCAGCTTTTCCGCTCACCTTTGTTTCCCCAATGCTTCAACCCCCAAACTAGAACTTTGTTCATATTTTATACACTTGGGGTTGAAAGCATTCCCTCTCTCAAACTAGGTCACTTATCAAACATATTTCACATAATTGGGGGCCAACTTTTTCTTTCGCATTTTTTTTTTTTTTTTTTTTGATAGCCCCTTTATACAATACAAATCATATTTCCAACTTTTGACCTTCCTCACTCATTCCCGTAATTTCCCCATGTAACCCCAAACCGATCATTTCTAATTCCACATTCTTGAAAAGGTGGGATAGACCTATTCTAGGTGTCAAGGGTTAGGGATTAGGCATCAAATGAAGGCGAATGGTGGTCTAGATTTCCACTCTTTCTAAACAGGCTCAAAAGGGATCAAGTGACAATTTATATACAGTGACGAGAAAGTCGAAGGCTCACAAGAGGGTTGTCAAGGAAAGATAAGCCATAAATACCAAGTAATCTATTGATTTGTTATTGACAAGCATGCAATCATGTTCTAGGACCCCCGAGAATGTAAAAGTGAACCCATAAAAGACACCTAAATTAAAGACCATGATCAAGAAATATAATGGAAGTGAATGGTGGTGCAATTGTGTTTTACATGAATTAATGCAATTCTAATAAACAAATTCAAATTGGCACAAACATAGCAAAACTCAATAAAAAACTCTCAAATCCTCACAGACGTTGGCCAACTTCCACACATGTAACGAGAACAAAATTTTTAAAATTTTCTAATTTTTTTAGAGGGTGACACTATTTACACTCCCCTATAAACCCACAAACTCGGGGAGACATCTACCCCCAAACTCAAAACATGCAATGTCCTCATAGGAAAGAGAACAACAACATGCCTTGGGTTCAAAGGAGAAAAGACACAACAAAGCAATTAAATAAAGCAATAAAAATATACCTACTTGGGTTGCCTCCCAATTAGCGCCTTTGGTTAAGATCGTTAGCCCGACCCTTGCTCCCAACTAAATGGGATTTGATGTGACCACATTCCCTTTGGCCTTGGCTTTCCTTCCCTTGGCCCACTTTGCACATTCTCGGGCACAAATGCCCACCACTTTCCACAACAATTCACTCTTTTCTACAAACTCGGATGAAGCCCAAGAGATTTTTCTAACCTTTTTCTTGCTCTTTTTCTTTTTCTTCAATTTCTTTTTCTTGGGAGTCTCTCCCCCAAACTCCGTTGGTGCCTTATTTTTATCACAATCAAGCACCTCTTTCTCCTCCACCAAATCGCAAGCATCCTGAACATGCATCTTAACATACAAAGCATCAGAAGTATCAATAGAACAACATTCTTCCATTTTATCAATATTGGTAGCCTTAAGCGGAAAGAAAGAATTTAATGGGGACACCGACCCCTTTTGGGATCGGTCTAGGGGGTGATACGGGCCATCACAAGAACAAAGATTGTCGGCCTTATTGTTCACGGCACACAAGTGGGAACCCGCACTATCCCTAGAATTCTCACCGTCATTTGACAAAGCTTCACGATTATCAACATATGAGCACTCCTCACTATCATCACTAGGATATTTCATGGCATCAAACACAGAAATTTCAATTTTCTCACCCGCCACTGTCATAGACAGTTTGCCATTTCTCACATTAATAATGGTGTTGGTCGTCGCCATGAAAGGTCTCCCAAGTAATATGGGTGAATCACGGCAACTTCCTTCACCTTTTGGCATTTCAAGCACCACAAAATCAACAGACACAATGATTGAATTTACCTGAACTAAAACATCCTCCACAATGCCCATAGGTCTTTTAATGGACCGATCCGCCAGTTGTAGGGCCATTGTGGTGGGTTTTAATTCGGGTAAACCCAACTCCTCGTACAAATAATATGGCAACAAATTAATGCTGGCTCCAAGATCCAACATAGCTTTTACCCTCTTTGATCCCCCCATAGTAATAGAAATCAGAAAACTTCCGGGGTCTTTCAATTTGGGTGGAAGACTATGTTGTACCACTGCGCTAGCATTTTCACTCATCACTACTCTATCATCTGTCCCATACCTATGTTTCTTGGAATTTAATTCTTTGAAAAATTTGGAATAAGCAGGAATGTTTTTTATCACATTGAGTAAAGGGATATTGATGTTCACCTTAGAAAACATGTTCATCAACTCCGACATTTGCTTATCCAATTTATGTTTTAAAAATCTTCCGGGGAATCCAGACAGAGGTACATATGGCATGGGGGGTGGAGAATCAACTTTAGAATTTTCCCCCATATCACATGTACACTTATCACAACCAACATCATCATTATCCACATTAGCATTCTTATCTACAACAGGAGGGGGGAAAGAAGATGAAAGAGAAAGTACCTCTCTACCTACCTGTTTGCCATTTCGCAGAGTGATAATGGCATTTGCTTGATGTGGTTGGCTCGGAAAGGTCCCAGACTTATGACCTTGTAGGGCGGTTGCTAATTGCCCAATTTGAGTCTCCAGCTTCTGAAGGGCAGCTTCATGATTCTTGGAAGCTTGTTGACTTTCCGCCCTCAATTGATTATTTTCGCCTTGCGCTTCTCCATGGCCACTTCCCACGGTTCCCTTTTTTGCTCATACTGTCCCGGTGGAGCTTGAGGATGGAGAGGCTTATTTTGTTCTTGATTGCCTCCCATAAAAATTTGGGTGTTGCCTCTACCCCGGGTTGTATGTGTTCGAAAAAGGATTATTGTTTCGAGGGAACCGCCGGCCAAATCCTTGCATTGCATGTGCCTGTTCGTGGTTAAACAAAGAAACCACTTTGACACACGTTAGTAGCATGAGTGTTAGAACCACAATTAGCACAAAAATCATTTACAACATGAGCGGTAGAAGGCACAAGAAGAAGAAGAAGCATTTTGCAAAGCTAAATTATCAAATCTTTGGTTCAAGAATGCAAACCGCTTAGCCAACTCGTTGTTCAACCCTACCTCATGCACTCCCTTGTTACCCCCTAGATCCCTTTTGTTGAGAATTAGCACTCAACATCTCAAACAGCTTCTTGGCATTGTTGGAGCCTTACTTCCCAAACTACCTCCCGCCGCATTATCAACCATTGATTGGTATTCGGGGATAAAGCCCCATAAAATGTTTGATGCAAAGCATAGAAGGTGAAAATTATGGTGCGGGCATTGAATTTGTAACATCCTAAATCTATCCCATGCCTCGTGGAAGGCTTCCCAGGTTCTGTGCAAATCCCATAATTTTCACCCTAAAATTTGTTAATGCATCATAAGGGTAAAACTTAGTAAGAAAAGCATCATGTAAAGCATCCCAAGTAGTGATGCTACGGGGAGGGAGTAACAATAGCCACGTTTTGGCTTTGTCTTTCAATGCATATGGGAAGCACTTCGCCTCAAGTGCTCCGAGGTAACACCCTCTTTTGTAGGGAACCCACTCAAGGTAGACATAAATTCTCTCAAAAACGCTAACGCATCCTCACCGGCAAGGCCATAAAAATTAGGAATCATGTTAAAATATTGGCCTTTGATTTCATAGGCTAGTGCTGCATCGGGCAACACTATGCACGACACCGATGTGTCGACTCTTGGCCTGACAAACGCATTCATGACTTGGTCCGCCATTTCAAAATTAAAATTTTCTTCTTCCTCGGTGGAATAAGTCTCTAGGTCACTTTCGAGGGGATTGCCCTCTGTTAAGTATAAATCTCGTAAATACTGACCCAACCTATTAATGTCGTCGTTCAATGGTTCCAGATTAGGATTCAAAGAACGCCGACCAAGCATGCACCGATTAAACAAACTTGTTAAAAATCACAACAAGTCCCCGGCAACGGCGCCAAAAACTTGATGGACAAAAATCCACTATGTAATAAATTACCGAGCAAGTGTACTCGCTACCGGTGTAGCAATATGCACGAGCAGGGGTCGAACCACAGAGACTCGTTGGTTTTAACAAGTTAATTTAATTAGTGAAAAGTAACCAAAAAGGGGGGTTTTGTTTGTTTGATTTAAATTAAAAACTTAATTAAATAAAATACTAAAAAGAAAAGCAATCAAGCAATCAAGCAACAAGAGACAAGGATTAAAATCAGATTAAAAGGAATTCATGGATTGGAGTTTCACAGTACCAAGGATTTATGCTATTTTTTAGAATAAAATGGTCAATTATTTCCTAGGGTTCAATCACAATAATAAGGGTTGGGACGGTTTGGTGTGCGATTTGCAACCCTTCTATTCCTGTTTATTAATCTTTCAATTACGTCGAATTAATAAACAAAGAATTCAATAAGAACAAAAGATAAAAAGAACCTAAACCTTCTTGACTCAGTTACGATGCCAATTAGATTTAATTATCAAAGTTTAGTCGTGTTAATCAACCAAGTTACTGCGTAAATCAACACTCACACAATTCACAAGTGACAATTGATTAGATTGACAACTCA
Source organism: Adenophora triphylla var. japonica (assembly GCA_022495995.1). NCBI lineage: Eukaryota > Viridiplantae > Streptophyta > Magnoliopsida > Asterales > Campanulaceae > Adenophora > Adenophora triphylla. The sequence continues at coordinate 72,911 of JAFEMH010001798.1, read as the reverse complement.
GGAATTGAAAGAAAACCACTTTGATAAACAAGGAGAAATTAAATTGACCAAATAATGTTATAGCATAAAACCCTAATATTGCTTACATCCAATCCATGAAATAAAAGACTTAGCTACTCATGTTCATCTTAAAATACAAAAAGAGATGAATGAATCAAAATACATAAAACCTGGTAGACGAAAAATCCTTTGAATCCTTGAGCCTCTCCCAATTACAATGGAAAAATAAAGCATAAGAAAATGTCTCCAGCAGAAATCTATTTTAAACTAGGGAAGAAGGGGTGCCAAATTAGGAAAAGGGCATGAAATCCTCCTTAAGAAAGGAAACTGAATTGCTGGAATCGGGGGCATGGGCGGTCGCCCATCATGCCCTGGGCGGTCGCCCATGTAAACAGCCTCTGGCATCTTCGATCATCAACACACTTGGGCGGTTGCCCACCTGGTCCTTGGGCGGTCGCCCATGTAGACAGAGACTTCAACAATTTGATACTTCAGCTTGGGCGGTCGCCCAAATGGTCCTGGGCGGTCGCCCATGTAGACAGCGGTTTTGACCTTCAGCATTAATCACACATGGGCGGTCGCCCACCTTGCCTTGGGCGGTCGCCCATCACAACAGTGATTCCTCCAGTTTTCTTGACCAATTTGCTTCAACTTTGCTAACTTCCTGAACTATCAAAACACTAAAATATACATTAAATTCTCAAGGATTCGAACAGAAAATAAGCTTAGGAACATATCTTTTGGATGTGTAAAACCACATCCATCATTATCACCAGATTAAGATGCATGAGGACGACATAGTAAAGACGGCATTTCAAGCGGCTGGAGGCATTTACTGCTACAACATGATGCCATTTGGATTGAAGAATGCGGGTGCAACTTATCAGAGAATGGTGAACAAGGTCTTTGCCTCACAAATTGGCCGAAATATGGAAGCTTACGTAGAAGATATGGTCATCAAAACTAAGGCCGGACGTCACGTAGTCGACCTAAAAGAAACATTCGTCAATTTGCGAGCAAACGACATGAAACTCAATCCCAGCAAGTGTGTCTTTGGAGTAGCAGCTGGAAAGTTCCTTGGATTCATGGTGTCCCAGAGAGGCATAGAAGCTAACCCGGAGAAGATCAAGGCTCTAGTCGAGATGAAGGAGCCTACCAGTATAAAGGAGATGCAGCGACTTAATGGCAGGGTGGCAGCCCTAGGTCGCTTTATATCCAAGTCGGCTGAAAGGTCTCTCCCCTTCTTCAAATCATTGAGGGGGACGAAAAACTTTGAGTGGACGGCCGAATGTCATTCGTCGTTCCAACAAATCAAAGAATACCTTGCTACCCCTCCACTTTTGAGCAGCCCGACCACTGGTGAAACCTTGTTTGTGTATTTGTCTGTGGGAGATAAGTCGGTGGCAGCAGTCTTGATTAGAGAAGAAGAAGGACTTCAAAAGCCAGTTTACTATGTCAGCAAGGCCCTATCAGACGTAGAGGGCAGGTACTACAATGCTGAAAAGGTCGCATATGCTCTAGTCGTAGCTTCAAGGAAGCTGGGAGCTTATTTCCTGGCTCACCCTATAGTGGTTCTTACGAATGCTCCCTTGAGAAAAATATTGCACAAGCCAGAGAGTTCAGGTCGCTTGCTCAATTGGTCAATTGCCCTTACGGAATTTGACATCGAATATCGACCTAGAAAAGCGTTGAAGGCTCAAGCTCTAGCAGACTTTTTGGTCGAGCTTACGTTCACCAAGGAGGACAAATGAGCCGAAATAAAAGGAGAAAAACAAAGGGAAAGAACAAGAGTCCCACTCCGCCAAAGACTCTACCCGGCGATTGTTGGAAAGTCTACTCGGACGGATCAACAACCAAAAATGTTAGTGGAGCCGGGATTGTCTTGATCGAGCCAGATTCGGGGACCGTGTACGAGGAGTCACTAAGGTTCAAGTTTGATGCTTCCAACAACCAAGCTGAATACGAAGCCCTGGTAGCAGCCATAGAGTATGCCAAGTGCTTTGGAGCGACTAAAATCATGGCTTATTGTGACTCCCAACTGGTAGTCAACTGTGCCGAGGCGAGTACGAGGTACTTAGTTCCACTCTGATCAGATACTGCGACCTGGTGAAGGAGCTGATAAAGGATTTGGAATTCTGGGAGATTCAGAGGATTGGACGGGAGGACAACGAGCTAGCCGACCTCCTCTCGAAATTAGCCACTTCAGATGAGCCACATGAAGAGCCCATCTCTTTCCTCGAAAATCCAGCTTATGAGAGGATAAAAATTCAATGTATAGAGGACGCTTCAAGAAATTGGGTTTATGAGAAGTGTTGGATCGAAGAAATGAAGGCGTACCTAGAAAGTGGCGAGCTGCCTGATGACGAGAAGAAAGCTCGAGCTATCAAAAAGAAAGCTCTGAGGTATGTTATCCAAGGAGGCGATCTGTTCAGAAGATCCTACACTCGACCATTTCTAAAGTGCATCCACCCTCAAGAGGTAGCCCTATTGATACATGAAGTACACAGTGGGATTTGTGGTGGACACCCGGGGGCCAGGACTCTAGCCGACAAGTTGATTACCTTGGGATACTACTGGCCGCACATGAGAATTGACACTCACAACTTTGTTCAGCAATGTGATCAATGTCAATGGTTTGCCAATCTTCCTCATCTGCCTACGACCGAGCAAACCCCAGTAATTGCAGCTTGGCGATTCGACATGTGGGGCATCGACTTAATTGGACCCTTCCCTCCTGCCCGGGGAAATTGCAAGTATGTGATCGTCGCCATAGATTATTTCACCAAGTGGGTTGAGGCCAAGCCATTAGCTCGCATCACAGAGGAAAACGCCATCAACTTCATTCATGATTTCATTTGGTGTCGATTTGGTTTTCCTCGAGCAATAGTGTCTGACAACGGCCTGCAGTTCTCCAGAGCCTTCGAAACAGAGATGAATCGGGTAGGTATCAAACATTGGCAATCTTCTGTCGCCTATCCTCAAGGAAATGGGCAAGCTGAAGCAGCGAATAAACTGGTTCTGTCTGCACTCAAGACAGGTCTCGTAGGTCGACGCAACAACTGGTTGGACGAACTCCCCCTTGCTCTTTCGGGCGGTTCGCACAACCACTGGGGCCTACGGGGAAACCCCATTCGCTCTCACATATGGATCGAGGCCATGGCACCCGCCGAGCTCGCATTTCCTACCGCTAGAGTAACATTCTTCGACCAGAGCGTAACAACATCAATAGATTGATCGACACGGATTTAGTCGACGAGAAGCGAGATACTGCTTACCTGTGAATGGCCAACTACAAGCAAAGAACCAAGAGTTACCACGACAAGAAAGTGAAAACAAGGTCGTTCCAAGTGGGTGACTACGTACTAAGGAAGATCGAGGCAACAGGAAGGAGAACCCAACAGAATAAGCTATCTCCTAACTGGGAATGTCCCTATGTGGTTACTCGAGTCGTCAAGGAAGGAACTTACATGATAGCCCATCCAGATGGTGAAGAGTTGAAGCATCTATGGCACGCTTCTCACCTCATCAAGTACTACTTCTGAAAGTTCAGGTCTACTACTCAGATCAGGGTTGAGGCAATCCCCAAGATTGAAATTTATCATAGTTCTAGCTTTCCATTGATGTAAACGTTTCCCTACTTCAATAAAAAGCGCAGTTTATTCGACCAAACATTTTGTTGCAATTTAACCCAACAAGCTCGACTCTTAGTCAGCTTCGTTCTAACGAGCTCGATTCTTAATCAGCTCCGTTCCATTAACAAAGCTCGACTCTTAGTCGGCTTAATTGTAGCGAGCTCGATTCTCAATCAGCTTTGTTTATTTAACAAGTCCGACTCTTAGTCGACTTCGTTCTAATAAACTCGACTCTTAGTCAGTCTGTTCTAACTAGCTCGATTCTCAATCAGCTTTACCCCTAAAAACAAGTCCGATACAGGATCGACTTCGTTCTAATAAGCTCGATCCTTGGTCAGCTTTAATGGTTTGAACAAGTTCGACTCATAGTCAATCTCGTTCACAAAAAGTTACTCAAGTCTGAGGTCGACTAAATCAATAAAGATCAAGTCGATCCTAGGCTTAAGTTGACTTATTCATCCTATAAAATCTAGCTCGACACCTACATGTAAATATCAAAAGCATACAATAAATGGAGGTCAGCTACGATTAGATATAAATAAGTCTCCCAAAGGCGGGCCAAGACTTATACAAAACAAAAATTTATGATGATGCATGCCTCCCAAAAACAGGGCCAAGGCATTTAAATATCTAATAAAACAAAAAGCAAAAAGTGTTTTGAGGCTTGTTCCATTACACAAAGTTCGTTTCAATTCAAACAGCATGGTCCGGGGCATTGGAATCATCATTCACAGCTCGTTCCTCATTGATTGGTCCATGCTGCTGAGGGCTCAAAGGTTTACCCGACTCGGAGAAAACCTGTTGATCGAGCTCATCCACTTCCTCCATGTCCTCCGCATCTTCCATCTCTTGAAGCACAGTGTCAAAGTTTCGAGGAGCCACTTCAGGGGCAACCCAAGGCTCACAGCCAACCTCTTGATCTTCCTGAGCAATGAAGGCTAAATCGTTGTCAAGATAAGGGACAATGGAATGACCACCCCGGGCCGTAGTGTCGTATTGAGCTTCAGAGAACCAACGAGCTAACTGCTCAAGGGTGACTTCAGCTGTTGGATCTAACAAGGCCCGACGCGCCATGTGACGTTTACCCACCTCCAAAAAGTCATGTGCCTTGGCGACAATAGTATTATAGAAATCATCTCCAGCTTTGAACTTCTCTATAGCATCAGGAACAGCCTTCTCTAGATCCTCCTTCCACTTAGCTCTAGCAGCGTTGTGCTCTTCATTAAGTTCCGTCAAAAAAGAATCTTTTTCCTTGAGGAGTTGGGAGACAGTGGCGAGCTTGACCTTTGTTTTCCCATGAGAAAGAAGCTCAGCATCTCTTTTTTCCTTCACCTCCTTGAGCTGGGTGTTAACAACTTCAAGATCTTCAAAGGCCTTCTTCTTCACCAGCTCTTGGGCATCGAAAGAATTGTCAAGATCATTGTACTTTTCTTTCAGATCGGCCAACTCCTGTGCTTTCTTGGAGTAATCTTGCAAGGCCTGCCTCTCCCTCTCAATTGAGGCCCTCCAAGAGCTTTTAACCTGCTCGACCATGGTGAGGTTCTACATGGGAACCAGGGAAGTATTAGCTCGTAAGTCAAGTTGGTTAAATAAAAGAACAAGCGACAAGTCAGAAAGGAAGAGTAAGAAATTACCTCGCAATGAACCATCCCAGAGCGGGCTGAGAATTCTTCAGGGGTGATCCCCTTATCAGAAAAATGAGCTAGGAGGTCGACATCAATAGCCCTCCTGACCACGACCTGGCCCAAGCTCATGTTTGGGTAGCGGCGGCTTAAACTGTTGACTCCTATTAGTGGAGGAACATCACTCAACCTCCTCATCTGGTCCTCAAGAGACTCTTTGGTGGGGGGAGGAGAGATTGGTGGAGGCATTTGGCTTGAAGACACTGACTTCCCTTTCCCAGAGCGCAGCCTCTTCCTCGTATTCAGAGGTTCGTCATCAGCATCCACCTCCATGATATCATCTTCAACAAGCACAACATTTGGAGGACTTACCTCGGCCATCTCAGCTCCTGAGGTCGTAGCATCAACCTCCTGAATTGGGTCGGAGCTCAGGCTTCCTTTGGCCGACCTGGTAGACTCGTCACCTCCATCATTAGCATCCACAGACTGAGTACCGCTCTGCAGGGGGTCCTCTTCTTCAACCTCAACCATGGGAATCATCCCCACGTTGTCCTTGGACAATAGGTCGGTTCTCCTCTCCGCCTCCCTTTGCCTGTTAGCTCGATCATTGGCGGCTCCATGAGCTTTCTTTGCTTTCTTCTTGTCAGAAACACCAACAATCCGTCCCATGTTTGCTTCCTGTTCGGGAGTCAAAACTGCAGCAAAGCCAGGATAGCAAAGTGTTAGATCAACGTACGAAAGTTCTACATACGAGCATAAGTTCTATGTACGAGCAAACTATGTACGACTTAACATCCTATATGCAATTTAACAAACGACGAGCTAAGAGAAGAGCATACAGTACAAAATAATTCATTATGCTGTCAGATCAACATACAGGCTACGAGCTAATCATGGGCGAGCTAATTGTTCTACATACGAAGGTCTATGTACGAGCAAGCTATACATGCAAGTTAACAGATAAAGAGCAAATAAAGGAAAGCCGAACAGGATATCTTACCACCAAAGATGCTCCCCATTGTCCTTGCGAAGTTAGCAGCCTTTCTTACAACGTTGACATTTATCTTCAAATTTACCCAAGGCATGGGTAACCCAATCAGGATAAATGGTGCCCCTTCTCACTGGCACCAAGGGTTGTACTTCTCCCTCACCAGCCATCATTCCAGCCTGGATGAAGTTGTACTTGGTTGTAAGTAGACTCTCCCAACTGAAGGGTCCATTGTCAGCTAACCTACACAACCTCTTATATAGATCGAAATGCCATGCCGTGGTTCCCAATAATCTCTCTCGTCCATAGCTTGTTTCATCATTGGGCAAAGGAAACTCCCATCCCAACCTACTCTACTACCACTACGTGGGAGTTCCACCACTATGCTTCTGGGAGGTTCGTGAAGAGTTTGGGAGATTTGGGTTTAGAAGGTGTACTAATGCTCGATCCTCCCACTATATTTGATACGTAAGAATTCCTTAAAAACCCTCATACAGGTTCATATCCTAGAAACCTACACACCATAGCGAAGCATACTAGGACCCTACAGGTATTAGCTCCGAGCTGAAGGGGTAGGGCATTGGCACACTCCAAGAACTCGTTAATGAAAGGGTCAAGTGGTAACCTAAGGCCAGCCACGAATTGGCCATAGAAGAAGGATACTCTAGTGGCGTCCTTGGTAAAAGTCGACCTAAACTGTTTCATGAAATCTTTCTGGGTATAAATGGTCACCCTATAGTCCTCTTGCTCACTTCACAAAAAATCCCAATCATACTATACCTAGAGGGCAGATTCTTCTTTCCACGTAGTGGCCCATTAGGAACATAGCCTCTCTCATTCTTCCTGTGCACTTAATCATCAAATGCATCTACAATTCTGGGACCTGAAGAAGTTGAAGGTGTAGCTCCACCTTGAGTCGTCATATCTGTACAATTAAAAGAGGAAGCAGGGGAGTCAGTCCTATGATCACATTCAGTCGACCTACCTAAGGGCGACCTAGACTCCCCTGGAAAACCTATTCTGTTTCTAAGGAAGGAGGGTTTATTGACGTCTCTAACATAGAACAAGGCTATATGATCGAGAAATTCATGGAAAAGATGAAAGGGGACAATGTTCGAATCGTCAATTAATGTAGTAACTACATCACCTCCAATGGGCAGTCCAATTTCACCAAAACTCAACCCCCACCTTGTCAAGATGGAGATACATTCCGTCAGGGGCATCTCTTTCCACTCATTATCTACATGCTTGTAAACCCTACGATTCAAGGTGCAATATCCATACCAGGCTCCTGGTTCGCTACTAAATGTCCTAGCCATGGAAAAATTGAAGATGCAGTGCAGAAATTGAAACCCTAAGACAAGAAAAGAGAAGAATACCTTGATTTATATCGGAATAAGAGGGCTGTTGCAGAGAACGAAGGTCGAATTTAATCAATGGTTTCCTTGCTATTTTCACCAGAGATTCTCAGAGCTCAAAGACGGTAAGAATTCGAATCGAAAAAGGATTTTGGTATTTATATTTTCCAAAATTGGAAAGGAAAAAGGAAATTCAAAATTAATTTTCTAATTAAACACGGAAGCGGTTTCCGAGGTGGACTATCAAGCGTCAAAACATTAATGATGACAGAAAAACGGCGCTCCTTCATCTCCTGCCGTTCATCGCCAATGCCCAGGATTGTGCCACGTCATCATAGTCGACTAACTTCGAAAACTAGTAGCGACCTGCGAGTAAAGCAATTCTTGTCAAAGATCTCCTTAACTTCCAAGTCGACAAAGTCAACTCGAAAGTTGGGGGCCACTGAACATACCAAAAGTGTCGGGTTGGACCAAGCGAGCAAAGCCCAATCCTCAAGGCAACCATTGCCCCATCATATTTAAGGGGGTCAGGCCCAATCAACGCAAGGCCCAAAGCCCGTCTCAAATATCCGTCGACTAAGCCCAACGTCCGACCTATCAGGTCCCGACCTAACTTAGTCCGACCCCACAATCCAGGCTCTAATACGGGTACGATCCACGCTCTACCCGTCAGTCAGGTCGACCATTCCACAAATGGCGACCTCGACCTAATCACCGAGTGTCGACCTAACAGATGGATGCTCGTGAGTCAAACCTTTCCATAACTGGTTCCCTACAAATCAGGAGCCGTTATAAGACACGTTCACATTACTTGTAAGTGTCACTAAAATCTCGGAGCTCATGTAGCACCACCAAAAATACAACAGTCATCACCTATAAATACATCATCACTACCAACGGTGCAAAGGTAACTGCAATTTTGTTATTTGAATTCAATTGTTCATTTACAATATTTGCTCTCCAAAACATATACTTACTCTCACGCCCGAGGGTCTAAGCCGGAGACACATCCGGCTAGTCGTGGGTTCTTGTTTTCAGGTCAGGAGCCAGGTGATTAGTCCTGCAACGTGGAGGATTACTGATAAGCACAATTCCTGCAGCATCAGCAGGCATGGAATTGGCCAGAGACTTGGGAGTTCAAAACATTGAGATAAGTAGTGACTCACAGCTCATAGTAAATCAAATAAAGGGAGAGTATGACACTATCAACCCAGTGCTAGCCAAGTACTGCGGTATAGCCAAAACCCTTCTCAAAAGCTTTGTATACTATGAGTTAACCAAGTGATGAGAGAGGACAACACAGAAGCTGACATCCTCTCCAGAATCACCTATAAGGAAGTCATTGACTTAGATGCGGACTGCCATATAGAGTTCACGGAGTCACCTTATATATCGGATTCAGATAAAAAATATTGAGGATCAGGAAAGGGATTGGGTAGATGAAATCAAGGATTACATCGAGAAAGAAACCCTCCCCGAGGATCAGGCAAGGGCTAGAACCATCAAAAAGGTGTCCTCGAAATACTTCATCCTAGACGGAGTATTATTTCGGCGATCATTCACCAAGCCTTTGCTGAGATGCATCAAAACTCACATGGTCACCAATTTACTCTATGAGGTCCATGAAGGAGTTTGTGGCGGACATCCTGGTGCTCGCACTCTCTCGAAAAAAATCAAATTCCAAGGATTTTATTAGCCGACGATGAGGAGAGATGCAGAAGAGTACGTAAGAAAGTGTGATAAGTGCCAGCGGTTTTCAGACATTCCTAGACTCCCATCAACAGAGCAGACTTTGGTTATACCATCGTGGCAGTTTGATACATGGGGGATTGATCTAATAGGACCGTTCCCAACTGTCCGAGGAAGTATTAAATACGTTGTAGTGGCAATGGATTATTTTACAAAGTGGACCGAAGCAAAAGCTTTGGACACCATCTCCGAGGAGAATGTTATCAATTTTGTCCACAATCACATCTGGTGTAGATTTGGGGTCCCAAGAACAATTGTCTCTGACAATGGCACTCAGTTCGCTGCAAAGTTTACAACTGAATGTGAGAGAATGAAATTTGAACATCGCCAGTCCGCAGTAGCTTATCCCCAATGGAACGGCCAAGCTGAGGTCGGGAACAAGTTAGTCCTTTCTGCCCTAAAGAAAAATTTGGAAGGATGAGGAGGACGATGGCTGGACGAGCTCCAGACCGCGTTATGGGTTGTCCTCACCTCAATCAGAAATTCAACCGGAGAAACCTCCTTTTCACTCACATATGGATAAGAGGCAGTAGCCCCAGTAGAAGTAGCCTTGCCGTCTTACAGAGTCACTTACTTCGATGAGTCTCAAAATGAGGCAAACATAAGGTATGACTTAGACGATCTCAAAGAAAAGAGAATGTGGGCAAATGAAAAATGGTGAACTACAAGCAAAAAGCCAAGAAGCATCATGATAAAAGAGTGAATAAGAGAAGTTTCTCAGTTAGAGATTGGGTGCTAAGAAATGTTGAAGTACAAGGGACCCAAATTGGTTTCTACAAACTCTCCCCGAAATGGGAAGGTTCGTACGAAGTTACCCAAATAATCAAAGAGGGTACCTACAGATTGAGGACAAGAGAAGGAAAAGACCTCAAGAATGCTTGGAATAGTGATCACCTTAGAAAGTATTACTTCTAAATCTTTGTATTATGTAAGGTTGATAGAGGCAAGGAATGTATGAAAGTCAAAACAATTTTTGCACAACTCTATTGTAAAATCTATTATAAAAAAAACTCACGAATTGGAGAGGGTTAAAACCCAAAATTGTGCCAATCTGTAAGTTATTCCCACATCCAGATGGCAAAGGTGGATGCCAGCAAAAAAGAAAAAAATGTGTGCAAGAGCGGACGCCAGCAGATTCAAGGGCCAATATAGATGCCCCTACCTGCTGATGTGCAAAGATCCTTTAAGGTCGCACGCCTATATGTGTACAAAGGTCATCAAGCCCGTACATGATTGTGGACACGACTCCCAGTCTTGTTCACATGGACCACCAATAAGTGGATATAGATGCAAGTGGGGACAAAGGCTAAAGTCCGTACCCACTAAATGTGCGTAGGCCTTAGTTGGCTGTTGATCGCACGCCTGTATGTACAAAGGCCAACATAGGAGCCCGTTACATGATCGCCACAATACTCTAAAGAGTCAAACTGCATGAACCACCATTAAGTGGATACATATGCCGGTAGGTTAAAGGGCCAATATGCCCCTACCTACTATTGCGTGGACTATTGCCTCACGACCACAATCTGCTTGCCCAATGAAAGTAGCTTGCCTTGGCTCTTTTAAAATTACGCCATGGATTTGAAAATCTAAATAAGCGTAAGTGGAAGGGAGTGATCAAAGAAGTTTTAAAATCCAAATAGACAATGGGGTCAAGACCTCAAAATTGTCTAAGGCCATAACAAACGCGATCATAGAGAAAAGGGCTGACTCTCACAAAAAACTCAAGAAGTTTTGAATAAAGAGTTATAACTCATAAACATGGCCAGAAGGCCTACCATGCCCATAAACCGTGACATTGAGTAAAGAATAATTATTCCAAGTCTGAAGCTGAAAAAAGAAAAAGCAAGAATGTAAGCTTGAAAGAAAGCGTTGATATAAGTATCAAAAGTATTCAAACATTGCCAAAACTTGAAACAACCTAGAAAAGATAAAGAATAATTGGAAAAATACTTCTCATTAATAGAACAAATGATTTACAAATCCTAAAAGACTATTACAAAAGAAGAAAAGAAAAATCCTAAGCTATAGCCTTGGGATCTATTGGTGTAATGCCCTAGACTTTAGTTATGTTTAACTTAAAATCGTTATGTATCATCTTTATCGTTTAAGTTTATTATTTGATTATTAATTATTTTTGCATATTTATTGTAATAATCTCCGTCCCTAATTATTAAGAGAATAATTAGCATAATTGTCATTGGATAATCATATGATGATTATATGCATAGAGATGCACATTGAAATTATGGGTACTTGTTAGAGAACAAGTGCCTGGACTTGATCCGTATGAGATTTATGTCATGGTCAAATGTCATAATTAAATCTCATATGGTCACTTCATTTAGTCCCTAGACCTGAGATTATCATGACCTTACATATGATGAAAGTTATGCTTGATTTTAGTCAAACGATATCTTAACACGATATTTATAAAGGCTATCTTTGGCATGATCGGATTCATGATGGGAAGGATGATAAGTCAAGATGGAATTTGTCCCTCGAAAGAGAGATATTTTGCTTAAGCCCCTCGATGAGTGATAATGATGAAAGTGTGTGGCCACACCCCAATGCGATTGTATTATCATTATACTCAAGATCGAGAAAGCATTGAGCAAATACAAGTTGACGTGGACCATGACTTGTGTTCAATATAACATCGTGAGACAAAGAGAGAAATGGAAGTGTACCATTGGAAACGTGAACTCTTACGTTATATTATTTGGGTAGACATAATGGCTTGCTAGAGTCCGCTTATGTCTTATGAGGGTCGATATGATCCAGCTCATTGCCAACATAATATAATCCTATTGGGTCACACACATCTAGAATGAATTGGTTAGACCAAAGTAAGAATGATTGAGAGTTCCTAATGAGGCATACTTTGGCGCGCGACAAAACTGGCCAGTGGCAGTTTGTGGTCGTGCGACACTTAGTGCCTAAAGCGGTTTGCAGAGTTTACTAATTCGATTAGGAAACAAATACTTATATTAAGGTAATATAAATATAAGGTCTGTAACCTTAATCAGTCTAGCCGAATTTTCAAGAGAGAAAATCACCAAAAGGTTTCTCAATATTTCTTCCATAGGTTTAAGGATCTAGCAATCCTCAAGAACCGTTCTTGGTTCATTCTAAAGTGTGGATACTACTAGAGGGTCTTCGCTCGTACGACGATCAAGGCCTAGAGTTCAAATTGTCCAAAGCAATCTGAAGGTTCAAAGGTTTTGAAGATCGAAGAGTGTGATTCAAAATCACACCGATAAATTGTTCGATAGCTCAAGACCGGAAAGCAATTAAGGTTGGTAAATTCTATCTCATAAGAATTCAATTTAATCGTATAGAACAGATCTTAGGGCTTTGGGTTTTGTGTTATCTAGATGCTTATTCCGCTGCGCATGGACCCATAAAACTCAACAGTGGTATCAGAGCCCCGTTCGTATGGTTAAGTTTGAATTAACATGCTAGAATTAAGATATAAATTGTTTATATGCTTATTGCATGTTTTTATATGCGATAGTTTTATTGTTTTTGAAACTATGTGCCAAAATCATTTTCTGTTCATATTGAATTAAATCTGTTAAAAGCTATTTATTTGATTTAATTGCTTTATGATTGGAATTGATTGAAATTAAGAAAACTGTCAGACTGGCTTCTCGCGTCGTGCGACATAGTTGGCCACGAAGAGAAAATCTGGTAGTTGGGCTTGGTATGTCATGCGACAGATCTAGCCAACTAGCTGATGGCGCCGCGCGTCATAACTAGCCAATCTGGGCAGAATCAGTTTGATAATTTTTCTGCTAATCTGTGATTATGTTTATAATCTGGGATGTTTAATGTCTTAATCTGGATGCTATAAATTTCTGGATATTAAGTTTATAGGGCTATGCTAGATTAATTCATTGTTTATGCATGCTTAATTAATTTAAAATTTGATTTTATTAATTGTTGCAATGCATGAATTATGTGTTCTTATGTAGTAAGAGCTTTGTAAATAATTAGTTGAAACGTTAAATTTTGGTTTTCTGATTGTTTATGAGAAACAAGTCAGTTTACGCAAAATTTGAAGGAATCTGATTGTTTATGAGAAACAAGTCAATTTACGAGTCTGATTGTTTATAAGGAACAAGTCAGTATACAAAGCATTGATTATGTTGCATTCAAATTGGTATTATAATTGTGCATGACTAGAAGAGTCCTGTCGAAGAAAGATTTGGTACTTAAGCAGTCCTTGTGGCTCACCTATTTTCTTGGGAACTTACCTGGTGTATATTATGATTATCTTTGTTGATATGCTTATAATCTGCTTTAAAGAACCTTCATTTAACTTTTAAGTTATTTATGCCAATCCATGATTAAAACACTTGAGACCACTCGGATAGTTTTGGGTGGGCTTGCCATAGCAAGGTGCTTTGATTCTATTACGTTTACGAGCAATATGAGGAAATGGTGGTTCCTATACGTTTAAAGTGGATGAACTTAATTGGGTTATCAAAATGGTTTTGGACCCAAGGCATAAGATGAGATTAAAATATGCTTAGACATATGATGTCTTAAATAATTCTCATAAAAGATCTAAGAGTCATATACGATATGATTGAGATTTTCTACCTAATTAATTTAATCTTGAGCGTTGCGCCATAGCGTACTTGAGATTAAATTAAAGTTGGATCTTAGTCCATTAAATGCATATTATGCTTATTTGCATTGGAAGGTGTATGATTTAATGGGAGTATTTGTAAAATACATTATTTGCTCTTGCATGATAAATGTGTTGGTATTGATATGTGTTCATATAATTTGTATATTTTGTTGTAGAAGTAGCATTACATAATGATAATTGCGATTCGTCCTTATGAAGGACAAAGTTCTAAAGGAACGATACAAATAATTCTGATTGGATCAGAAGCCTAAAGAATGGTTCTTAGATAAATGTGTACGTTCTTGACGAATCCGTTCCTGCTGAACCCACTGCAAATGTTGCAAAGGGCAAATAAGGAGCAACATTAGAAACATGTTGATGATTCTAATAGTATCGCTTGCCTTATACTTGCCACCATGTTTAAAGGCTCTTATAAGAACCTTGAACACATGAAAACTGCTTTTGTTCTAGCACATCGCACAAAGGAAATGTTCCAAGTGCAAGCTAGGTAAAAGATGTATGTTGTGGTGAAGGCTTTTAATGCATAAGATGCAAAAGGAGCAATCCGCAAGTGTGTTAATGGTTAACACAAGAAAGGGGTTCAAAAGGGAAGGTAAAGTAGGTTAAGCAAAGGTTGCTGAACCTAGGGCAAAAGTTGCAAAGCCGAAGAGGCTAAACCCAAAGTGTCTCAAAAGCATGCAGTTTGCTATCATTGCAATAAGATTGTCATTGGAAGCAAAGTTGTAAGGCTTATTAGAAAGGCCTAAAAGGTGAAGAAGGGCAATATGATTGCTACTACTTCAAATATCTATATGATAGATATTTTCTTTTCGACTTCTTTTTCTTGGATATATGATACCGGATTGGATCCCACATTTGTTTAAATGTGCAAGGAACAAAGAATAGAAAGCTACTCAAAGAAGGTAAATTAAACCTATGCGTAAGAATGGAGCAAGGGTTGCTACATTAGCCATAGGGACTTATGAAGTCACTTTACCTTGTGGAGTAGTACTTATTTTGAACAAGTATGAGTACGTTACGGATTTGAGTAGAAGTATTATTTCCATTTCTTAAATGGATGATGAAGGATATAATTTTCTTATTGAGGATAAGAAGTTTTATATTTATTTAATGATATGCCTTATTGTATTGCATATGTCATTGAATGGTCTTCATATCCTTGATGTTAAGAAACAAGATAATATTGAAGATATCTAAAATATAAATGGGAATTCTGAACCGAACAATATGAACAACGCGTTCATATGGCATTGCCGGCTTGGTCAAATAAATAAGAAACATATATCTAAACTCCATTAACATGGACTTTTAGACTCATATGACCATGAATCATTTGAGGAATGTGGATCTTATTTATTGGGATTATTGACCAAAACACCATACACTAAGAATAGTGGGAGGGCTAGTAACTTATTGGTCATTATACATAAGATGTATGTGGACCATTAAGTAGCATTGCTAGGGGAAGACTTCGTTATTTCATCACATTTCACTAAAGACTTATCTAGACATGACTATGTCTATCTGATGAAGTCCAAAGGTGAATCGTTTGAGATGTTCCGAACATTTCAAGATGAAGTGCAAAACACAAAACTATTAAGTACTTTGATTAGATCGAGGTGGTGAATATTTGAGCCAAGAGTTTGACAATCATCTCAAAACTATGAAATCGTTTCAGAGTTGACTCCACCCGGAACACCACATTTTATGGTGTGTCTGAAAGGAGGAATTGAACCTTGTTAGACATGAATTCGTTCGATGATGTGTCAAGTTGACTTTCCTAATTCCATTTGAGGATATGCATTAGAAATGATGCGGTTACACTGAATCGAGTCCCTACTAAATCGGTTCCTAAAGGCTCCACATGAGATGTGGTATGAAAGAAAACTTAGTTTGTCTTTCAAGAAGATTTGGATTTGCAAAGCTTATAAGAAGAGACTTGTCTCTGATAAGTTAGCACCGAACCTGACAAGGTTATTTTCGGATATTAATTTTACAACCGCAAAGAGAACAAAATGTTTGTTGCTCTATTTGATTCGTTTCTTGAGAAATTGTTTCTCAATAAAGGATCTAATGGGAGTAAAACTAATCTTGAAGAAGTTCAAGAACCGAAAATAATATGGAACCAAGAGTAGAGACGGAACCAAGTTCACAAGGAGTTGTGAAACCGGTTCAAGATGCACAAGTCCATCGTAGATCGGATAGGTTACGATCCGAAATCAAGAAATATTGATTTCTCATTTCGAAAAGTAATAAAGTGGAAGTCATTGAGAATGACAATCCTGCTTCCTATCTTGAGGCGATGTCCGCTCCTAATTTGGAAAAATGGTTAGGAACCATGGAATCCGAATCACAATCCATGTTTGATGATCAAGTTAAAACTAAAGGGTGCAAGTAGGTCTACAAGACCGATATGGATGGGAAGGTGTATACTTTCATGACTAAGGATTGTAGCAAAGGGATTTAGGTTAATTCATAATATTGACTATGTTGAAACCTTTTCGCAGTTACAATGTCGAAGTCTATTAGAAAATCGCCATGATCGCATATTATGACTATGTGATATGACAAATGGATATCAAACGACTTTCTTAAGGATGTATATAGTACACAACCCGAAATTTTGTCGATCCGAGAAGTTCTAATAAAGTATGCATGTTGCAAAGATCCATGAGGTGGGTTGAAGCAAGCTTCAAAGGAATTGGAATCTTTGTTTTGATGAATCAGTCAAAGAGTTTGATGTCATCAAGTACAAAGATGAATCTTGTGTATACATAAAATTCAGTGGGAGCGTAGTATTATTTCTATTGTCTTATTACAATGATATCTTACTCATTGGAAAAGCAAATTCCGACACTTGAGACTGTCAAGTTTTGGTCAAGGAAAGGTTTTTCAATGAAAGATATGGGTGAAGCCGCTTACATCCTTGGCATCAAGATCTATAGAGATAGATCTAGAAGGATAAATTGGTTTGAGTTAAAGTATCCACATTGACAAGGCTCTTAGAAGAGTCGAAGAAAGGTAACTTGTCAATGGGTCATGGTATTTCTCTTAGCAATACTCATTGTCTTATGACAACTGATGAGCAAAAGGGAAATAAATGAAGTTCCATATGCTTCGGCATTTTGGATCTGTCATGTATGCCATAATTTATACTAGACCCGACGTCTCATATGCTTTGAGCATGATGAGTCGATACCAATCAGATCCTGATGTAAACCATTGGATGGCAGTCAAGATGATCCTTAAGTACTTAAGAAGAACTAAGGATACGTTCTTGGTATTTGAAAGATTGGAAGTTAAACTTGTTGTAAGGGTTACATAGATGCTAGCTTCCAAACTGACAAAGTTAATTAAAATCGCAATTAGTATTTGTGTTTATGCTTATTAGAGGTGCGGTTTTGTTGGAAGAGTTCCAAGCCGAAAATCTTAGTCGATTCTACGACTAAGGCCATATTTTAGCAACATATGATGTGGCTAAAAGAGGCAGTTTGGATCAAAAGTTCATTAGTGTTTTGGAAATGTTCCAAGTATCACTAATCGGTGAAACTTTTGTTATGACAAATGTGGTGCCATTTGTGCAAACAATAGAACCAAAATCACAACAGCGATCCAAACACATACTTAGACCTTTTTTGAGGAATTCATAAAGAATGAGAAGACGTTAAGATATGCAAAGTATCAACCGATGATGACATTAGGGATTCACTTACAAAGACCCTCGCACAGGCAGAAGCATGATGGTCATGTTAAATCCATGGGTATTCGATACATAGATGGAGCCTAGTGCAAGTGGAAGACTATTGGTGTAATGCCCTAGGCTTTAGTTATGTTTAACTTAAAATCGTTATATATCATCTTTATCGTTTAAGTTTATTATTTGATTAATATATATTTTTGCATATTTATTGTAATAATCTTCGTCCCTAATTATTAAGAGAATAATTAGTATAATTGTCAATGGATAATCATATGATGATTATATGCATAGAGATTCACATTGAAATTATGGGTACTTGTTAGAGAAAAAGTGACTGGACTTGACCCGTATAAGATTTATGTCATGGTCAAATGTCATAATTAAATCTCATATGGTCACTTCATTTAGTCCCTAGACCTGAGATTATCATGACCTTACATATGATGAAAGTTATGCTTGATTTTAGTCAAACGATATCTTAACACGATATTTATAAAGGCTATCTTTGGCATGATCAAATTCATTATACTCAAGATCGAGAAAGCATTGAGCAAATACAAGTTGACGTGGACCATGACTTGTGTTCAATATAACATCGTGAGACAAAGAGAGAAATGGAAGTGTACCATTGGAAACGTGAACTCTTACGTTATATTATTTGGGTAGACATAATGGCTTGCTAGAGTCAGCTTATGTCTTATGAGGGTCGATATGATCGAGCTCATTGCCAACATAATATAATCCTATTGGGTCACACACATCTAGAATGAATTGGTTAGACCAAAGTAAGAATGATTGAGAGTTCCTGATGAGGCATACTTTGGCGCGCGACAAAACTGGCCAGTGGCAGTTTGTGGTCGTGCGACACTTAGTGCCTAAAGCGGTTTGCAGAGTTTCCTAATTCGATTAGAAAACAAATACTTATATTAAGGTAATATAAATATGAGGTCTGTAACCCTAATCAGTCTAGCCGAATTTTCAAGAGAGAAAATCACCAAAAGGTTTCTCAATATTTCTTCCATAGGTTTAAGGATCTAGCAATCCTCAAGAACCGTTCTTGGTTCATTCTAAAGTGTGGATACTACTAGAGGGTCTTCGCTCGTACGACGATCAAGGCCTAGATTTCAAATTGTCCAAAGCAATATGAAGGTTTAAAGGTTTTGAAGATTGAAGATTGTGATTCAAAATCACACCGATAAATTGTTCGATAGCTCAAGACCGGAAAACAATTAAGGTTGGTAAATTCTATCTCATAAGAATTCAATTTAATCGTATAGAACGGATCTTAGGGCTTTGGGTTTTGTGTTATCTAGATACTTATTCCCCTGCGCATGGACCCATAAAACCCAACAGGATCTTCAGGAGCTTTCTCCTTGGTAGCTTCAGCTTCAGAAGTAAGAGTTGGAGAAGGCAGACTCTCAGCTGATCCAGCGACGGGGACAGTTGTTATTGGATCAGTTGGAGCGGAGACAGGAGCTAACCATGATCCGAATAAGTCACTAATTACAGGCCCGTTGGGAAACAAGCGAGCAGCAACTTCTTCAAAGGATAAGCCTTCCGAATAAAACCTCATTCTGTCTAGCTGATCCCTGAGGCTTGGAATGGTGACCGCGACCACAGGAGGCAAGGACGTGGCCGCTGCAAGCTCTAGATTGGCAATTTTGTCAGCAGTCAGTCATAGGAACCAATGCATGCCCGGGAAGGCAGTGAGCATCTGTGGAGATCAAAGAGCCTATTAAAGCTAATTGCTCCACAGAGAACTTGCCCGTAGCAGCAAAGTTCCTTAGCTGCGTCATACAGCCGAGCTCGTACTGGATGGTAGCCTCATCAAGGATCATCTCCTTGCACTCCTCAGAGTTTTTAAACTCCTCCACTGCTTCCTTGCGAGAAACTGCCAAGATGGCATCCTTCTCCAACTGAAACTGCCTCAGAGAAAGCAGTTCTTCTGACAGCTTGTCCGCAACAGTTTCCAAGTCTGCAACTGTCTTCTTGGCGGCCTCCAGCTAGACCGCCAACTCTTCATTCCTCATCTCAAGGTCAGCCTTCTGCCCGCGGAGCTCATCCCGCTGCCCCTTGGCCTTATCCAAATTTTTATTGGCCTCATCAAGTCGATCCGTGATAACCCTCAGATCTCCCTCCTTCTCGGTCAAAGAGGCCGTCAGGGTCTTCACTTTCTCATCAGCCTTGGCCAGAGCCTTGGACTTTTCAGTATAAGCCTTGGCCTGATCAGATAAGCGGACGGACTGCTCATCATTAATCTCCCTCATCCTCATAGACTTAGCAGTGCAGTAAGGGGAAGTATTGGTTCAAGCTTCAGAAAGATTGTTACCTCAATAGCCATTAAGCCCATATCTCCGGACAGGGCGGCGGAGTTCATCTTGGAGACTACGCTCCCATAAAAATTAGGGGCATAGAGCCTATTTAATGCTCCTTGCCCGATCACGGAGATGTAGCCCCCGCGATAGTAGGGATCTACCCCATTGATTTCAGCCATTTTCTCGAGCTTATCCTTCGGACCCCAGGCCGGTTCGCGTGCTTCTTTGGGAAGCACGTGGTAGGATATCGAGCAGCTTAAATACTTTCTGGGCATAGAGGTAGCTAGATCTTGCAAGTGAGTGATGTTGTTTCCATAGAACAACCTAGATCTTGCAAGTGAGTGATGTTGTTTCCATAGAACAACATCACTCACTTGTAGCTGACAAAGGTGATCCATTTCCTGATGCTGACAAATATAGAAGACTTGTTGGTAGACTCATCTATCTCACAATAACCATACCTGACATAGGGTATGTTGTTCACATACTCGGTCAATTCATGTCTCAACCAAGGGTTCCTCACTATAATGCAGCCTTAAAGTTGGTCAAATATCTTAAGGGGACAGTAGGGCAGGGTCTATTCTATTCCTCTTCTAGTTCTCTTCAGTTGAAAGTGTATTGTGATGCTGACTGGGCAGTTGTACTACTACTTGAAAGTCTTTATCTGGTTATTGTGCTCTATTGGGTTCATGTCTTATTACCTGGAAAGCTAAGAAACAAAACACAGTTTCTAGATCATCAATAGAGGCTGAATACAAATCTATGGCTAATGCAAGTTGTGAAATTCTCTGGCTTCTTTCTATTTTTAAAGACTTTGGTGTCTCTTTTCCTTCTAGTGTTGTCCTCCATTGTGATAACAAAGCTGCGCTTCGCATTGCCTCCAATCCAGTGTTTTATGAAAGAACAAAGCATATTGATCTTGACTGTCATCTAGTCAGAGATCAATTAAAGAAGAGCATTATCACAATCACTCATGTGTCTTCTTCAGAACAATTAGCTGATTTGTTTACTAAGTCTTTGAGTTCTCATCAAATTTCGTATCTTTTGTCCGAACTGAATGTTTTTAATCTTTTTGGGACTTCCAGTTTGAGTTTGAGGGGGATGTTAAGGATGTTACACCAGCTGAAGACTCAAAGGGCTCATTTGTAAATAAAAAAAAGTTTGAGGTTACAAAATTAAATTGTTGAGTTTGTCGTAACAAATTCAGTTAATTAGTTCATTTCTTCTTCGTAGAGGTAAATTGTACGTACTAACACATTCTGTTTCCGAGTCCGCCATATAGCTTTTCTTTTCAAAATCATATGCCTAAATTCTGATCGGAGAAAATGTGTGTGGTATGTATGGGAGGTGGTTTTAGGTAGGGAGTGGAGAGTGTTGGCCGGCCGGCGGGGGAAATTGAAGAGGAGGAGCGGCAATGTCGTCGTCGACCATGGAAGCAGGGCTGACGAGGCGACCTTCTCGCAGTGCCGCCACAACAACCTTCTCCATGGAGGTGTTTGACAATGAGGTTGTCCCGTCTTTCCTCCAAAAAATCGCTCCCATCCTTCGCGTCGCCACCGAGATTCAAAACGACCGTCCTCGCGTTGCTTATCTCTGTACGTACTCCTATCCTATTTTTCTTCATTTTCATCTTTGATTTATTGATTTTTATGAAAATATTTGGAAATATACTCTCTAGGTCGGTTCTATGCCTTCAAGAAAGCGCACTGGTTGGATCCCAGCTCAAGTGGTCGTGGGGTTCGTCAATTCAAGACGGCTCTTCTTCAACGTTTAGAACGGGTGGGTATTACTCTAAACTATCTCTCTCTCTCTTTTCAGTATTGTAGTCATTTTTAAGCATTGTTGCATAAAATGTTGACAAATTAAATACAATTTTTACCATATTTTGATTTTGATTCCCAATTTGAAAGGATGATAGTATGATTTTATTTTTATAATATTCAATTAAATTAATAATAAAATTTAAATATAAAATTAATTTTCAGAGAAATAAGAGAAGAGAATAGTACTTGTGCTAGCCCAACAAGAGTGACGTTTAAACTTTCTCCTTTTTTTTTTCTTTTTGAAATCAATGTTTGAACTTTTTTAAAGCATAAGAAAGTGCATATGATTATGGCATGAAATTACTATGGGTAGTTTTTTTTTTTTGTAAGACTGGATATAGATTACTAGTGGTACCTAATATGATGCACAAAGTGGTGCGGAAGATTTTGTGTCCAATTAATTGGACAAGACAGATTGAGTTACGAAACAATACACTGATAGAAGATGGATGAGGGCTCGGATCGGAGGTTTAGTCTCAACCATTGCTTGTATCTTGGAATGCATAGTCTCCCTCGCGTCACAATATATGGAATGGAAGGGCTTTTTTGGGGGGGGGGGGTTTAAGAGAAATGATTGACTGACATGCTATTAACATAACAGGACAATGCATCAAGTTTGGCCTCTCGCGTTAAAAAGACAGATGCGCGGGAAATTGAGAGCTTCTACAACCAGTACTGTCGAAAGTATGTCATCGCATACCAGGGTGAAAAAGCCGATAGGTAACTTTCCCAGTCCCACCCAACCCAACAATGGCTATGGCATTGGCTACTCATTCTCCTTTTAATTATCCGGAAATTCTCATTTCCTTGACTGAATTGAATTATCAACAGAGCCCAACTCGGCAAAGCTTTCCGAGTCGCCGGTCTCCTTTTCGAAGTCCTCTGTGGTGTTATCAAGTCTGAAAAAGTTGAAAAGGTTGCACCTGAGGCCAGTCCCCCTATTTACCACTTTACTTTTCAATTTTATACCGTACAATTTTTCTCTATAATCAATAATATGAACAAGTTGATCACTGACAATTGTTCTGTGTGTCATTCAATCTATGGTTGATCAAGCTCTGGGTTGTGTTATTGTCATTGTTTTTCCAGATCATTGCCTCAGCCAAAGATGTTGAGGCAAATAAGGTCATCTATGCCCCCTACAACATTCTGCCCCTGGATTCTTTTGGTGAATCACGAATCATGCAATTTGAAGAGATCAAGGCGGCTGTCTCTGCACTTCGGAATACACATGGCTTAAATTGGCCTTCCTCGGTCGACCAGCACAAGCAGAAATCAGGGGAACTGGATATTCTCGATTGGTTAAGAGCTATGTTCGGGTTTCAGGCATGTGTCCTTCGTTTGTGCTCAATCATTTCATTCTTAGTGCTGGGATTTGGATTATGGGCTAACTGATTTTTCTCCTTTATTTTGTTGTCTGCAGAAAGATAATGTCAAGAACCAGAGGGAACATTTAACTTTGCAACTTGCCCAGCCTCATGCAAGACTTATTCCGAGGCCAGAACCCGGTAACAAGGCATGGAAAACAATAAACCAACTCTACTTCCATTCTGCAGCCTTTTTTTATTGTCTTTGCAATTATCTAATATCTGAATGAATCTTAGATTGGACTTTTGTATCTTTACACCTTGGAGCCCAACTGCAATGCTTGCTTCTTGCACGAGTTAGCCCAATACTCCTTCTGTCCCAAAATGATCTACTCACTTTTTTTTTTATGTTAAACACGAAGGCACTTTGAACAATAATTTTTGGTTGATCTAATTATCCTAATGAAAATCTAAAAACGGTTATTGATAGTATTTATAATGGTGTATCACTTTATCAGTGACAAGTTTTAAATTTCCATTAGGTAATTAAATTAACTTAGATTTATTGCTCAAAGTACTTTCGTGTTCACAGCAAAAAAAAAAGTGGGAAGATCATTTTGGGACGGAGGGAGTATAACCCACATAGTATTCTACTTATCGTCTGAAATTTTCCTATAGGTTTTGCTTCTCTTCTGTCTAACACATAATGTCTAAACTTGGTCATGACTGAAGATCAATCTAACAAAATCTCTATTAAGCAGTTTGATGATCTAGCAGTAGATGCAGTTATGAACAAGCTTTTCAAAAATTACAAAACGTGGTGCAAGTACTTGAGAAGAAAACACAGTTTACGGTGAGATATACAGTTTTGGCCTTGTTCTAGCTGCTTACTCATAGAAAAAGACATGCGTTGTCTCGAGGTTTTCATGAATCAATATTTATTTAGGCTTCCTCAAGGGCAACAAGAAGTTCAACAGAGAAAGCTACTTTATATGGGTCTCTATTTTCTTATCTGGGGTGAAGCAGCTAATGTACGCTTTATGCCAGAGTGCCTCTGTTATATTTTTCATAATGTAAGCTGTTCGTATGTCAAATCTTTCAAGTAAATTTATATGGCTCAAAGTATGTATGCGTGTGTGTGTGCACGCGTGCACATATTTGTTACGTATCTCATTGCAATTGATTTCAGATGGCGTACGAACTTCATGGTCTATTGGCCGGAAATGTCAGCATTGTCACTGGAGTAAACATTAAGCCTTCTTATGGTGGAGATGACGAGGCTTTCCTGCGTAAGGTCATAACTCCCATCTATCAAGTTATTGAAAAGGTAATTTCTGGTCCAAAATTTGTAGTCATACTTTCAGGGTATATCTTTCAGACTTAGTGTATAGTGTCTTGATTTCTAGGAAGCAAATAGAAGCAGAAATGGAAAAGCTTCTCATGCTGCTTGGTGCAATTACGATGACCTTAATGAATACTTCTGGTAGTTGGCTAATATCTGGAAATTTGTGTATTTATTGAGATTAAAAAGGGTTGTGGGTTTCTGGACTATATCTGTAACTAGAATTCTGGCCTTATATTCTGTAGGTCCGCTGATTGTTTCTCTTTGGGATGGCCAATGCGCGATGATGGTGATTTTTTTAAATCAACACGAGAGGTGGCACAGGTACTCCTTTATCTCTTCAGATAATTTATGAAAAGTCAAAGAGTTGGTTCTCTGCTTAGTGCAAGTGTAATGATAGGGAAAACAATCCTCTGGCAAAAAGCCTGGAAGCACAGGGAAGTCCTATTTTGTTGAGATGCGATCATTTTGGCATAATTTTCGAAGCTTTGACCGTTTGTGGACGTTTCTCGTACTGGCTCTTCAGGTAAATTCGGCAAAGAACATAAATATAGATTGTCCATGCTCCTTGAAATAGATTCTTGAAGTTCTCAAACAGCGTGTTTAATTGCAGGCTATGGTTATCATTGCATGGAGTGATATTTCAATATTGGATATTTTCCGCAAGGATGTCTTATATAAGCTTTCCAGTATTTTCGTTACCGCAGCCTTTCTGCGCTTCCTTCAAAGTACGTATTTGTAATTTTTATCTGCATTGGCTCCAGATGATGAATACGAATACTTGTTTCAACAAATTTTCTTTTTATTTCTTTTTACCTCATGGCTGAAGAAACAAATTTGTGCAGTACTTGTTGTCCTTTATGTTTGATTTTGTACATCATGACTGGGAATACAGATGTCATAATGAATTGATTTATGCTTTTTTGATTAGGTGTGTTGGACCTTGCTTTGAACTTCCCTGGATATCATAGATGGAGGTTCACTGATGTCCTGAGAAATATTTTGAAGATTATTACGAGCCTCACATGGTCCATCATTCTTCCACTTTGCTATCTGCACCAAAACAACTCAATGCAGTTTGGAAGGATCAAAGATGTTCTTTCTTTTCTTAATCAATTTAAGGGCATTTCTCCTTTATATTTGATGGCTGTGGCTCTGTATCTGCTCCCAAATTTACTCGCAGCAGTATTGTTTATATTTCCAATGCTTCGACGTTGGATTGAGAACTCTGACTGGCTTGTCGTAAGGTTTCTTCTTTGGTGGTAACAGGTACTCTTGTTTTACCTCTTCCTCTCTATTTTTAGCAAGTTTCTTGTATTTTTCTATTATGATGGACTTTTAACTTGTATAAATTGTCCAATCCAACCCGTAACTACAACATCTTCATGACACAAATATGTACCTCAAGACCTGAAGAGAACAATTAATCACCTTCCAATGAATGTTGTAGAAGGCAAAAGCTCTTTTTAATTTTACCATTCTTCAAGTAATACTTATCCTGGAAAGTATGGGTTTTCAATACATTCAATCCACAAGATTCGATATCTGGGGAATTAAAGTGCCATCTTCTCTTAGCTTTAGTTTCAAGTATGAGCTTTTTCTCTTATTTTGATTTTTCTCTTTTCTCGTTAGGTATACGCCATTATATATAATATTTCACTAACCTTCAACCAATGTTGCCTACCTTTCATCAGTTCGCAGTAGTTGTTAAATTATCATCTGAATATTGACCATTCATTTATGCTAGGACCCGGTTGGATAAGTTGATGTAATTACGGAGTATCCAAAAAGACGTGTTTTTGCTTTGTTTAGATAGATAAACCAAAAGTTATGAAACTATTTCTGTTTGAAGTGGAAAACTCATAACTCAAACAATCTAGGGAGGTTGAGGTGGTCATGTTCCCCTCCTTGTTTTTAATTTTCTTTTCTACATTAATAAAATATAGGGAGGTACCGTCTCAAAAAAAAAGTCATAACTCAAACAATCATTTGTGAAAGTATTGCACTTATCTTCGTGATTCAAGTTCCATCATAATACAGATTTAACATACCAATAAAAGGAAAAAAAATGAAAAATCAATGTGAAGAAATTGATATGAATAGCAACGGAACAATGGTAGTCTGGAAGTTTAAGCTGTTTATTCATTCTTTTTTCCCCTTAATTTATGAACAGCAGTTAAAGATTAACTCACTAACTTTTGATGCCTCGCTGTAGTATAAGAATATTTAGTAAAGTACAGCCTGAGCTTTTTATTAACCAGACACACACACGCAGAGAGAGAGAGAGAGAAGACGAAGAAGAAGAGGAAGAATATGATTTTCTTCCTTAAGTACTAAACTAAATATTCGTCTTGATAGTTCATTGCCTGAATTTCTGCAGCCTAGAATCTATGTGGGAAGAGGAATGCATGAAAGTCAATTTGCACTTATAAAGTAAGTAATGGTCTTTATGTGTTAACTGTTCATTATATCTGTCATTATCTTGATTTTTTTTCTACTGTCAATCTATATTTCAATATCAGGTATACTCTATTTTGGGTGTTTCTGATGTGCTCCAAGTTTGCATTTAGCTTTTTCATCCAGGTATAAGAACAGTTCATAGTTTGTAAGAAATAAGGTTATTTAGGAGTGGCCGGACTCTCTCTGATGGGTTTTCTTTATCCCCTCAGATAAAACCTTTGATAAAGCCAACAAAAGATATAATGAACATTAAGCATGTTCAATTTGCTTGGCATGAGTTTTTCCCTGAAGGTATATATTTACTTTTAGCTAGCTTTGTTCTTTCATTACTTCTTCTTAAATTTAACAATTACCCTGTAACTGCAGCTAGAAACAACTATGGGGCTGTTGTGGCAATGTGGCTACCAGTACTCTTGGTAAGTGTTACTGTTTCAGTTGCTTGATAATTTGAGTGGTTACAACATTTTCTTATTCCATTCTCTTGTTATTGAATACAAGCCTATTTTATACTGTCTCCGGAATAACTCAAAATAGCTCACAGCTTTATGCAGATTTATTTTATGGATGCTCAAATATGGTATTCTATATTTTCAACTTTGTGTGGTGGTGTGATTGGGGCTTTTGATCGGCTTGGAGAGGTACTATTTTCCCCTTTTTTAAAAGCATTCTTATGATATTAGAAATCAGGTCTTAATTCTATTTTCTTCTACATTATTTACGCATTTTATGTTCTTCAGTATTACTTTATCAATAAACAGTATTCTTCTTAAGTGCAGTCATGTCTTGGTGGATATAGATCTTATCCCTTTTTTATTCATCTGTTTTTCAATGAATATACATCCATTTAGACCTAGATTATTTGTTAATGGAGAGCCGTTTTCTAGTTAGATGCACCAGTAAGTCCGGTTTATATACTTCATCAATCCCTTTTCAGTTAAATGATGGGGAGAGAGGAAGTAGTATTTGAATGTTCCTTCTTTTAATCCTAGCAAAAACTGCAAGTAGGAAGGTGACTCGGTCATAGTTTTCTGAATAATGTTGTCACAATGGTCTTTTATCAATTATTCTTTTATAGAGGTTCATAGGTATAAGGCTGTGAGCTTGATAATCAAGTATGCAACAATTATGATCTTCACAATATATGAATTTAAAAGAACTCAGTTATAATCCAGAGAGTTTGGATTGACCCAAGAATCATAAATTGATACAACATGAAGTTTCCAGGGTCTCGCTGGACCAGCTCTAGCTTGTTTGGTACCCCAGGTCCTGTAAGAGAAGTTGGCTATTCTACTCTCGCTAATCCCCAATCCCCTCCAAAAGAAAAAGAATAATTTAAAGTTAAATTTAAGTTTAATATATATATATATATATATAAACTATGGTTGCATGGTATGAGTTACTATTACATGTAAGCTTTCACTTGTACACATTAACATTTAACTATCTAGAGCATTATCTATGTCTGATAAATGTTCATACTCACTTCCTTTCTTGCAGATACGAACTCTAAGCATGCTAAGATCAAGATTCCAATCCTTGCCCGGTGCTTTCAACTCATATTTGGTTCCTTCAGATAAGACCAAGAAAAGGGGATTTTCTCTTTCAAAGCGTTTTGTTGAGGTTACAATTTTTATTTCGTGATTTTGATGTTCAAGAAAAATATAACATGATTGGATTCTTATTTATAGTAAACCTCTTGTTGAGCACCTATAGGTTACACCAAATAGGAGAACTGAAGCAGCAAAGTTTGCTCAGTTATGGAATGAAGTAATATGCAGTTTCCGCGAAGAAGATCTCTTAAGTGACAGGAAAGACTGCTCAACTGACATTATGATCTTTCAGCCTATTCATCTTTATTATATCCTCATTGAATGAAAACTAAACCGAGTATTCATCAATTCCAGGGAGATGGACCTGCTGCTAGTTCCTTATTCCTCGTATCCTAGCCTGAAACTAATCCAGTGGCCGCCATTTCTGCTTGCTAGCAAGGTTGATGCCTTCTCCTGAAAGATCTTTTTCATCTCTCATCTTTACTCTATTTTTGACCGTCTACCCTTTCAGATCCCAGTTGCACTGGATATGGCAGCTCAATATCGATCCAAAGATTCAGACCTCTGGAAGCGTATATGTGCAGACGACTATATGAAATGTGCTGTTATTGAATGCTACGAATCATTTAAACTTGCCCTTAATGCTCTGGTTGTTGGGGAAACTGAGAAGAGGTTGTCTAAGCTACTTTTACCTTTTTCAATCTCATTCATTGTTCATTTCCACATTACCCAACTTTACATTTAGTACATGTCCAATCTTTCAGTTCAATTTTCTCTTTACTTTATACCGTATAGCATTTACTCCCTCCGTCCCACTACAGTTGACACTTCTTTCTATTTTGGGCCGTCCCACCTCACTTGACACCTTCCAAAAATAACCAAGTTTTTATATTTTTATATTAATGGACCCCACCACTCATTCTCTCTCTTCATTTTCCACCACTCAATTTATTCAACCAACACTACTATTTACCCCACTCATTCTCTCTCTTCATTTTCTACCACACATTTTCTTTATTTAATTGTTTCTTCTTAGTTCCCGTGCCCACTCCTTGGGTGTCAACTATAGTGGGACGGTGGGAGTATATCGTTATTCGGTTTCAGATTTACAGTTAACATCCTTTTTATGTCCTCAGCCTCTAAAATTAAGTACCCCACTGTTGGGACCGCGACCACCATCACAAGTCCACATTAGTATGATATTGTCTGCTTTGGGTCCTACCCGCACGAATATGTTTTTGGGAATCTCCCAAAAGACCTCATATTAATGGAGCACGGATTTGTTTTTGAAATCTACCAAAAGGCCTCATACTAATGGAGTGGGTTGGGATCATCCACGAACCATGACTCTGATACTAGTTATTGGGACTGTGACCACCACCACCACCACCACCACCACCACCACTCCACATTAGTATGATATTGTCTGCTTTAGGCCATGACCGAATTTGTTTTTGGGCTCTTTTCTGGTTTCATCTCTTCTGTTCCTAATAATGTTTGGTATATACATTTGGCTTTGAAGGGATCTATGCATTATGAATTTGTTTATTCTTTTATTATTGATAAAAGCATGAGTTTTATGATATTGACAGGATGATTGGCATCATTATTAAAGAAGTTGAAAATAGCATTTCAAAGAATACGCTTCTTGCTAATTTCAGAATGGTTTTTTTACCTACACTTTGTGACAAATTTGTCAAGCTTGTGGAAATTTTGGTAAGTCCAAGATGGATTAATTAGGATCAGTCACAAATATTAATTATTACATACTAAACTTCATTTTCATTTGTTAGAAAGCTTAAACTTTCTTGCTGCGTTGCAGAAAGATGCGGATGAATCCAAGACCAATGCTGTGGTTATTTTACTTCAAGACATGTTAGAAGTAGTTACTCGTGACATGATGGTGAATGAAATTCGGTCTGTGAATTTTGAGCATAAATATACTCGCTATTTTTCTCCTCAAAAATTGAAGATAAAAGTGGACCATTCCCTGTTTTAGCTTATGTTTCTCTACAAATTATATTAAATAACTAATTTTTCATATTATTATAGGGAATTGGTAGAACTTGGTCATGGTAGCAAGGATTCTGAAAGGCAGCTTTTCACTAATACAGATTCTAGACCTGCTATTGTTTTCCCTCCTGTCGTTACATCACAATGGGAAGAACGACAAGAACAGGTTGTATATATGTTAAATCTAACAGATCAAGCAGACACATGCACAGACATACTAACTTTTGCATGAGCATGTGTACACAGACACGCATATGCATGTATTTATATGTTAAAACTTTAGTTTCCATTGCAGTTATTTACAATTTGTTTTTCCCACTATAGATAAAGCGCCTCCATCTCCTTTTTACGGTAAAAGAATCGGCCATGGAGGTGCCAACTAACCTTGAAGCCCGGCGAAGGATTACATTCTTCACTAATTCGTTATTCATGGATATGCCAAGTGCACCACGAGTTCGTAAAATGCTATCTTTCAGGTGTGGCTTATGTCTCCTCTACTGTGTTATTTTTCTAATAATTCCAGGTTCTCTTTCTTTGGGTGATATCAGATAGTTCACATATTTTTATGCTCTTACTCACAAGACATTTGATCAATTAATGGCCATTGTATGCTTCATAAGTTTACATGTTGCATGCCCAGAAGTATGGAGCCCTTCAATTAGCCCCAAAACAAATGATCCTGCTGTTAGAGTTTGTTAGTTTTTAAGTCATCATCTCCTCCAGAAGGAGCACAGTGTTTCACACAGTGAAATTCCAAAAATGAACTCTATGAGGAGTCTTATCTTATTATTTTTTGTTTAAATATATACTCCCTCTGTCACTAAATAAGTGTCGTACTTATCATTTTCAGCCATCCCCCAGAAAAGAGTTGCATTTCCAAAAGAGGGAATACTTTTACTAGAATTTCATGATTGGAAAAGCAAGTGAGCTACAACCTTAAAAGTGTGCCACTGTACTATACCATTTTTTTTTGGGGATCGAGGGAGCAATTATTAATTGGTTCACTATAGGTTTTCTTAGAAGTGCTTGAATACTAAGACTTCTAATCTTTGGCATGACACAATCAAATTCACTTGGCATTGCAGTGTCATGACACCCTACTATAGTGAAGAGACTGTATATTCGAAAAGTGACCTTGAGATGGAAAATGAAGATGGTATATCAATCATATACTATCTGCAAAAAATCTTTCCAGGTTTCGCATTTTATTAATTCCTTCTCCAAACTACATTTCTATTTCTAATGACTTTAATTATGCACATCTATCACATTCATTTCCCCTTTGTGTTTTTTCAGATGAATGGGAGAACTTCATGGAGCGTATTTTCTGCAAAGAACAACATGAGGTCTATGAAAATGAAGAGAATGTTTTACAGCTACGTCATTGGGTTTCCCTAAGAGGACAAACACTTTGCAGAACAAGTACTTGCACATTGAAACTTTATCAATAGAACCGCCTCTTCTCTCCCTCTTAATTATTCCTATTATTAATTGATATTTATTTTACAGTTAGAGGGATGATGTACTATAGAAGAGCATTGAAGCTTCAGGCTTTTCTTGACATGGCTTCAGAAAGCGGCAAGAGGATGTTTATGCTCA
Organism: Adenophora triphylla var. japonica; assembly: GCA_022495995.1. Taxonomy (NCBI): domain Eukaryota; kingdom Viridiplantae; phylum Streptophyta; class Magnoliopsida; order Asterales; family Campanulaceae; genus Adenophora; species Adenophora triphylla. Next base: position 40,793 of record JAFEMH010001798.1, on the reverse strand, counting down.
ATAAATCGACAAGATTTTCAGTATTGAATGGGAGCCAGATCCTCATTTCATTGCATATTAATTTACTTGAGGGTATTAGTATGTTTGAACTCGTGGATAGAATGAGAGCGTCAAGAGCTTTGATGATTTACATAAATCACTGTGTTCTGAGCTACAGAGTTAAAGTAAACAAACTCAGATGCTCCAATGGCTTCATTTTAAACACATGCTAATAATGACATGAATGAACTACGAGATGTTTTGAAGTAAAGTTGAATAGTTATCTTTGCCATTGTATTCATATTTAGAATGAGCAAAGGATTTAGTGCAATCAAATATGTTACATGCCGACCCCTCACACATATTTTTGAGGTTATTATTCAAAAACGTGATTACGGTTACGGTTGTTAACCAGTAAACATGTAACCTTTCATAGTCTAGCAGCAGCACTATGCTCGAGTAATGCATTTAATACTTTTCAGTACTGAGTGACAGCGCCAATATTGAGCTCGCACTAGTTTACAGTGAACATAGGTACATGAGTACGGCTTCCAAAGGCTTTGTTGTTGTTGTTGTTGTTCTCCTCTGCACATCACACTAACTTCTAAAATATAGGGAATTTTGTATCTTTAACCATCTGAGGTAAAAAATCTAGCCTTTTACTCCTTACATGCCAACTGAGCAGAAATACTGGAAGGACATGTCTCACGAACCTTATTATTATCGCATTTCAATTTTTCGTTTTGTTTCATAACTAAGGATATGCCTTTTGAGGTACATGTTCTCCTCTGCACATCACACTAACTTCTAAAATATAGGGAATTTTGTATCTTTAACCATCTGAGGTAAAAAATCTAGCCTTTTACTCCTTACATGCCAACTGAGCAGAAATACTGGAAGGCTACAAAGCTGTCAAATTTCCATCAGAGGAGGATAAGAAAAGTCAGAGATCCCTATATACTATAGTGGAGGCTGTAGCAGACATGAAATCCACATACGTTGCTACTTGTCAAAATTATGGAAACCAGAAGCGCAGTGGGGATCGTCGTGCAACAGACATTTTGAATTTGATGGTTAAGTAAGTCTTCTTTTGAAAATGAAGATTTTGTATAATCTACTTATTTATTGGTATACATAAAAATTACATTCCTTTCCCAAACAGCAATCCAGCTCTCCGAGTAGCATATATAGATGAAGTTTAAGAAAGGCAAGGTGGCAAATCACAGAAGGTCTATTATTCAGTGCTGGTCAAAGCTGTTGATAATCTTGATCAGGTATGACTCCTCTTTCTCTCCTGGTGCTCATGATCATTCTTTCTGAATTCCAACCACAAGGACCATGTTTATATAGCGGAGTGTGTTCCTTTTTCTCTTTATAGGAAATCTACCGGATAAAACTGCCAGGTGCGATAAAGATAGGAGAAGGAAAACCAGAGGATCAGAACCATGCCATTATTTTTACTAGAGGTGAAGCTCTTCAGACTATTGATATGAACCAGGTAAAGTCAAGAGTTTTAAATCACTGTATTAGACATTCTGCTTGCAAGAGTAAGTTCTAATGCTTTTGTGCTTACGGTTGTAGGATAACTACTTGGAAGAAGCTTTTAAAATGCGCAACCTGCTTGAGGAATTTAATGAGGATCATGGAGTACGCCCTCCAACCATTTTGGGTGTTCGTGAACATAATATCTTCACTGGAAGGTTGGAGAATCACTGAAATTAGTGCTATCGTTTGTTTCATACGGCAAATGACCTTGTTCAATGTTCTACTCCTAAGCATCTAGATTTTAGACTTCATTTTGTTAGAGATATTGTTGAACAGAAAATTATTAGTTGTGAATTTGCTGAAACTAATAAACGATTGATTGATATTTTCATGAAGGCCATTGTTTTCGATAGATTTTTTTCCCTAAAAATGTCTCTCAGATTGTGTGTTGAGATGATCTCACAACTAGGGGTGGTTCGGTTGGAATACCAACTATATTTTACGTATACCATGTACCAACTAAGTATGAATTGGTATACAAAAATGTGTACCAGTACCAACCACAAAAGTCGGTATACCAAGTATATTGGTACGGTTGGTATTCGAATATACCATATGTAAACATAGACAAAAAAAATGCATTCATAGCATGGAATTTATGAACAAATGAATTGACATAAATACTACATCCAATGAAGTAAATAGAAATCACTACATACTTTAGTTTCAGAATAAAACACTGTTCAGTGACTTCAGTCAATACAACATTGCTTTATAAAGATAAACCTTAAAAGTTTTTCACTTTTGAACAAACCAAAATGGATGCTTATACCATGTTTTTCCTAATTGTTTTGGCTTAGACCAGGGTGGTCATCATGCATAAGTAACTGCAGCAACAGCTTGTTCATTACAATATACTAAATGCTTTCAGAAATATAGAAGGGAAAGAGAAGATGAAAACTTTGTGTATATTGGAACACGATCTGAAATGGTTTATATAGGACTAAGTTTTGAAAAGACATGACTTTTCAAATTCAGACACAGATTTTCAACAGTTTATGACAGTTGAAATTGTTAATTCAAAAATCAAATCTTGGCATTATCCAGAACTTAAAATAATAATTTAAAATAATATTAAAAAATATTTTAATATTAATTTACAAAAATTAAATTAGTTCAGCACATCATTTGACTGCCAAGATTCGAGCTTTATGTTTATAAAAACCTGTGTCATGGGGCTATGCCCTATGACTTTTGTCCGTCTCGAAAAGAGCTTCGATTTGATATGCTGTGCGTTCCGTGGTTCATCCGGAATCAAAAGTTACGCCCTTTTTAGCGCACACACCTAAACTTTACCAAAAACTCTTATTTCAAAAAACACTTTTAATTTTCATCTTTTACCACACAAATTTACATTTAATCTAAAATCTAATATGGGGGATAATGATAAAAGAAATCAGTGCATGCTCCTAGACAATATTTCTACTTTCTACCACCATCACATTCTTTCGGATGAAATAGTTGAACCGCTATAGTATAAATTTATTACGTTTAAAAATATTTTGTTTGGATTTAAAAGCTAAAATTTGTGTTTAAATCAAAATCTAAAATAAAACTCTTCATGGCGGCTAATAATTGGTGAATATAGAGCTGACTTGGAATTCCACGTGGCGAGCTGTATGAGCTTGAAATGTTTCTGCTTTTATATATTATATAGATTGAATGACCATTATTGTCTCAAAATAAATGTTCTTTTAAATTTTTTGATTTAATATTTTTTCATAATTCATTATATTTTTACAAATGTAAAATTTTGAAAATGAATTAAAAGAATGTTTATTATTTTTTCTAGATTAAAATTAAATAATTTTAAAATGATTATTAAATTTTGAAAAAAATCATTCATTTTAGGATGGAGAGAATAATACAATTTAAACAAATTAAATTTAATCCAATAAAATAAAATAAACTAATCTAATAATCTAAAATCTAATTTTGAAAAAAATCATTCATTTTGAATGTGAAACATGGCGGCTAATAATTGGTGAACATAGAGCTGACTTGGAATTCCACGTGGCGAGCTGTATGAGCTTGAAATGTTTCTGCTTTTATATATTATATAGATTGAATGACCATTATTGTCTCAAAATAAATGTTCTTTTAAATTTTTTGATTTAATTTTTTTTCATAATTCATTACTCCCTCCGTTCCAAGAAAGTTGTTACATTTGTGTTGAAGCACGTAAATTATTAGAATAATAAATGGTTTTAAAATGATTATTAGAATGAGAATAAATGAGTGGTTGTGAGGAAGAGAGAGAATAATGGAGAATTTAAACAAATTAAATTGTGAGGAAGAGAGAGAATGAGTGGAGAATTATAAAAATAATAAAAAGTTTCCTTTTTGGGTAATGTTGCAACTTAAGTGAAATGCCGAAAATGGCAAAATGTTACAACTTTACTGAAACGGAGGGAGTATATTTTTACAAATGTAAAATTTTGAAAATGAATTAAAAGAATGTTTATTATTTTTTCTAGATTAAAATTAAATTTTTTAAAATGATTATTAAATTTTGAAAAAAATCATTCATTTTAGGATGGAGAGAATAATACAATTTAAACAAATTAAATTTAATCCAATAAAATAAAATAAACTAATCTAATAATCTAAAATCTAATTTTGAAAAAAATCATTCATTTTGAATGTGACACATGGCGGCTAATAATTGGTGAACATAGAGCTGACTTGAAATTCCACGTGGCGAGCTGTATGAGCTTGAAATGTTTATGCTTTTATATATTATATAGATTGAATGACCATTATTGTCTCAAAATAAATGTTCTTTTAAATTTTTTGATTTAATTTTTTTCATAATTCATTATATTTTTACAAATGTAAAATTTTGAAAATGAATTAAAAGAATGTTTATTATTTTTTCTAGATTAAAATTAAATTTTTTAAAATGATTATTAAATTTTGAAAAAAATCATTCATTTTAGGATGGAGAGAATAATACAATTTAAACAAATTAAATTTAATCCAATAAAATAAAATAAACTAATCTAATAATCTAAAATCTAATTTTGAAAAAAATCATTCATTTTGAATGTGACACATGGCGGCTAATAATAGGTGAACATAGAGCTGACTTGGAATTCCACGTGGCGAGCTGTATGAGCTTGAAATGTTTCTGCTTTTATATATTATATAGATTGAATGACCATTATTGTCTCAAAATAAATGTTCTTTTAAATTTTTTGATTTAATTTTTTTTTCATAATTCATTATATTTTTACAAATGTAAAATTTTGAAAATGAATTAAAAGAATGTTTATTATTTTTTCTAGATTAAAAATAAATTTTTTAAAATGATTATTAAATTTTGAAAAAAATCATTCATTTTAGGATGGAGAGAATAATACAATTTAAACAAATTAAATTTAATCCAATAAAATAAAATAAACTAATCTAATAATCTAAAATCTAATTTTGAAAAAAATCATTCATTTTGAATGTGAAACATGGCGGCTAATAATTGGTGAACATAGAGCTGACTTGGAATTCCACGTGGGGAGCTGTATGAGCTTGAAATGTTTCTGCTTTTATATATTATATAGATTGAATGACCATTATTGTCTCAAAATAAATGTTCTTTTAAATTTTTTGATTTAATTTTTTTTCATAATTCATTATATTTTTACAAATGTAAAATTTTGAAAATGAATTAAAAGAATGTTTATTATTTTTTCTAGATTAAAATTAAATTTTTTAAAATGATTATTAAATTTTGAAAGAAATCATTCATTTTAGGATGGAGAGAATAATACAATTTAAACAAATTAAATTTAATCCAATAAAATAAAATAAACTAATCTAATAATCTAAAATCTAATTTTGAAAAAAATCATTCATTTTGAATGTGACACATGGCGGCTAATAATTGGTGAACATAGAGCTGACTTGGAATTCCACGTGGCGAGCTGTATGAGCTTGAAATGTTTATGCTTTTATATATTATATAGATTGAATGACCATTATTGTCTCAAAATAAATGTTCTTTTAAATTTTTTGATTTAATTTTTTTTCATAATTCATTATATTTTTACAAATGTAAAATTTTGAAAATGAATTAAAAGAATGTTTATTATTTTTCTAGACTAAAATTAAATTTTTTAAAATGATTATTAAATTTTGAAAAAAATCATTCATTTTAGGATGGAGAGAATAATACAATTTAAACAAATTAAATTTAATCCAATAAAATAAAATAAACTAATCTAATAATCTAAAATCTAATTTTGAAAAAAATCATTCATTTTGAATGTGACACATGGCGGCTAATAATTGGCGAACATAGAGCTGACTTGGAATTCCACGTGGCGAGCTGTATGAGCTTGAAATGTTTCTGCTTTTATATATTATATAGATTGAATGACCATTATTGTCTCAAAATAAATGTTCTTTTAAATTTTTTGATTTAATTTTTTTTCATAATTCATTATATTTTTACAAATGTAAAATTTTGAAAATGAATTAAAAGAATGTTTATTATTTTTTCTAGATTAAAAATAAATTTTTTAAAATGATTATTAAATTTTGAAAAAAAATGATTCATTTTAGGATGGAGAGAATAATACAATTTAAACAAATTAAATTTAATCCAATAAAATAAAATAAACTAATCTAATAATCTAAAATCTAATTTTGAAAAAAATCATTCATTTTGAATGTGACACATGGCGGCTAATAATTGGTGAATATAGAGCTGACTTGGAATTCCATGTGGCGAGCTGTATGAGCTTGAAATGTTTATGCTTTTATATATTATATAGATTGAATGACCATTATTGTCTCAAAATAAATGTTCTTTTAAATTTTTTGATTTAATTTTTTTTCATAATTCATTATATTTTTACAAATGTAAAATTTTGAAAATGAATTAAAAGAATGTTTATTATTTTTTCTAGATTAAAAATAAATTTTTTAAAATGATTATTAAATTTTGAAAAAAATTATTCATTTTAGGATGGAGAGAATAATACAATTTAAACAAATTAAATTTAATCCAATAAAATAAAATAAACTAATCTAATAATCTAAAATCTAATTTTGAAAAAAATCATTCATTTTGAATGTGACACATGGCGGCTAATAATTGGTGAACATAGAGCTGACTTGGAATTCCACGTGGCGAGCTGTATGAGCTTGAAATGTTTATGCTTTTATATATTATATAGATTATTGTCTCAAAATAAATGTTCTTTTAAATTTTTTGATTTAATTTTTTTTCATAATTCATTATATTTTTACAAATGTAAAATTTTGAAAATGAATTGAAAGAATGTTTATTATTTTTTCTAGATTAAAATTAAATTTTTTAAAATGATTATTAAATTTTGAAAAAAATCATTCATTTTAGGATGGAGAGAATAATACAATTTAAACAAATTAAATTTAATCCAATAAAATAAAATAAACTAATCTAATAATCTAAAATCTAATTTTGAAAAAAATCATTCATTTTGAATGTGACACATGGCGGCTAATAATTGGTGAACATAGAGTGACTTGGAATTCCACGTGGCGAAATGTATGAGCTTGAAATGTTTCTGCTTTTATATATTATATAGATTGAATGACCATTATTGTCTCAAAATAAATGTTCTTTTAAATTTTTTGATTTAATTTTTTTCATAATTCATTATATTTTTACAAATGTAAAATTTTGAAAATGAATTAAAAGAATGTTTATTATTTTTCTAGATTAAAATTTAATTTTTTAAAATGATTATTAAATTTTGAAAAAAATCATTCATTTTAGGATGGAGAGAATAATACAACTTAAACAAATTAAATTTAATCCAATAAAATAAAATAAACTAATCTAATAATCTAAAATCTAATTTTGAAAAAAATCATTCATTTTGAATGTGACACATGGCGGCTAATAATTGGTGAACATAGAGCTGACTTGGAATTCCACGTGGCGAGCTGTATGAGCTTGAAACGTTTATGCTTTTATATATTATATAGATTGAATGACCATTACTGTCTCTAAATAAATGTTCTTTTAAATTTTTTGATTTAATTTTTTTTCATAATTCATTATATTTTTACAAATGTAAAATTTTGAAAATGAATTAAAAGAATGTTTATTATTTTTTCTAGATTAAAATTAAATTTTTTAAAATGATTATTAAATTTTGAAAAAAATCATTCATTTTAGGATGGAGAGAATAATACAATTTAAACAAATTAAATTTAATCCAATAAAATAAAATAAACTAATCTAATAATCTAAAATCTAATTTTGAAAAAAATCATTCATTTTGAATGTGACACATGGCGGCTAATAATTGGTGAACATAGAGCTGACTTGGAATTCCACGTGGCGGGCTGTATGAGCTTGAAATATTTCTGCTTTTATATATTATATAGATTGAATGACCAATATTGTCTCAAAATAAATGTTCTTTTAAATTTTTTGATTTAATTTTTTTTCATAATTCATTATATTTTTACAAATGTAAAATTTTGAAAATGAATTAAAAGAATGTTTATTATTTTTTCTAGATTAAAAATAAATTTTTTAAAATGATTATTAAATTTTGAAAAAAATCATTCATTTTAGGATGGAGAGAATAATACAATTTAAACAAATTAAATTTAATCCAATAAAATAAAATAAACTAATCTAATAATCTAAAATCTAATTTTGAAAAAAATCATTCATTTTGAATGTGACACATGGCGGCTAATAATTGGTGAACATAGAGCTGACTTGGAATTCCACGTGGCGAGCTGTATGAGCTTGAAATGTTTATGCTTTTATATATTATATAGATTATTGTCTCAAAATAAATGTTCTTTTAAATTTTTTGATTTAATTTTTTTTCATAATTCATTATATTTTTACAAATGTAAAATTTTGAAAATGAATTAAAAGAATGTTTATTATTTTTTCTAGATTAAAATTAAATTTTTTAAAATGATTATTAAATTTTGAAAAAAATCATTCATTTTAGGATGGAGAGAATAATACAATTTAAACAAATTAAATTTAATCCAATAAAATAAAATAAACTAATCTAATAATCTAAAATCTAATTTTGAAAAAAATCATTCATTTTGAATGTGACACATGGCGGCTAATAATTGGTGAACATAGAGCTGACTTGGAATTCCACGTGGCGAGCTGTATGAGCTTGAAATGTTTATGCTTTTATATATTATATAGATTGAATGACCATTATTGTCTCAAAATAAATGTTCTTTTAAATTTTTTGATTTAATTTTTTTTCATAATTCATTATATTTTTACAAATGTAAAATTTTGAAAATGAATTAAAAGAATATTTATTATTTTTTCTAGATTAAAATTAAATTTTTTAAAATGATTATTAAATTTTGAAAAAAATCATTCATTTTAGGATGGAGAGAATAATACAATTTAAACAAATTAAATTTAATCCAATAAAATAAAATAAACTAATCTAATAATCTAAAATCTAATTTTGAAAAAAATCATTCATTTTGAATGTGACACATGGCGGCTAATAATTGGTGAACATAGAGCTGACTTGGAATTCCACGTGGCGAAATAATATGTTTTTCCGTCGATTGAATTTCTCACCAAAATTTGGACATTCATGTTTTTCCGTCGAATTTCAATTAAATAAACGAAAACATATATGATTATGAGCATTATGCAGTACATACTGTTATATCCATCAACAGTAAATGAGTAAATGGACAGACCTTATTTGATTAATTGTTTCAGCTCTTTGAAGCCTCATATAGTGCTGAAATAATATGCGTAACTTCGTCAAATTTTTAAATCCACTGTTCACTTACGCCAATCCTCCTTGTATCTAGTGTTATGGTTTTCATATTTCCAATCCATCAATCCTTTCCACAGTCAGCTGGGTGATTAGATTGACATCATACCTTTCCAGGGCATTAGTAAATCAGTTAATTTCATCTGCATAATGTGAGAAAATCATCTCAGATCCTTTTCGAAATTCCTTGTTCTAGTCAAGAGTGCTACTTACCTCCAAACACTTTTCGTTCAATTTTTGTTATGTGTGATTCTTCAATCCCCAAGCTTTGCATATTCGGTAACTCCATAACCTAATTTGATGAGTAATACTACAAACAATTTGAAAAAGTCCCAAGAGTGGTTTCATACTATATCGCCCTTATCTTGACGGTGGAGCTTAAAGACAATATTCGACTCTGTCAACCCAAGCATAGTTGAATGACCTAGAAATTCAATCGATACATGGTTGAATATGCAGAGCCACCTAGGCACGAATATGCAGAGCCACCTAGGCCGGTGAGTTCATTTCATATATTCTTTTTCAATGATGTATTGAGGATTATCCATGTGACTGGTGTCAGGGTGTCTCATTTTGTAAAATAAGTGAAGGAAGAATTTACTACTTTCCCCCTTCATCCCAATTCCCAATATCAACAACATTGAACCATTTCCTTCTCGAAGAATAAAAAACATCAAAAATGGAAGTATTAAAACAAATATGGTCTTAGACCAATTTCCTTGACGGCATTTAGGATCAGAAGCATTCAAGTATGGTAAACAATTTTGATGTAGCAAAGGTTGGAAGAGTTCGAGTTACAGAATCCACTATCAGTACCCATTGCCTTCAAGTGCTTTAAGGGGCTCTAGGATATACAGCCTTAACTACATCAGCAAAGATAATATTTGTATTGTTCTAACTTGTGACACCCAAACCAAATAAAAAAAAAAATCATAGCTGATTGAAGCAACGGTGATCATCATTGGAACCATCAAGAAATAACCAACATCAAGAAACAATAAAAAACGGATTAGTCAACTAACCAATATCAACAACATTGAACCATGAAGATCCTACTAAACTCATATAAACCCATCCAAACAACAAAAAATTCAAAGCAAAATTCCTGGGACACTACAATTTGGGTCAGGCAAAAACTCAAACACATAGAGTGCTACCCAATTGATGAAGAAGAGGCTTACCTCAATTGATGAAGAACAACGCTGCAGAAAATTTGTCTGTGTTACTGAATGAAGGTTATAAACAATTGAAGAAGAAATCGTAAATGGCAATTCGAAGAACTCACCTTACACCTTAGAACGATTGAGCAGAGGAGAAGCAGGGAATGAATGGTTTCTTGTCTATTTAACACGCTGAAGAGGCCCAGCGTCGAATATGGAATTCCTAAAATTAACGCCTCATAATCGGGAATTGGCAAATTGAATATGGCAAATTGAATGCGTAATTGGCAAACCCCACATTCCTAAAATACAAGGAATTGGCCGGCGACGTATGTGACGGGAAGAGGAAGGAACAGGCTGGATCAAATACCTGAGAGGTTGCGATCAATTTTGATCGCTGTTGCGATCAATTTTGAATTGCTGTGAGTTGAGAGAGGGGATAAGCTTCAGTTACATCAAGGAATTGGCCGGCGAGTATGTCACGGGAAGAGGGAGATAGCTGCGGCGTAAATTTGGAATGGTCAGACGCAGTATCCAAATTTCAATTACACGCTGGAATTCCAGCTCAGATTTCCACGTGGATAGGCTGAGAGGCTTAGGAATGATTTTGGTTTTACATATTATATAGATTGCTCACCCATGCAAGATCCAGGATTTTTTTTCTCAAAATATTCTTTTTAAAAATATAATTCTCAAAATAACAATTCTTCCAAACTGTTTACCAAAATGTCCATTTTCTAAAACTCGCTAAATGGTATAACGAGTTTGACATTATTCAGTTCAAACTCGCCATTCTATTTGGCGAGTTCTTTTTTTTTTTTTTAATTCCTGCATTTTAAGAAAATAATGAAACTCGCCAATTGATTTGGCCAGTTTAATTTAAGGGAGATTCAAACTCGCCAATCTTACAATTAAACCAAGTAAAAACAATTTCTTTAAAAATGTTGACTATTCAACAACGAAGAAATAATCTTGATATTGCTCATATAAAAATTGGACATTTTGGCAAATAATTTGGAAGAGTTGTTAATTTTGAAATTATATTTAAAAAAAAGAATATTTTGGGAAAAAAAAATCCAAGATCCAGTAATTTCCTACTATTATAACTTACATAATATAATATAATAATTTTATATATTAATTAATATTATTAATTTGGGAAAATTACCACTGAATCCTTCACCCCCAAGTGAAAAGATCAATTAAGACGAGAATTTTGGAATTTAACCAACTAATCTGACATCATAATCAAAATTTCACCTAGTCCTTCGCTACCCAAACTACCCCTCACCCAAAAATAACTGGCACTTCCAATTCCTCCGCCGTGAACTCAACCTCCATAGGTTTGAGATCTGACTTGCTAATCCCCGAAACCGCCGGATCCAACCGCGTCTGCAGCGATCTGACTCGGGCCGAGTCACGTCTGAGTCGAGCTAGAGTGAGTGACTTATAATCCTTGTGCGAACTTCTATGAACAGAAATTCGAGAATGTAGTTGTAACATAGAGAAGAAGTAGAAAGAGACAGGTTTTGTTCAGACTGGGTATTCGTTTGTGAAGCTTGAGGACCAATGTTGAGCGCATTCATGGATTTCTCAATGGAATATGATACATCAAGAACAGTGGATACTTACGATGAAAAGGGTACAGTTCTAGAGAGGACAGAAATTCGGGAAAATGCGAAAAGGGGTCAGGAAGAAAAACAAAAACGCAGAAATCGCCATTGTTAAAGAAAGAAGATGATTGGGCTGATTTGTGGGAATTGGGTGCGGATGAGTTTTTTTTTTTTTTTTTTTAGGCTTGCCCATCTCGAGTCAAGCCCTTTTTTGTGTAAGTCAATTTTTTACTAACAAGTCCATCAATTCTCTGAAATTCCCTTAAAATCCCCACCCCAGAGGTGCCTAATATTAACTAGGGAGGGATAATCATCCACTCTAACCACTGGGGGGAGTCGAACACAGGACCTCCATGTTGGTGTCCCAGTGCTCTGGCCATCAGGTCAAGTCCTGATGATTTGGGTGCGGATGAGTTGATTATATATGGAGGAGAGGGGTGAGATTGGGAGTGTAAATTAAAGAAAGTCACGCTGGGATTATCCAAAAATAAAAATCCCTACCTTCTCTTTCTTTTTCTCTCTCTCTCTCTCTTCTCTCACTTTCAAATAATCTCATAAAATTGCAAAAATAAAGATCATAAAGAACTAAAATAACTGTGAACTTAACAAAAAACAACAGTGAACTTAAGTAAAAACAACTGTGAACATAACAAATATGTCAAATAATTTCATAAAATTGCAAAAATAGAGGTCATAAAAAGGACTGAAACAACTGTGAACTTAACAAAAACAACTGTAAACATAACAAATATGTCAAAAAAATCATAAAATTACAAAAATAGAGGTCATAAAGGACTAAAACAACTGTGAACTTAATAAATAGGTCAAATAATCTCATAAAATTAAAAAATAGAGACAATAAGATACTAAAAATAAATGTGAACTTAACAAATATGTCAAATAATCTCATAAAATTAAAAAATAGAGGTCATAAAGGACAAAAACAACTGTGAACTTAAGTGAAAACAGCTGTGAACATAACAAATATTTCAAATAATCTAATAAAATTGCAAAAATAGAGGCCATAAAAGAACTAAAACAATTGTGAACTTAACAAAAAAACAACAATGAACTTAAGTAAAAACAACTGTGAACATAACAAATATGTCAAATAATCTCATAAAATTGCAAAAATAGAGGTCATAAAGGACTAAAATAACTGTAAACTTAAATAAAAATAACTGTGAACTTAACAAATAGGTCAAATAATCTCATAAAATTCAAAAATAGAGGCAATAAGATACTAGAAACAAATGTGAACTTAACTAAAACAACTGTGAACTTAACTAAAAAAATCTGTAAATTAAGTAAATAATAATCATTTTCATGCAGAAATTATGAATTTAGCTAAAACAATTGTGAACTTCTCTTAATTGTTATTGGAACAAATGTAAAAAAATAAATGTGAACTTATCAAAAATAACTGTGAATTTGTAACAACTGTGAACTTCTCAAATTTGCTCCAGATTATATGTTGATGCTACTAGTTTTATTCGTATTGACGATACGAAAACAACGGTGGTTTCATTTATTTTTTTTGATTTCAAGATTTTAAGATATTTCATTTTAAAGTTTTGAGGGGAAAAAAAAAGAAAGAGAGAGAAAGAAAGCGCAGAGGGGGATGGGGAATGGACCACATGCGTCCACGTCACTTAAGCGGTGGCAATTGTGTAATTTTGCCAAATCTAACAAGGGCATGCACGTCCATTTACAATGAGAGGACCTGGTGGCAAATTTCGAAAATCTTTGTCCTAGGTGGTCGTTTTTGTTAGGGTGAGGGATGATTTAATAATTGCCCCATGGGATTATTACCGCCTAGTCCTCCACCTAATCTAAACTATCATATAAGACAAACATTTTGGAAATTAACCGTCTAGTCCAATGTTCATAATCAATATTATCATAGGGTCCATGAATCATTAATATGACAGAACTACCCCCTTACCCAAACTTAGCCCCTCCCTACCCCTACCACATGACACAAACAAAACACACACTTTCACAATAGACACACACATTCTCTCTCCTTGACTTTCTCTCTATTAACTCTGGTCACCTCATCCTTTCTTCTCCGACAACCCTTCCTCACCTCACGATCTTTGGTCATCCCCTTTCCCACATCTGATCATCACAAATCTACCTTCCTCTCAATTTCTCTCTCTAAACTCAACTGACCACCCCTTTCCTCCACAACTCCGGCCACCCCCTCCCCATCTCAATGTTTTCAAGATTCGTTACTCCGTGCAAACTGATTGATCAATAAATACAATGAAGGAAGTTTCAAGATGGGGGTATAAATAATCTCACAATATTGTAAAAATAGAGGAGACTAAAATTAATTGTGATCTGAATTAAAAACAACTACGAATTAACAATTATGTTAAATAATTTCATAAAATTATAAAAATAGAGGCCATAAAATACTTAAAACAACTATGAATTGACAAATATGTCACATAATCTCATAAAATTGTATAAATAGAGGTTATATAAAAGACTAAAAGCAACTATGAACTTAATTAAAAACAAATGTGAACTTAACAAATATGTAACCTAATCTCATAAAATAGCAAAAAAAATAAGCCATAAAATACTAAACACAGTTGTGAACTTAACAAAAAACATCAGTATTTAACAAAAAACAGTTGTGAATTTAACAAGAATGTCAAATAATCTCATAAATTGCACATAGAGGCCATAAAAGACAAAAAATAACTGTGAACTTAACAAATATGCCAAATAATCTCATAAAATATAAAAAATAGAGATCGTAAAAGACTTAAAATAATTGTGAACTTAACTATAAACAACTGTAAACTTAACGAAAATAGTTGTAAATGAACAAATTATGTCTGATAATCGCATAAAATAGCAAAAATAGAGGCCATGAAAAAGACTAAAAATAACTGTGAATTATGTTAAATAGAAGACATACTCATGCAGAAATTGTGAATTGAACTAAAAACAATTTTGAACTTCTCTTATTTGTTCCTGGAATAAATGTGAAAAACAATTGTGAACTTCTCAAAGTTGATTCAGATTATATATTGATGCTACTAGTTTGATTCATCTTAACAATACAAGCACAACATTGATTTCAGATTTTTTTTTTTTTTACTTCTGAATTTTAAAATATTTCACTTTAAAGTTTTGAGGAAAAAAAAGAGAGAGAAAGAGGAGAACGTGTCCACGTCATTTAACAAAGTGCACAAGTGTAATTTTCATCAATTTGTCAGGGACACACGTGTCCACCAATAACTACAGGACCTGGTGGTTAATTTGCAAAATATGTGTTCTTGGTGATCCTTTTTGTTAGGGCGAAGGACGATTTGGTAATTGCTCCTTAATTTTATCAAATTCTCTGAAATTTTAGAGAATTGTTATATAGGCCCGTAAAATTGTTGAATAAACTCGTATCATTAAATTTACCCCCAAAAAATTAAAACAAACTCCTCCCTTTCCCTTTATACCCCTTAACCCATTTACCCATTAACTCTTACCAACCCATCCACACCCATTAACCATTAACTCTCACCCACTCACCCACACCCACCAACACTCTTTGACTAACAAGAGAGAGAGAAAGAGAGAAATCAGATTTTTGGGATTTTGTTTCATTAAATATTTGTTGTTATAGTTTTAATTTGAGAATTATTAGGGTTTAATTTGTTCAAATCTAGACTTAGTGTGGTTCGTCTATTAGTGGCCGAATTTTGAGATCGGTCGGCCAGTAGTGGCCGAAAATTCTCAAATTGTCATCAACACTCGGCCGAATTTCTTGAATATTTCATCCACTCCTGCTGAATTTTTAGAATATTTTTTGAACAATTATTTACATCCGATTATGTTTGTTTTATCTTTCAACAATTATTTTCATTCGATTATGTTTGTATTATGTTTTTCACAATTATTCTCATACGAAAACCTTGAAACTGTTAGGCCACTACCTGTCGAAACTCCTAATAAGAGTAGTTTTTGATTTTTTTTTTTTGTAAAACTCGTGTTAAAACAATGTTATGTACCTAAATGTTAGCTGTGACATTTGTTACGAGACAAAGGGAACATTGGTGTTCCCGTGTTAAAATGGTGAAACTTCAATAAAGAAACAATTTACACTAGGCATAATCCAAGACAAGTGATTACATTTACAGTCATTTCTACAATAAAGTAGCTACTTGTGGCAAAAAAAAAAACCCAGTGAATGCGCTTCCTCTTCACCGCGTGAGATTAAACACGTTACGATTGAGCTATATGGCTAGGCTTTAAACCAAGGTTCTAAAAATCGCTAGGCGGCTCCTAGGCGGCGAGGTCGGGTCTAGCGCCTAGAGCGCATAGGCAGGGCGGAGGCGGGGCCGCGAATTTACACACATTTTTATATATATTCCATAGTTTTCTGTCCATAGTAGTGACAAATTCAAGATGATAAACACAAATTACCATTATGCATAACTAAAAAAATTTACTCACATATTTTTGAGACTAAAAGCCACCACCATATTGGCTTACATACTGGCCTGTTTGATTAGCTGGTACCCCAAATTGTTGAGAACTATTGATTGTGCTTCCCATATAATTTTCAACAGGTGGTGCAGGCTCTCGAAAATAACCAGATCCAGCACTATTTCCGCCTAGCCTCGGCCCCGCCTAGTCCCGCCTAATCCCGCCTAATCCCGCCCAGCCTCCTAGACCGCCTAGCCCGCCTAGCCCCGCCTAGCGCCTAATTGCCCCGCCTAGCCATAAATCGCGGCGCCCGGCCTCCGCCTAGCGCCTAGGCTGATTTTTAGAACACTGCTTAAAACCCATTTCGCTGACCAAATATTCAATGACACCCACAATTTTCTCCTCAGCAATATGCATGGACTTAGGATGCTTTCCAAATATATCAGCAATCTGATCATCTGAAAATCCCCATTTCTTGAACGTTTCCACTTTACTTTCCATCGTTGATTTACTCATTCTGATAAGCACAGGGAGTACTCGCACAAACGTTACTCGCGTTTGATCAAATCCCAATCTAATAGCCTCATCTACTCCAGCTTTAAACTGCTCTTTAGGCTTATAAAATGTAGGAAAATAATTAAGCAAAGCAAAATAAATCACAGATTCAGGCACTCCGGCTCGTCTCAAGGCTTCTACATTTGGCCCCAACCTTTGTTTAACATCATACTTGAAAGTCTGAGAATACCCTTTTATAGCAGCAACAACTTTCGCATCGTCAACAAGAACACTCTTCAAGAAATTATAACACGGGATAATCCGTCTCTCTAAGCTATGTCCAAGTATATTCAGATACGAAGTCATAAGATTTTCCATATCGTAATCCGAAATCCCTAGGGAACGAAAGAACTCAAATTTGGGTATTAATCTTATCTCGGGTTTGCATAATAACAGAGTTGGATCTTGTCTAATAGCTTTAGTAATGTGGGTATCATCAAATCCATAATCTTTAAGAACAGCAAGAACAAAATCTGGTCTATGTCGGGTATTATCGAAAGGTACCCCATTCAATCTCTTGGCTAGAGCAACAGCTTCTTCTGGAGAGAACCCGCAAGTTTCTATTAGGTAAGACACTGCAAATGGGTTTGAAAACGTGAGTTTTGTGGGAACATATTCATGTTTCCTTATTTCAAAAGACTTCTATTATGGTAAGAGATTTTGGGACTTTCATGAAAGATTTATTATTGTCCTATTTTGACAAGGAATTGTAAATAGAGTAAATATCTTTTATTTATGTACATAGTTTTATATTAGGACTAACCTACTAATATTCTATTTTCTTTGTGAGTGCGTTTTATGTTTTCATATAGGAAAAGAGATCTCACAAAGGAAGATGTTGATTACATGAAGATCTTCTCTATGGTGCAGTATAAATACAAGGCATTCAGCACAAGAGAAGCAACGGTTTTCACGAGAGAAAATTACATATTCTTCATAGTATTCGACATTGTGTTTTTAGGTTGTGAGTGAAGGTTGTGAATTACATCCGTAACTCACATCTAGGTTTTCATAAAGTTCTCTTGTTTTACTTCTGACTAGAATAGATCCTACTTGGGAAAGGGGAGTTGTTCTTGTCGTAGAAGGTGATTAGAGCTCGTTTAGTATTTTCATATTTTAGTTTTTCACTTATTTGTTTTTGTAAGCAACAAACGTTTTATAGTGAAAAGTTTTTGGGCGTAAGCCTAGTTTGCTGATCACATTGATCAGTAAGCGTAAATAATTCTTGAGTTATTGCTTTTAATTTGTTTTATTCCGCTATATTATCTATGGATGTGGGGACAGTTATGAGACACATCTGTACTCACATCCATTGCCTGTTGCGTGATTAAGTTTCCTAGCTACACGAAAACTTTCAATTGGTATCAGAGCCAACTCTCGATATATTCCTGAGTGTTGATCCAGAAAGTGTAGTCATTATGGAATGCCAAAATACCAAAATAGACCTCCTGTCTTGGATGGCACCAATTATTTTCTTTGGAAGTCTAAGATGCGTAATTATATCAAAAGTATTGATGAAAGGGCTTGGATGTGTATTCTTGTTACATGGCAATCTCCTACTGTGGAGAAGAAGCCTGCGTCTGGTGTTGGTGAGTCTATTTTCGAAAGAAAACCTGAAGATTAATGGACTCTTGAAGAAATTCAAGCTGCTAACTACAATTTAAAAGCTATGGGTGCTATTTCCAAGCATGTTTCTGGGAATATGTACAAGCTTATCACTAATGAGAGTATAGCCAAAACTGCTTGGGATATTTTGCAAACTCAATGTGAGGGAGCACCAAGTGTAAAAGCTACGAGGCTTAGAATTTTAATGGATAGGTTTGAGTTACTTCGAATGGAAGAAACTGAGGACATTGTGTCATATGCTGCTAAGATTCATGAGATTTCGAATGAATGCACAAGTCTGGGAGAATCAATCTTCAATGCAAGACTTGTAAGTAAGATTTTAAGGACCTTACCTGAGAGGTTTAACATAAAAGTGGCTGTGATTGAGGAAACAAAAGACACAAGTACTGTAGGTCTAGACACAATCGTAGGAATCTTGACTGTGTTTGAGCTAAACCTTGAAGCTCAGAAAAAGAACAAAACTCACAGTCTTACTCTCAAAAGTGCTGCTGCACTTCCAAAAGAGCTTGTGGAATTATCCTCTGAGATTGACAAGTCAAATCTTGTAGAAGAGGATGTAGCTCTTATTTCAAAGAAACTCAGTTCAATACTAAAAAATAAAAGGATAAGTAAGTTTCCTAACAAACCTACTCCCAGTGCTCCTGAAAACCAAAACCTAGCACTGACACTGGATTCAAGAAACCAAGCTTTGACAATAAAAAATCCTCTGAGTCTGTTCAATGTAGAGCATGTCGTGGCTTTGGTCATTATGCCAATGAGTGTGCTAACACACTCAAAAAGAAGGGAATGAGCTTAATTGCTACCCTTAGTGACAGTAAGGATGAAGATGAAGTGGCTAACATGTCTGTTATCAATTGCCATTCTGTGTTTAATGCTTTCTGTGCAGATATAGAAGATGAAGTTCCTGAAAACCCTTTGGATGTGGTCTCAGATGTGTACACATCTGGTGTCACATCTGACCTGATGCTGAACTGTTTCACAGTAAAAGGAGATTCTGATGATGAAGATAGGGACATCCCCTATGAGGAACTTTTTGCAACATACAAGGAGTTGCACACAGATTGGATAAAAAGATTGGATAAGATTGAGGTACTTGTTAAGGTAAATAAATCTCTTTCTGATAAATTGGCTGCTTGTGAAAATGAAAAGGCTGCTCTTTCAAAGGAAAATGATGCTCAAAAAGATACTATTGCAAGACTTGAAGTCCTTGTGACCAAAAGAGAAGTTGACCTTGAAAAATTCAAAAATGAAGCTGAAAATACTTTTACCAAGTTAAATAAAAGTAAGATGAAAATGGAAGAAGCTTTTACTATGGGTCAACGTAACAAAACTGGTCTGGGCTTTGAAACTGGTAATTTTGTAAAGGAGGGATGTGAGAGGCTCAACCATGGAGTAATGTAAGAGAAGCCTCCTTACTTTTGCTAGCCCTCAGACTGATCCCACTTCTCCAGTTAAGGCAAGCTGCCTTACCAATGGCCTCTACTGCTGCTGAGTTATTAGAGCTTTCATTTGCAGAGATGATGAGCTTAGAGCCAAATGAGTTTATTGCACCAGTTACTCCTCATGATTCTCCTTCTGGGTCAGTGGATGAAGAGATTGAAATCTCCCCAACCGGTAAAGTGTCAAGGACCGGTCAGCCTCCAGTGATCTTGCTTACCGATTCTTCAACCGATCCTCCTACCGGTTTTACAGACTCTCTAACCGATCCCTCAACTCCTCTTACCGACAAGCCTCTTACCGATCCTTTGCCTACCATTCAGCTGTTCACTCCTCAACCGGTTAATCCTCTTACCGATGCTCCCTTACCGGCCTCCCAACCGGTTACTCAACCTGCTCCTCCACCGGCTACTACAACTGATGATGATTTGAATAGACCAGTTATTGCACAAGACTTGGTTGAATTTCATGAGGCCATGCTCCAGAGCTTTGTTGAAGTAAACACTGAATTGGCACAATCCTTTGTTAAGTCCAATCAGGGGGAGGATGAAAGAAGATCTGAGCTATTGAGGACTGGTATTGCTATGTCTCTTGGAAACTTTATGGAAGAAATAAATGCTAGAGATAAAACCATTAGAGACCTCCTGTTGCAACTTGATGAGGCTCTTTATACAAACAAAATTCAGTGTGAGCAACAAATCTCTGGTCAAGCCATTGTGGACCGTTCTATTGATGAGCTTAAACGGTCAGTAGAAGCCCTTAGCCATTGTGAGCAGAAAAATCGTGATCTAGAAATTGAGCTGGCTAAAGTCAAAGCCAAAAATGAGGTTCTTTTGAATGTTCGTGAAGAGAGGAAGAAGAGAAAAAGGGAAGAGAAAGAGAAGAAGGAGAAGAGATCATCCAAGAAAGCTAAGTCCTCAGACCCTGTGACGTCGGTTACTCCTTCCTCTGATGCTGCTCCCTCAACGGTTAAAGACTCAGCAAATCCTCCAGCTGATCCTCCAGCCAATGCAGCTTGAGAATGTAACCGATGAAATATTGTCTTTCTTATCTCATTCACCGGTCTGCAACTGTGAATGTGTGCCCAAAATTTTGTGTATTGTTGGATTCACGCGAGTTTGAAGACATCCGGTTTAATTTGAAAAACGGAGTCGCCACGCCATTTTGATTACCTCAAAACTTTGAAAAAAAAGGTTTTATGGGTTCGGAGGTTAAGTTACCCCTTGGGAAGAACGGATCGTCGTTCACCCAAGGTGCCTTGCCGGAGCAAGTCTCCCAAGATCCCATTAATCGTGCTTGCTTGCGTGCTTTCTTGTGTGCATGTGTTTGAAAATAAGGAGGGAATGTCCCAAGTCATCTTCCGGACGTACAAACCATTTATTGGTTGTCGCTCGGGATTTCTTGGATTTTATGTATTCGAGATTATGATCCCGCCCTCATCTTGGACTTGTGATCATCGCATTTTTGGACCTTGGGACTTGCGTGATCGAGAGAATGACTCTCTTTATAGTCAAAGATGAGGTTCCTTAGAAAAGGAGGGTCCTTAGCCCATCAATCCTACACTTTAAGATAGTCGAGCTCATATAGATGCTTCATACTCATCTTAAGTGATAATCGGAGATATAGGGTTCAAAGGTGTCCCTTTTCTAAAGAGATTATGAAACCTTTATGGAAGGAACGATGTAAAGATAGGATCTTTTACATCGGTCCGTTCCGAGGTTACTAATGGGGGAATGGGGGAGTGCATGTAAAAATGACATTTTTAATGAAAAGATGACATTTTTGGGTTGCAAATGATGCATTTGATTCAAAGAAATGATCTTTATTGCAAATGATGCATAAAGATATGATTTTTATGCAAATGATGCATTTTTATGAAGAAATTGGAATTCATTATGCAAATGATGCATAAAGATTGCATTTTGAAAAAGCATATGATGCTAGTTTATGGTAAAGACATGATCTTTAAAGCAAATGATGCTTGGAAAAGGTATTTTTGAATGCAAAGGATGCATTTTGATTGAAAAGATTTGATTTTTATATGCAAAGGATGCATAAAGATGACATTTTTATTGGAAAATGGGGGTTTTAGGTGCAAAGGATGCACCTTTATGGGGAAAGACTACATTTTTATGACAAATGATGTCTAATGCATGCAAAAGGGGAAGGGGGAATATAAAGATATGATCTTTAATCTACCAAGTCCCAAGCAATATAAAGGCAATGCAATGAGCAATTTATAAAGCAATTAGGATGCAAGGTTAGGGCGTGCGAGGTTACCAATGGCTTCCTTCTTCTTTGGATGGAGCTAGGAGGAGAGGTTGATCTTGGATCTTCAAGGAGGAGGGAGGTAGCTTCTTGGCCTTCTTCTTCACCTTCTTGAACTTCCAGCAGCTTCTTGGGAGGATTTCTTCGTAATATGAGAGATTGATGCCTTTTGTGGATGATCAAAATGGGTAGAGGAGGGCTCTATTTATAGGCAGTCTGGAAATCGCCAATGAGGCCGTGCGGCTAGGGACCTCGAGCTAATGCAGCCGTGCGGCATTATCCACAATGACTCAGCATTTCTAGAACCATGCAAGGTGGCAAATTCTAGAAACTTCCTCCTAATTAAGAAAAACGTGTTTCTTAATTGGGAAGGCTCCTTTTCAGCCTTTTATTCAATTTGGAACTGTTCCGGAATATTTCCGGAACACTAGGAAGGTCCGGGGAATTACCGGGAAACTTACCGAAATTGCCGGGAAATTTAACCTAAGGCATGAGCCGATTTGGGTACTTACAGAAGCCCTCGGCAACGTCACTTGCAAGGCGAGTGGGGTTGTCGATAGAAAAGGATCCGATCTCGGCGAATGCCGAGACGAATTGGGTGACCAAGGTGGTCGAGTGGCCGAACCTCCGGGAAGGCTACCTACGTATCCCGAGGAATCAAGCCAGCCGTAGTTCGGAAAATAGGATCCGCCGAGGAATGGAGAAGAGAAAACCGGTCTCTTCCGGGGAAATAGAAGACAAAATGACCTAGGAGGTCAAGCAATTGATCCTACCGGGATATGCTAGAAGTGACCAAGGTGGTCGGATAACAAAGTCTCTTATGAGGGACTACTTCATCACTGAGGAGTGACGGAGGAACAGGGTGACCAAAGTGGTCGGATGGCTGGACCTTTTATAAAAGGCTACCTACGTATCCCGGAGGAATCAAGCCTTGATCGTAGTTCAAGCATCACTAGATAGTTAGGAACGATGTCTAGGATCCTTGAGGTTTTGACAATTAATGGAGGTTGTCACCTGACATTATTTCATTCCAACGGAAACTAAAGCTTACGGCGCTATCTCTTCTTGACAGAGATAGAGGGAGCTAAAGCTGGATGTCGTTATTTCTTTATGACGGAAATAACGAAGACTAAAGCTTACGGCGCTATCTCTTTTTGACAGAGATAGAGGTATCTAAAGCTAGAAGAACTTAAGTATACTTCACTATTCGTGATAGAGGTATCTTAAGTTAAGAAGAACTCGAGCATACGTCACTATCCGGGACAGAGGTAGCTTAAGTTTAGAGGAACTTGAGCATACGTCACTATCCGGGATAGAGGTAGCTTAAGTTTAGAGGAACTCGAGCATACGTCACTATTCGGGATAGAGGTAGCTCAAGTTTAGAGAACTTAGCATACGTCACTATTCGGGATAGAGGTAGCTTAAGTTAAGAGAACTTAGCATACGTCGCTATCCGGGATAGAGGTAAGCTCAGTTTAGAGTTTTGACAATTCGGAGGTTGTCACCTAGCATTATCCCGTTATAACGGAATTAACGGAGGCAACTGGGAAGAAAGCTCAATTGCTTAAGAGATAAGGGATATCTTCTGAAAAAGATGTTATCTTAGTTAAAAGATAACGGGAATTGCATGCCCAAGTGGAAGGTCCAGGGGCAGGATTGTAATTTTCTGCTCAGAGCGAATGAGGCCGCCCGGCATGAGATGGAGAAAAAGAAGCCGTACGGCTAGAAGCCTGATTTTTCCAAATTATTTAAAATCAGATTTGAACGGGCCATTGGCATTGTGTTGCCGCCCAAGAACGCAGAGAGAGAGAGAGAGAGGAAGAAGAGAAATTTCGAATTCCTTCAATTTCCTTTGCTTCTATCGATTGGAATGGATCCGGAGGGCAATCCTATACCGAGGCAAGCAAGAAGAAATATCTCCGCGGCCGCTCGGAGGAGAAGAAAGGAGCTCGTGCGAACGGAAAGAAAGTATGACTTTCTTACGCCTCAGTCGGAGCTTTACCCGGGGAGAAGAGAGCACAAATTGACGAACCCGCGTCCGGTTGGGGTAAGCATTCTTAATTTGCTCAATTCCGTCGATTTTGATTGAATTTTGAATGACTTAGGGCTTGACCCGAACTTAGGAATTTTCTAGGATTTTCCTAGGGTTTTTGAATGATTTTGAAATATTGATGAATAACCTATGAGGCTAAGAACATGCAATGTGCAATTTGTTTGACAAAAATAATGGGAATGACCCACTTTTTTCTCGAAAATAAAGTAAGAATGATAATTGCCTAAAGTGAGACGGAGTTCTTGCACGTGCTAGAACTAAGTCAAAATTTTGAGAAAACATGATTTTGAAAGATGAAAAGGATTCATGCATGCCATTTTTTAAAGAATAATGCTTATGTGCAAAGAATTGTGAAAATTGTGATTTTGTGCTTTAGGAAAGCAATGGGACTTGACATGACGTGTTTCAAGTGATGAAAGACGCTTTTTTGATGCAAATGATGCTAGAAAAACTTTTGTGAATGCTTTTCTTTTGAAAATATGTGCACTTTTTTGAATATATGCATGCTTTTGAAAATGATGAAGGATTGACACACTTCTTTGTTGTGCTTGTCTACAGGAGAACAAGTCCAGGGGACCATCTGAGATAGCGGTCAGGCTTTGGCAGAGGATGCCGGATTTCGAGAAGAATGGGGTGAACCCCAAGGATTTGGTGAGGGCTACCGGCCTGGATTCGTTCGTCGAGGCTATCGGCAGGGGTGTTCATATCACCTCTAAGAGCAAGGGCTTGATCCAGCCCTTTCGAGTTCCTCGTGGGATAGCACCCATAGCTTCCATCTCGAGCCGGGAGAGCCGACAAAGTGACTCCCGCCGATTTCACAGCCTATTATCGGCCTACAGCTCACCGGGAGGCCCGTGACTTGGAGAGACCATATTACCGCCGAGGAGTTTCAGAATTTGGTTGGATTTGAGTTGATTCCCAAGTGGGCCGGGTATGGAGACACGGAATGTCGAGGTGGCAAGTCGTAACCGCATGCGTAACTTTGTCGCTAATGATGTGACCGCCAGCTCGGCTAGAGCTTTTGTGTGGTCGATGCTATCTGGCCACCATTTTTGCTAATTCTCGGGACACCGGCCATGACTTGTCTCCTCGATTCTTTGGAGGATGTGGATGGGATAGGGACGGTCTCTTGGGGAGAGGCCGGATTGACGGAGCTCTACTTCTCCTTGGACATGTACCGCAACAAGGCCGCTTCGATGGACTCGCTTCTCATTTGCCCTCGAGGTAGTCTCTCTTTCTTTCTCTTTTCTCTTTCTCGTCTTGAGACTTTTATGAGAGAGAGAATGACCTTTTTGATGTTTTGAACATGCAGGCCTGGTTCTGCGAGGTGATCGGGTTCTTTCCGTGGAACCAACAGAGCGATATCACCATCTTCCCTGCTATGGTTCGCTGGAGGGGAGATGCGAGAGATAAGTTCACGGGAAAGACCCGGATCACTTTTGATTACAAGATGGTGAGGCCGGTCATCAACAGGGATGGGCACGACGGAGTGGACTTCTACCCGGGGGCGTATCCTGAGATTTTGGCCGGGAGATGCCATTGAGGCGACGAGGCAGCGGAGATGGCTCGACGGGCCGACATGTGATGTCATATATTTGGGGGACCGCTTCTCGAGGCAAAGCATGGCCATGTCCCTCCATTGGACGCCATTACTCCTCAGATCCTCCAAAGACGGATGCCGCAGCCCGTGGATTGGCCACAAGATGAGATTGAGAGATACTGTGCAGGCGTGGCCGCCGAGGAGTACTTTGACATGGATACCCCTACGCCGTGTTTGTGGAGCAACGATCGAGGACGCCACGTAAGCTAGTGAAGCCGGCGGTCACTCAGGGATACGGGGAGGATGAGCCTATCGACCCGCCGATCCCTCCCGCGCATCTCTGTCCTATGTGGTCCATGGAGTACCGAGGAGGATGAGGATTCCCGTCTCGACACTAGGGAGCCCCAAGCATACCCCGCCGCCCGACAAAGACTGTAAGTATACTTTTAGGGTCTTTCCCTTTTCGCCTTTCTTTGCTTTTTGCAATTGAGATTTTCCGAGATTTTCCGAGATTTTTCTCTTCTTTTCTCAAAGTTCCAGCTCGCACTTATGATAGGCCGGTCAAAGTGCAGTGGGGCCGGAAGAACATGTGCCTCTGGCCCCTTCGAGGAAGCCGGCTCGCGCTTCAAAGGCGGCAATGGACGCACAGAGCCTGGGCGCAAGAGACGGCATGTCTGGGGCATGGGCCTACCTCATCGGCCTCGAGTACTCTTCCAAAGGCCATGCCTCGGGCGGGACCCAACGCCGACATTCTCGGGAGCAAACTGGGCCGAGTACGGGCACGATAATGTCCATTTGTCCGACGTGAGCGACCAAGAGGACTTGATGAGGGAGGCTAGCGTCTATGAGCCGAGCAAAACCGATGAGGAGGAAGAAGAATCGGAGGCCTAGGAGGTCTCTAGAGTAGATTTAGGAACAAAACAAACAATGGACAAGATTTATGCACACTTTGTTTATTTTTGCTTTATTTGGGCGCCGATGGGGCGAAGACATCAGTATTAATGCTTTATTTACTTTTCTAATTCATGCTTTTTAATTTGCATATTATCTCGAGCCTGGGGCGATTTTTTTTGCTTGGAATCGGGCCGAAATCGGGCCAAAATGATTTATAATGGTATATAAATGCTTGAATGGCTTCGGATATGTTTTTGTACATGGTTTTGGTTGAAAAGTGGGGTGAACACTCCCTTGGGCAGCAACTTGGTTGCCGCAGAATTTTTTTCTCGCAGATGGCTAATGTAGCCGTGCGGTTTTGTCCAGAGGGCAAATGAAGCCGTGCGGCTCACGCCTGTCTCGAACCGGTTATTTTCTCGAATAAAAGCAAGGCTTGGCCATTTCATTTCATTTTCAACCTAGACTTGTCCCAATTGTTCCAGAGCACATTTTGGACCTAAAAGCACCATCTTTGGTCATTTTGCAATGGAGAAGCCCGTGATTGCAAAGGGGGAAGCGAGACCGTTTTCTGTCCGATCTTCAATCTTGGGTGAGACACAACTTCCAATCTCATAGGGGGCTGCTTGATTCTTCCTTCAAGATCAAGTCTTTATGGCATTTGAGGGATCTCCCGCCCGATTGGGACCTTTTGAGAGCCGCAAAGAAAGTTCCTCGGGACGTCCGAGACATGTTTACTGCTTTTCTTATAACGAGATTGTCCCGACGCATGAAGACTTCCGAGCCTTGATTGGGGGTCCCGAGATTGAGGCTATATCTATTCCGCTGATCGGAGACGCGCCGGTGGCGGTAAAGCTTGCATCTTTTCTGCAGATTCCTCTGGGAGAGGCTGAGGGGATGATGATAGCCCCGGACAGGATTGACCTTCGATATCCCGGCAGTGTTGGGTCTCCAGATATGGCTGCGACCACGGTGGCTATGGACGCATTTATCCTTTGCGTATTCTCTCGCTCCGTTCACCGCCGAGTCCGTGGGGATCTGTCATAGTGGTCTCTTGGACATGGTTAGAGACCGCAGGGCCGGGAAGGATATTGTCCCGCCGGTTTTGGGAGAGACACTTCATGGGATTGACAGGATGGCTCGGGAGACCATTTCATGAGATCCGGAGTCCTACTGTGCCGACCTTATGGCCGCAGGAGAGGCTCTGGGGCTTTGCCGACTCGTGCCCTCGGGTGATTTCTGAGAGGTGCACCTAGGCAACAGGACCAGGGTAGCCGAGCCGACGATGGCCAGGCTATCCACTTCGGACATCCGTTGGTGGATACCTCATTGGAGGTTGCATCGTGAGGATATTTCAGGAGTCTTATGTCCGTGAGGGTTCCGTGGTTCCGCCGGTCGTCCTTCTACATTCCCCGCTTAGTATCCAGCAGCTTTGGGGCCTTACAGAGCCTTTGAGCGATTTGGGAGGACATTCGCACCACGGAGGTGGTGTCATCGATATGAGGATCCAAACAGCCTTCTCTTTCTTCTCGAGGGCTTGGACATACGCCGCTTTCCCACCCAGTGGCTATCTTCAGGAGCAGAAGAGTACCATCTTAACCACCGTCTACTGGACCGGTACGAGAGGGAGACGGGAGCGACTCAGTCATCTTCGGGAGGAGAGACGTCGAGCTTTACTGGGGCCGACCGTGACTCGAGTAGGACTCGAGGGAGACCGAGGCTAAGGCGAGTCGCCATAATCCGCCGGGTGACCCGATCGAGACATGGAGGCTCTGGTACAAGAGGTTGTCCGAGGTCGCACCTGACCGAGACTCGAGGAGGAAGTGCGGACTCGTGCTCTGCAGAGAGAGCACTTATCGACACGGGTTTGGTGGAGGCTCCAGTGAGGATACCGGAGGTCCTGGGATGAGGGATACCGACATCATAGATAAAAAGAGGAAGAAGACTCGACTGTGGCCGAGGAAAAGGGAAGAAGACCAAAGAAGACTCAAATAATGACGACCGACAAATCTTTTCTTAGGATCTTCTTATTGCCATTTTGCAAAACACATTAGTTTTATTTAGGCATTTTATTGTATTTTAGATCTTTGTAGAAAGGTTAGCGTGAGTCAAGAGGTAGACCGTGCTTGAACTCATCAAGAAGTTTTTAACTTGTAATGAACAAGAAATATTATCTTAGAAATTAATCGAGACACATTTCATGGAAATTCAAATGTCTTATTGATTGGGACCCGTTTTATGAAAACCGAAATACCTCTTTATTATTTAGGACGCACTTCATGGAAAGCTTGATTGTCCTTTTTATTGTTTAGACCGAACCATATATGGCTGCCTACGTTCCCTTTTACAAGAAAGACTAAGGGGCTCAGGTCTTCGTAGTTCATTCTCCGTGAACTATATATATTTTTTTTTTCTTTTTTTTTTATGTGCAACCCCGTTTTTGCCTAGACCGCCCTTTTGGGGTTTTCACTTACCGGGCATTACTCTTTTTGCACTAAGATTTTTTTTATGTGCAACCCTCGTCTTTGCCTAGACCGCCCTTTTTTGGGGTTTTCAAATTTAGCCGGGTATTACTCTTTACCCCTTATTTTTTTTTTTTTATTTTTTTTTTTCTTTTAGACGTAGTATCTTCCGAGCTTATCACCGCTGACCGGGTGGACAAAGGGATTGCCGTCCGTGTCCGCAAGCTTCATGGCTCCTCCCGATAGTATCTTCTCGCACCACATAAGGGCCGATCCAAACGGGTTCCCATTTTCCTGTGGGGTTGCCTCTCGGTAGGGGCTTCACTTTCAACACTAAGTCACCCTCTTTGATGTCTCTCGGCCTTGACCTTTTATCAAATGCTCGCCATCCGCTCGGTAGGCTCGAGTGTGTTCCATGGCTTTTAGCCTTCTCTCGTCAAGGTGGCTAACTCATCATGCCGGCCGCGCAACCATTCTACTTCATTGACATCAAGTTTTCCAGAGGACCCTTAATGACGGGATTTCCAACTCCACCGGTAACACCGCTTCCATCCCGTAGGTTAAGGCAAAAGGAATTTCTCCCGTAGCCGTTCTCGACAGACGTTCTTAGCCCCAGAGTGCCAAGTGCAGCCTTTTTCGGGCCAATCACGACTCACGGGTGGCCATTTTCCTGATGATCCATTCGAGCGTCTTATTAGCAGCCTTCCACGGCTCCATTAGTCTCGAGGTCTATACGGAGACGACTTGTGGCGAGTGATTCCCGAATTCCCGACAAAGAACCTATCGCAGCCCCTTCAAAGTGCGACCCATTATCGAAAATGATCTCGCTGGGCACCCCATATCTCGCACATTATGTTTTCTTTGATGAATTGGGCCACTTTTCTCGAAGCGAGGACCTCAAGACTTGGCCTCTACTCCACTCGGTGAAGTAGTCGATGGCTACTAGCACAAATTCATGTCCATTGCTTCCCGCCGGCTATTTTCCCTATCACGTCAATACCCCAAGTTGCAAACGGCCAAGGAGTCACCATGCAAGATGTGTCATGAGGCGGGAGATGGCCGAGGTCGGGCAAACCGCCGGCACTTGTCGCATGCTCTGACGTGCCGGACACACTGTTTCCATGGAAATCCAAAGAGTAACCCATTCTCGAGGATCACTTGCATCGTGGCTCGGCATTCATATGAGGACCGCAGTGGACCATTGTGGACTTCACCATCAACTCTTTGGCCTTTTCTCGAGTGACGCACAAGAGGAGTGGTCCTTGGTATCGCTTCGTACAAGGTTGCCTCCTAGAATGACATAATGGGAGGCCAACCTTTTCGTGGCTTGCAAGCTCTCGGCTTTGACACCTTCTTTTGGTCTACCTTCTTCGTCTCGAAAGATGACTCTCCATCTTTGAGGAACTCGGTAAATTTGATTGTACTGTGGTTCCTTTATAGGCTCGGGTCCTGTGTCTACTTCACAAATGTAAGGTCAGCTTCTCTTCTACCCACTCTAAGTGGTTTTATGGCTTTTCCTCTGTGGGATCTCTACCAATGAGGCTAGAGTAGCTAGGGCATCTCGCGAACTGCTTCTTTTCCTCGCAAGTAGTGGAAGGTCACTTCTCCGAACCGTCCAAATAACTCCTCCATACGGGCATGATACCGCCGCAGTTAGGGTCCACAAGCCTTTCCATTTGTTGGAAACCCGGTTGATGATCGTGGCCGAGTCTCCGTAAACTTCGAGCTCCTTGACATTCCTTTCTAAGGCAGCCTTCCAAACCAAAGAATGCAGTGCTTCATACTCGGCAACATTGTTCGTAAGGTGGAAGTTCAATTTGAGGGCTATGGGCGTATGCTCATCTTTGGATCGACCAAGAGCATCCCGATACCGCTTTCCTCTTTGTTAGCGGCTCCATCAAAGAACAATTGCCATCGGTTTTCGTGCTCGACCGCAAAGATCCCTTCATCTCGGGAATTGGGGTTCGTGCCCTCTCGTCTTCATTATCGGGAAAGTTTGCCGTGGTCTCGACAACGCTTGACCCGATGGCCTTTCTCGGTCACATAGTTGATGTCGTATCGCTAAGAAGAAGGACCACTTTGCTAGACGCATCGAGAGGGAAGGCTTATCAAAGATGTATTTGATGGGGTCCATTTTTGAGACCAAATTCATAGGCGGGCTTCGCATATAATGCTTCAACTTGCCGACTACCTGCACTCCGCCCCCGCACGTGTCTTTTTCACATGCCGAGTAATTGAGCTCACTTCCCCGCAGCCTTCCGCCGACAAAGTAAATGGCGTTCTTTATCCGAGAGTCTTTCTTCTCCCGAGCAAGCATAGCCCCAACCGCCGTATCAGCTGACAGAGATAGAGCGTAAGAGGTTTCGTCTACGCTGGGGGCATAAGACGGAGGATGTACCAAGTATGCCTTGATCCGGTCAAAAGCATCCCGGCATTCTTCGGTCCATTCTCGTGTCTACGTTCTTCTTCATGAGCTTGAAGACGGGCTCGCACATGCTGGTCAACTCGATTGACGAAACGGCTAATGTAATGCAGCTTTTCCCATAAAGCTCTCGACTTCGTCCGGGTCCGAGGTGGCCTCATATCCATAATGGCTTTGATCTTTTGGGGGTCAACTTCGATACCTCGCTCCGTGACCATATACCCAAGCACTTTTCCCCTTGTCACTCCGAAGGTGCATTTAGCAGGTTTAGTCTCATGGAATGTTGTCTCACTCTCAAAGAACTTCCGCAGTCAACAAAGTGCCGCCCGTCCTCGCCTTTGGAGTGGATTATCATGTCGTCTACATAGACCTCAATCTCCTTGTGGATCATGTCATGAAAAAGCGCGGTCCGCCGCCTCTTGGTAAGTAGCCCCGGCGTTCTTAAGCCCAAATGGCATCACCGTATAACAGCAAGTTCCTCACGGTGTGGTGAAGGCCGTCTTTTCTTGGTCTTCCTCGCCATCTTGATCCGGGTTGTATCCTCGCAAAGCCATCAACGAAGGATTTGACTTCGTAGTTGGCAAGTGGAGTCCACCAGATGTCTATGTTTGGCAAAGGATAATCGTCCTTGGGGCCGGCCTTGTTTAGATCTCTGAAATCCACACAAAGCTAGCCGCACCTTCCCATTAGCCTCAAAGTCCGGACCAATACAATATTGGATAACCATGTCGGATATTCGATGACTCCGATGAATCCTACCCGCAAAAGAGCTTCTCAATTTCTTCTTTGACCTCGTAGAGACCATTCCGGCTTGATCTTCCTCGCCTCGTTTTACCGGCTTAGCATCTCGGTGCTAGAGGGATTCTGTGGCTCTACTATCGAACCTGTCTAGCCCCTGATATCCCTCGTATGACCATACAAACACGTCGACGTATTCCCGAGCGCATCGATCGGGCCGTCCCGTTCAACCCCCCGGGAAGAAGTTTCCGATCTCGTGTCTCTTTAGGTTCCTCGACAGCACTCCAAGTTCACACTTGTCAAAACCTCCCTCGGCACTGGGGCCCGGTTTTCCTCTTTTTCTCAAAACTCTCGCTTTAAAGATTTCTTTAATGTATTGTTCATTTAGTGTGTTTGCATCTTGTTCAAATGATTCATTATTAACTCGTTGTTAAGTTTTCGAAAGTTAATTTATCATTTGTTAAGTTGGCAATACAAGAGGATACTCGTAAAGATCTCGTCATTTCATTCAAAATAAGGGGAAAGATGACATTGATTACATTTTGATAGTCCTCGTGCGTGAGGCCTTCGAATGACTGCTGTAGGACTCGGAATTCAAAGATTCCCGACTCAACCGAATGGACAACAGGTGTTTGACATGACCGGGCCGGTGGAAGGACGAGGTACCAATCCAAGCTCCGCTATCATTTGTCAGTCGGCCGGCTATCGGTCCCCGAGAACGTCTCCCAATTCTTCAATGGCATCTCGTCTTAGTTACCAAAGTGCGGGGATCAAAAGGATTTTCACCACCGTCTCCAATTACGGCAACTATCTCATCATCTCGAGCCGAAGTCAATCAAATCTGGATCTCGTGCTTCTTCATCAAACAACCGTAGCAAGCCCCACTCACCGTCTTCACTATTGGCCTTCTATCCGCCTGATCTTCTAAGAGCTAACTCGAAAGCCGAGAAGTCCATTACCCCGAATGCCGACTCTTCGACGCCGTCCGAGTTTCCTTTGAAGACATACTCGCTCGAACGCGTAGTGGTAGCCCTGTGAATGTCCGGGCAAGTCAAGGAACATTCTTCGAATAGGATCGGGCCGGCTTTCCTCTTACTTTTCTCAAGATTTTCCGTAAGGGTTTTCTCGCAAGGAGATCCGGTGATCACTTTTATCGTATCGTGTCTCGCCTTTTGTAAAGTAATGGGTCGTGGATAAACCGTAGGGACGAAGCCGGACCCCTTTATCTTTTCTCGCCATTCCGAGAATTTGGTTCAGACTCCCAAGCCGTATCTCGGTAGTCTTTTTCCTTTACATCGATGATGGTATTGCGACTCAAGTCTTCTACCCAATCCAAGTCCCTAAGATAACCCATTTTTCTCATCATTCTCATGGCAGGAGGGATTTTATCTAAGTAGTAGTGAGGTCAGGTGCAACACACTTGTGCTTTGGAAGGAGCTACAGAGAATCCCGTCAATGCCAACCCTTCGTCATCATGTTTGATTTCCAATATCGGGATGTCTCCAAAGGCCGGTTCCTTCTACCGTGACACTCGCCTCCATAAATGGTGGTGATAGTACCATCATTTGATCGAAATTTGACGCACCGGGTGCAAAGTAGAGGCTACCCCATTTATCTCGGTGGATCCAGGGCCGTCCCCAGAGAGCATTAAATGAAATCGGAATATCAATCACTTGAAAATCAACGTCCATGACCTTTTTTCCGAACTACGCCTTGAGAGTAGCAATCCCCAAAACCGACTGCAAGGCAGAATGAGTCATTACAGCTTTAATAGTCTCGACTAGAAGGCTTCAAATCGGTTGGCTTCAAGTCCAATAAGTCCATCATCTTGGCCGGCAAGACATTCATCAAGTGCACCCTCCATCGACTAATACCCGTGGCACCGACGCTCTTCTAACTCGGATCGTGATGTAAAGAGGTTCGTTATGACTAGCCCCATACTTTGGCGGTGTCCAAGTCACCAAGGTAATGATGTTTCCAGTAGTGGATACTTCCAATCATTTGGACGACCTCATCCGGGGTGACATCTATGGGCACCATGGTCTTGGCCAAACTTTCTTCTAGCTTCAACTTACGAGGGTACGTTTAAGATGTTAACAGGGACCACAAGTGAGATATTGGCTTCGGGGTACACTTCAACTCGGAAGTCAACACCGGATCCTCTTTGTCCGAGTCCGGCTTTTCTACTTCCGGCTTATAAGGCCTCTTATCTCGTCTTTGGCTCCGAGACGGCATTCCTTTTGTCACCCTTAAAGCCGCTCAATACTATCCGTCTGCATCGAGTCATCACATAGACATTAGATTTTCCCTGTGTCATTATTCCTACCGGAGGATTCTCCGTTAGCTCTTTCAAAGTCGTAGGCGGGCTCTGCCGGCGTATGGCCAATTCCCCGCCGATTAATCCGATTAATGGCACTACCGGAGGCGTAGGCCGCTCTCGAATCCCGATCCCAAGCCAACGGCTTCCCGACCTTCTCGTGGTTCTCGACTCTCCTCGATTGGCTTAGCTTGGCCGGTTTCAGCTTTTCCTTCTCCGTTTAGAGCCTTCACAGCCTCATTCAAACTTTTCAAAGTCAACATGCAACAGAGTTATCACCTTTCGTGGTTTGGAGCCCGGCAAATGGCTTTCTCATCCAGGTCCAACAATTTTTTCAACAGAGTGGGATCACATTCCTCATCGCTCCAAGCATGTCCCTTCTTTCTCTAGGGGTCACCTTTCCGACGCGCATCTTTGACATTGGCACAAACATTTTCTCAAGTGAGAAATTCCATCATCAATAAGGATTTCAAGGGTCAAACCTCATGGCGGGTTTCTCGTTCTTCACTGTCGGAAGGTTTTCTCGGGCTTTTTCGCTTCCGGGCTAACCACTCTTCTAATCGTTCCTTCCGCACTTCGACCGTGTCTTCACGCATCACCGCAGCAACTCTCGCGGGAACTTTCGCCTCGACTCGATGACCAATGAGGGCAAAAGGTGTCGGGATACTTCGACGCCATATAAGAGGTATCTTGGACTCCCTCCTCCGACTCGGGAATTACCAAGAAAACATCGCTGTTGCCACAGACATAAAGTGGACCTGGGTCGCCGAGACTTAAGACTCTTTCCAGGCATCCATACACTCTTCTTCTGGACAAGGTCTCGTGGAGTGACTACTAACACCGTAAATGCAGTCTACTCTCCCCGATGAGAGTTTGGCTTCCGCGATGCTTACGTTTTCCAGATCGGCCAAGGAGCCCACTTTCCTCTTCGCCTAGGGCTTCACTTAAATCCCTCCATTCACCGACCAAGTCTTTGTAAGGAGTATTAAACTCTAGGATGTAGGACTCATATACCGCCTCATCTAAGCTAGCATCTTTTTCCTTTTTCGGAGCCTTCACACAGCCGCAAATACACTTCTCAAGTGATTTCATCCCCTATTCTGGTCCGTGGGTTTTCTACCTCATCTTGCCCTTCGGGGTTTCACTTCGCCGACTCCAAGTCCATTCCTTCTACCGAACCGTCATCATCATCAGAATCCATCCATTCCTATTCTCTCGTTTCCGATTGATTCTTCACTACCACCGTCCGAGAGATAGGCAAATTCACAGTTGACGAAATTAGAGAGGCCGTGCGGTACTGGGATTCCAAAGTAAAGAGATTCGGATTAGGCCGAAAGGAGGGAAAGAGTCCCACCGGGGATGCAAAGGCCGCAGGGTGCCTGGACTCCCGACGGCTCTGGGATGTTGGGGAAGACCGAAAAGGGACAGTTTTGCAAAGGATTATATGTGGACGGAGGAGGGGATTGGCTATAGGCTAGCTCTTCTTCCCTAGTCATTCCGGTTACCCAAACCAAGCCGTTCTCCGTCGAATCGACATTCTCACTGACCGACCAAACCGAGATTCTCGCGAACTGTTCCGAGAATTCTCGCGCTAACAAGTCGCCGACCCTGTTCTCACCCACTTCTTTCTCGCGGGAAAGTGGATAGGAAAGGTTTAGACTCTGGTAGGTGTTTAGTCAAGGCGCTGTGCAATATGCAAATTAGAATCTTCCAGCTTTTACTTAAAATGTTGTCTTTTATTAATATCTATTTGGTTGGAAAAGGGGATTTGCCCTTCTTTTCGTAACTACTCTAGATCCTGGATCAGGGGTTCCGTCACTACGTCTATAAGCCCCTCGTATTCCACCCGTATTTCGACCTCCCAGGTGGATGACAGCGCGAGGGTCCTATAGTGGCACGCGGATCCCACCGACCGAGAGTAAAGAACGCTCCTAACGGGTCTAGCGGGTCATAGGAACTTTCAACGCACGAGCGATGCGGATTATAGTCAAGGCAATACGGAAAGTCTCGTCTTTCGCCTTGATAGAATTTTTGCGTAATTT
This sequence comes from Adenophora triphylla var. japonica, assembly GCA_022495995.1. Lineage (NCBI taxonomy): Eukaryota > Viridiplantae > Streptophyta > Magnoliopsida > Asterales > Campanulaceae > Adenophora > Adenophora triphylla. The sequence goes on along the minus strand of JAFEMH010001798.1, from coordinate 3,927 downwards.
CGCTGAGCGAATGACGTTTTGACTTTCGGTAATGTCCGAGAAGATAATAGGCATGGGTCGGGCGGCAAAAGCCTGATGACACAAAGGTCACATTGAACTTCGTTGCATACGACGTGAGTTAGAATCGAAGTCAATGCCGGTCAAGATCTTGCCAATTTTTCCTTGTCGGAATTTTAGCAGTAGCTTCGCTGAGCGAAAGATCTTTGATTTGTTGGCAAAGACTTGGTCTTGACTCTTACGCATTCCGTGTGTGTCAAGGTCAATAGTCACTGCCTGGAGTCGAGATCTCGCCAATTTTTCCTTGTCGAATTTTGCGCAGTTCTTCTTCCGTTATGAACTAAGGCTCGACCTTTACGAGGGTACGCAACCGGGCTATATGACACGGACTAGACCAAAACCAACCAAAAGTCACGGTTTTTTGAAACGTGTGACACCTGACCGTGCATCGGGTCGACACTCGGCCGCCACGGGAGGCCGAGATGATTCCGTGCGCGCCCGGAGCATCGTAAGGCCAGTCCGTGATCGCACCGGAATCACCCTCGGTTTGAAGGACGTGCGTGCAAAGTGTACATGTGATATATCGTGCGCGTGTGCGGCCTCCTAAAAATGTTCCTTTTGAGTTAAAAACAGAGATTTTCATAAATGTGTTTTAAAGGGAATGATTTTCGGGACGGGGAAAATGCAGCACATAAGCACGTAAATTTTCCGGGGAGCCCTGGGGCCTACCATGGAGCCGAGTAGCCCCAAGCCGCTAGGACCGCCAGATTAACCATGATTTTTCCCGGTGGAATTGCCACCGAGGTCGCCCGGCCGAATCCAAGGAGGATTGAGCCGCACGACCGCATGGATCAATTTTCCAGTGTTCCACTCCTTTTGCTATTTTTCTGTTGTTTCCGTTCAAAGTATGCACAGATTCCAAGATGCAAATGATGCAATGCATGGTAAAAGAAAGCAAGCACGATTAATGAAATCGGCGACGGAGTCTAACCCGCTCAAAGGGAAAAGCTTTTTATTTTTTCAAAAAAAAATTTTTTTCGAAAAGGGGGTACTCGGTACGTGGGATTGTTAAACCACCTAGTTATCCCAACTCCCACATCGTGGAGTGTACATATGAAGGGTAAGTGGTTTCCACCTATATACCGAGTATCGATTTTTTGTTTTGAAAATAAAAGCTTTTCTCCTTCGGACGATTTCCCCAATGAGTCGCCAAACCGCGAATGTGTGCCCAAAATTTTGTGTTGTTGGATTCACGCGAGTTTGAAGACATCCGGTTTAATTTGAAAAACCTGAGTCGCCACGCCATTTTGATTACCTCAAAACTTTGAAAAAGGTTTTATGGGTTCGGAGGTTGTTACCCCTCGGGAAGAACGGATCGTCGCTCACCCAAGGTGTCTTGCGGAGCAAGTCTCCCAAGATCCCATTAATCGTGCTTGCTTCGCGTGCTTTCTTGTGTGCATGTGTTTGAAAATAAGGAGGGAATGTCCTAAGTCATCTTCCGGACGTACAAACCATTTATCGTTTGTCGCCGGATTTCTTGGATTTTATGTATTCTGGATTATGATCCCGCCCTCATCTCGACTTGCGATCATCGCATTTTGGACCTGGGACTTGCGTGATCGAGAGAATGACTCTCTTTATAGTCAAAGATGAGGTTCCTTAGAAAAGGAGGGTCCTTAGCCCATCAATCCTACACTTTAAGATGGCCGAGCTCATATGGATGCTTCATACTCATCTTAAGTGATAATCGGAGATATAGGGTCAAAGGTGTCCCTTTCTAAAGAGATTATGAAACCTTTATGGAAGGAACGATGTAAAGATAGGATCTTTTACATCGGTCCGTTCCGAGGTTACTAATGGGGAATGGGGGAAATGTATGTAAAAATGACATTTTTAGTGAAAAGATGACATTTTTTGGGTTGCAAATGATGCATTTGATTCAAAGAAGTGATCTTTATTGCAAATGATGCATAAAGATATGATTTTTATGCAAATGATGCATTTTTATGAAGAAATGGGAATTCATTATGCAAATGATGCATAAAGATTGCATTTTGAAAAAGCATATGATGCTAGTTTATGGTAAAGACATGATCTTTAAAGCAAATGATGCTTGGAAAAGGTATTTTGAATGCAAAGGATGCATTTTGATTGAAAAGATTTGATTTTTATATGCAAAGGATGCATAAAGATGACATTTTTATTGGAAAATGGGGGTTTTAGGTGCAAAGGATGCACCTTTATGGGGAAAGACTACATTTTTATGACAAATGATGTCTAATGCATGCAAAAGGGGAAGGGGGAATATAAAGATATGATCTTTAATCTACCAAGTCCCAAGCAATATAAAGGCAATGCAATGAGCAATTTATAAAGCTATTAGGATGCAAGGTTAGGGCGTGCGAGGTTACCAATGGCTTCCTTCTTCTTTGGATGGAGCTAGGAGGAGAGGTTGATCTTGGATCTTCAAGGAGGAGGGAGGTAGCTTCTTGACCTTCTTCTTCACCTTCTTGAACTTCCGCAGCCTTCTTGGGAGGATTTCTTCGTAATATGAGAGATTGATGCCTTTTGTGGATGATCAAAATGGGTAGAGGAGGGCTCTATTTATAGGCAGTCTGGAAATCGCCAATGAGGCCGTGCGGCTAGGGACCTCGAGCTAATGCACGTGCCATGCGGCATTATCCATTAATGACTCAAGATTTCTAGAACCATGCAAGGTGGCAAATTCTAGAAACTTCCTCCCAATTAAGAAAACGTGTTTCTTAATTTGGAAGGCTCCTTTTCAGCCTTTTATTCAATTTGGAACTGCTCGAATATTTCCGAACACTAGGAAGGTCCGGGAATTACCGGAAACTTACCGAAATTGCCGGAAATTTAACCTAAGGCATGAGCCGTATTTGGGTACTTACAAAGAACTTAATGAGAATCTCTTATCCTTAAACTCAGGTGTTTTATTAAATTCCTTTATAACTATTTTGAATGTTCCAAATGCTACTAACCGTTTTCATTTTGCGCAAGTCTCATTCAAGATGTTCTCTCTAAATTTTAGTTTCGATCGTTCCCTTTAAGCTTTCACTTTGTTTGTAAGCTTACTTTCAGTGTAGCATCAAGTTGTCATTTGACTTTAGGAAATTATATGCTTAATAGACAAATACTTTATCATTCTTTATCGAGTCAAAAGATGCTAGCCTAGGGTGATTGGACTTAAGCAATTAGGGAGGAGCATTGTTAGTCAAATATATGTTTAGGTTTAGAATCAAGCTTAATCCCAATCACATCAAGCATTAATGTGGACCCCTAATTTTAATTAGACCAAATTGAATTTTTCTATGTATCATAAATTCCTTAATGCTTGTGCCGTGTGTTTTTATTATGTTATTTTCTCAAGATAGCGAAGACTTTCTAAGACTTGAAGATTTCCCCTATCATCAAGCATGCTGAGTAATCTCTGTCTCGAAGCTACCTAACCGGTATGACCACTCAACCTGCAAGCTGCCCTAACCGGTCATCCACCTTGCCTAGAAGCCGGTAAGTCTCTCACTCGGTTCCCTCATCTCCCCACCTAAGGCTTACTCTACAAGCTTCCCCGCTTAGAGCCTAGCCGACGCATTAATTGCCTCCCAACTACTAAGCTTCATCAACTTTAGCCTAAAGTCGGGTAAAGCAAGCATGCCGACAAGACATCTCTCGCAACAAACCGCACTCTTCTTGAGGAATGTCAAAGTGGCACCTCGCACTCACAACACTCCCCAACTACTAAATGGAAATCCTCTCTTATCCGAATCTCGTGCATTTAATGCAAAGGATACTCACACTTAATGCCCGCTGCCACCAAGTCATCATTAAGCAATCTCTTCTTAAAGACAACGCTTCCTTTTCAAAGCTCACTATAAATAGTTTCCCCCGAGCATTGAAGAAGGTTGGTGCATT